>FMBT01000310.1:0-530458 GCA_900095095.1 Fragilariopsis cylindrus CCMP1102
AGTAGGTGCATCACTAGTAACAGTGTCATCTTTAGATGATATGCTGGATTGCATCATATCATCATCATCAAGATCATCTTCGATTAGATTGGTATCTTCTTCAAGGATGGATCTCTTCTTTTTCTTCTTCTTATCCTTTCCACACTCCTGCTTCGACGTTGAGTTAGCTAGATTCATGCCGGATCGGGTGCGACTTTCAAGGATAATAGGTTCATCTTCATCTTGAGTGTCCCTGTTGTGTTGTTGTATTGGGTTCTGAAAGAAGTCGATTTGCGAGTCAGGGACATCATTGTTGTTGCCAAATCCTTTTGAGTCAGGATCCGATTCTTGAATCGTCTTGTCTTTCGCCTCGAGCTTCAACTCCTTTTGAAGTTCCTCTTGATATTCCTCATCCATTTTGAAATCAGTATCAGAGGCATTACTGTCATCGTCATTGATCACATTAGCAGCAAAGTCATCTAACGTGACTCTTCCATTGATGTCGGCAAATTCGATTCCTTCCGGTTGTTGTTCTTGCTCTCCAATGTTAGTGACAGTATTGACTAGTGCATCAGTCGTTGGGATGATTGTAACGCGATTAACGGATACAGGTTGCTTGGTGTTCAATTTGAATACAACATGACCACTACCATTGTCAGCGCGACCGATGTACAGGGCATCGATAGATCTCTCTTCATCAGTGCTATTTGTTCCCCCAGTATGCCCTTGAACATACTGCCCTACCTTGATAGTGGGGCATCTAAACTTCTTTCCTGTTACTATTTCTCTTGGAGATAGTACTGAATGGATGCCATTCTGTTTTGGTAATGAGTTGATTAGCATTGTAACTCGGAGGACCATTTCAACAGTGAAACGCTTTGGAAGTTTCTTATAAGGCATCATTAGCCTTACTGCTCTGATTCTTTCTTTGAGGAATCTAATTTGTCTTTCGACCGTCTCAACGTGCCTACCCGCATCACATGTTGATAGTGTGATGTTGTATGGCTTGTCTTGTAGCTCATGCTTGATGCATTCAAATGCACCATCTGCTTCAATCGTTACAACCTTAAACACACTCCTACTTTTGTATGTTTGTGTTATCTTTAGGATGCATGCCAGTATGGCATCGCGATTGTTCTTTCGAACGCAGTATGTTTGTATCAGCCCAATATGTTTGGAGTACGATATAAGAAACTTAATTCCATTGATATGCATGATATCAATTGCTAGGTGGACGTTGGAGTATTCTTTCATGATGAAAGATGGGATGTCTGTTACGTCATCCTCTCTTGGCATAATGCTCTTGTTCTTGACAGTCTTTCCTTTCATTGCTGGGACGTCAGGTCCGAATATCTTCTTGGCAATACGTACATCCCTTCTAGTAAAAGGGGTGTTACCAATAACATTATGTTCAATTGCATTAGCCAGGTCGAAGTCACTAGGGCATGCTAGCGCTTCTTGGAGATCTCTGACTTTTGCTGCTCTTCTACAATCGATTGCAGAAAAGTGTGCACTCTCCCCCTTTACGGTTTGATGTGCCATGACAATATGGTGATCATCATCAGTAGTGATATCAATACAGTACATCCCATTGGATGTCTTACCAAATCTTATATATGAGCCATCATCATTGAATACATATATTGCATTGTCAATGGCGCTGTCCATAACAACTCGCTTGGTATCAGTTAGCATGGCCAGTGATAGCAAGTTAGCTACTCCATTAGGGTAGAAGTAGTAACCATCAGATGGGAGAGGCAAAGTATCAAGGTCATCGCATAGACGTCCGATATCTTTGATTTGGAACTTCGAATCTGTAGTGCGTACAGAAATAGAACTGTTTTCATCAGCTTGGATGTCAGCCAGAAGGAAGGCATCTTTGAAGATGTGAATAGTAGATCCACTATCAATAGCAATGGTGGTCCGTGGGCCGACATGCTTACCCCCACTCCTTGCTTTCGGTGTTTGAATTGTAGCAGACAATTCGTATGCCGGAAGTAAATCAGAAACAAAGATAGGATCAGTTGTGACAGAGACAACTTGGTGATTAAGGACATAGGCGCCATCCCAAATCATACCACCTGTCCAGTAGGGAGAGATGGCATCATACCATGTGATATCTTGACATGATGGATCATCTATAGGATAGATGACAGACGTATTCGGAGGGGTAATAGGAATCTTGGTTTGGTTCTTGGATCGAGACTGGGTACCAGTATTGGTTCGATCCTTGGTTTGATTGTTATCAGTACGATTGTTATCATTCACCAATTTCGGAATTGGTCCTGAGATAACAGAGTGCCTCTTACGACTGCGCTTGCGTGCAAAGAAGACATGTAGATGGCTTCCTGAAGAGGTCTTGTTGTTCTTAGAGTTGTGTTTTCTGGAGATCGGTCTTGGGCGCATGCCAATGACTGGATGAGTGAAAATATTAAGTCGAGATAGCATGTGCTCAAATCGTTGAAACACGTTGTAGATTGGGTTGATATAGTTGATTTTATTGAATACAATGGAATCGATCTCCATGATTGTTTCACCTAAGGTTATAACAGCATTGCCAATTTCTTCGCACATGAATGCAATTATTTTGCAGTATGTGATCCAAACGTTGTTGTATAGTGAGTAGCATGTAAACCTGGGTAGTAGACCGGTGGAGAGTAGAAACCATCCCAAACATATGGAGGAATAGATTGTTTTGATCCATCCAGTATCATACGGGTGATAGGGCATTCGTTCTTCCTTTAAGAACGGCCCTCGTGAAAATCCGATGTATTCAGAATCAAATGGAATCCGGAAACAGTCATTTGATGGAATTTTGGTAGTCCATGGCGATGGAGTATATTATTCAATTGATGCCCTTTTAGTGCGGATTCAAGCAGTTCAACTGTGTTGATACCACAGTTGACCAGTTTACGAGTTACCTTGTTGATCCAACGATTAGGCTTGCGTCGTCGTTGATTGATTGATACAGCCACCACTGTGTGGTGTAATAGAACATGGGCTTGTGGAAAGACCTCGCGTTCATCATCAGGACCAATTTCAGTGATCATCCGATCATACCGAGCTTTGTAGAACCTAAGATGATCGTCGTGTCGGTCTGTCTCCTCTTTGAGGTAACGCACTGTATCACCATGTAGGGCAGTCTGATTGACATCGATAAGTTGCTGACGTAGTCTCCTAGCAGCTTCTGCAACACTGCATCCTTCAAAGAGTTCAACTAGTGCAGCAATATCGCGAATTCCCGAGAGTTTCAGTTTCTCGCGGATAACATCAGAGTAGTCAATGATGTGTTCCGGAGTAGGAGTATCGTATTCATAACTGACGAGAGGGACGTCATCATCATCTACATCGTAGCTTTTGATTCGGACGGTGCCCGTATTTTTGACACGTTGTGCTGTGAGGTACACAACTGTTTCAAAACAATGCGCCTTGTTGATTGTTATGGGAGATTTTCCAGTCCTAGGACGGTTACGGTTCTCATCAAGTTCACGGTTCCATTCATCTGTGTCCCAGTCACTTGAATCACCATGTCGGTCTCCCGCATGGTCAATATCAGAGTTACTGTCGAAATCAGTTGAATCTCCTGCACGGCCAGCAACATGAGCACATGTTACAAAATCTGGCTCATTGTCATCGTAGATGTCGTCGACATCTTGCAGTTGTGCAAAGCTCGCCCCGAAGAATCGATCGTTATCAGCTTCTTTGGTGGCTTCAGCAATGACTGTTGCCATAACTGATGCATTGAATTCAGCTGGACTGATGACATCCGGTGGCAGCTCTTCAATTGTTAGTTCTTGTTCTGGATCAGATAAATTTTCTTCAGCCTCCTCTTGAATAGATGACACTGGATCCGGTACGGATGATGCTTCATGATATGACACGACAGCATCTTCAGTAGGTGCATCCTTTGCGTCGGCAAAGGTTGACATTAACGCAAGTGCGTCATTGATTGTATTGGGGTAACAATCATCTTTAGCTGTAGAGTAAGTGGTCATTAAATGAGTTTTGAGTTTCTTATTTAATGAATTCTTCACAATTAGTCTAGCGACAGTTCGCTCTTCAACAAGTTTATCAAAAGGTGTTTGATCTTCTGGTTTCATCACTAGATAGGCATCGAAAGTGATGGGTGGAAGAGCTGATGATAGAACCTTTTCAAACGCAGCCTGTCCAAATGCGAATTTTCCACATGTGAATATGGCTGACTTGTAACGATCCTGCACTTGTTTTGAGAATGTGGAGTTATCTACATTGCCTGCTTGTTTGAACGCAATAGCAGCATGTAAAGTGTGGAGGTTTTGGAATTCTTGATCGACTTTTACAATGCCATTGGTTTGTGCACACACTGACCGGAGGATTTGTAGGAATCCTATTAAGTCTTTATTTGTTTCCACAAGAGCCATTCTCTTGTCGGCGCGACAGTAGGTGATGATAACATCTTCTACATTTCCAATTGCAGTTCGATAGTATGCTTCATAGCATCGTTTGTAATGATTCCAGTTGGCTTTCTGGATCTTCACATCTATGAAGTAGTTTGTATCCAAACTTTCCTTGAGGATTGGATCAAAACATACTAGTCGTTTCTCTCCAGTTGGTGTAGTAGTAGCTGCACCCTTATCATCTTTTTCGTAGATGGTAATTAACTTTGAATGTTTCAAAGGATCTGGTTTTGTTTTGACAAAATCAGTTTCGACTTTAGCAACCAAGTCAAGTATGGATGAATCAAGTCCGTATGCTTTGTCATCAGCTGCGGATCCTGCCATTGTGTTTTGATACACTCGATATTGTCCCAGCAGATTCCCATTTGCTAACGCAATAACGATGTTCTTCATGGAACTGGATCCGGATGCTATGCCTTCAAACTTGGATTTCGTAACTTGTTTCTTCTTGTTTGATGCATTAGACGGATGATTCTTCTTCTTTTGGTTTGCTGTGTTCTTTGCAGCTGCAGCAGCAGCCTTCGCTTCCTTCTCTTTGGCAGAGAGGGCATTACCGGCGCCACCAGTTGTACTGGTGGTGTCAGCAGGTTTGTTGTCGGTGACAGCCATTCTTGCAAGGTGATAGTAATTGGAATACTAATAGGTATATCTTGTAAGGTGGTTGTTGTTGTTGATTCGATTAATCTAATCAATGACTGTGATTATTTATTATAAAATGTTGAAATACAGCAATCGCAACGCCTTGGATATCGGTATGTTGCTTATTGCGTAATGCTTGAAGATACTAGGATGATATATAGGTTTGAATACTATGTATGGCTAGCTTATTAACTTGTTGTTATTATTTACCTATTGCATAAGTTTTATAATAAATAATGACTAACATTGGTGATGGCAATCCGAGGTGCCGATGGAGGTGCTTACATTGAGTTACATTAACGCAATGTAAATACGACATATCTTTTCTCTTCAATTGCCAACCACACGATAATGCGCAGCAAATATATATTTATTGTGAGGAAACAACATGCACAGACGTCACGACGTTCGTGACACATAATGACTGTTGTGAAAACCTCACAGGACTCGTAATAATAATTGAATCCCCAACACATGGTGGAGAGAAAGCTCCTATACCAGAATGTTGAACAATGATAAGATATGGAGGAGCCTAAGCGCCCCAATGTATCCATTGAAAGCAGTATCAACGACGTTGATATCATCTTTCTTTGAAGAAAATCACATGATATGATATATCGAAAAGAATTAGCAAACTCTAATCGAATGAGTCAAATCAAAATTGAATCAATGTGCGCGCAAGCAAAGCACATCCAATAGAGCACGGCAGTCAAACATGCATGTGTCAACTCGAAACGCTTAAGTAAGATAAGTCGTTGAGAGTATTATACAAAAATACATAACAATGTATGGATATATTAAAAGAAATAATTAGAGGATTAGCAACATGTGTAAGGTACCCATCACACAAGCCTAACTAAGTAAATGTCACTTTAAATGAACTGACACTAACTGACAGGTGCCCAACGGGTTAAATATAGCGATCACTGTCTCAAGCACTGAGTATTCAATATTGAAAATTCAATCGCACAAAATTATAGGTAATGGAAATATTACAACCACAACCACACAACCACAAACACGTTCGATTTAATATTAGAAATATTGATTTGACCATGGCAAAATCCAACCGTAACAACGCTGAAGAGCCAGCCAAGGAGGCAGCCAAGGCGAAGAGGGTCAATAGAATCAGCGGGTTCAAACCGTTCCTCTATGACGCAGAAGAGTGGGATACAAAATCTCCATCTCAGATCCTCAAGACAACTGAAAATGGAAATAGAATCGATAATAAGATGTACATTTTACAGGGTGATGAAACACCTGAACAGTTAATGTTATGGATCAAGAACTACAATGACAAGATCAATGTATCTCTTGCACCAGCAGCACGATTAACCTTCCTTAGAAGAATCGTGGACAAGGAAGCACAAACCATCGTAAGCAATGTGGAAACAGCTTTTGAAAGCTATTCCGATGCTGAAGATATTGACCTGATTGAAGATCAAACTATCAGAGATGAGATCAGAGACGACTGTCCTGATGATGCTACCATTGATGTATACTTTAATGCTGGAACTGCAGCGCAGAAGAGAAAGAAGATAACACATATCATTCGTGAATGTATGTATCATCTTAAGCTCAAGATTTTTGGTAATGAAACTCTTGGAAGATCAAGCTTCATTCAACTAAAGAGAACCATACGTAATATGAAGATCTCACCACAACTAGGAGTAGCAGCATGGAGTAAAAGGTTCGATACCTTCCAACTGTACCTTCCTATGTGTCTATGGGACGCAGGAGCCAAAAGAGGACTTTATCCTACTAGGTATGATGAAGAAAACTGCAGGGAGATACTAGAGTATGCTCTATCTCCTGTCTACCTCACCAAGCTTCACGATGATGGGTGATGCTTGCAAAGCAACCCACATACCCAGTCAATCACCAAGCTCAAGGAAATTGAACCTGGTATTCTTAAACAATTAAAATTTGTAAAAGAACAGTTGCAACAAGCAAAAGATATTGCTGAATTGCAAAAGGGAAAAGGAAAATCTTCCAGTGCTTCCGCTTCTCGCGATCGAAAGCAGAGTAGTGGAGACAAGCGCAAACGCGAGTGTGCAACTTGTGGCAAGAACCACGCAGGTGAATGCTGGAAACTCCAGAATGGAGGAGGAAACAATAGTGGGCGTAAAGGCAACAACTATAATACCTTCAACAAGGAAGCCAAGCAATACATGAAGAGCATGTTTGCAAGGCACAAATCGGGCGCAAGCTCCGATTCAAGTGATTCCGACGATGACTCTTGGAAGCAAGGCTTGAATCAAGCAGAGCAAATGCATGTGTTAGCATCAGCTGGTGTTGATCCTAACGAACGCGATATCAATTTCGATCCGTCAGATCTTAAAAGATACAAGAAGCAAGCTCGAAGGTTCTTCAAGAAGGGCTGAAGTACCAACAAGAAGCCAGGTAGGATCCTTCACAGGCCTACACCGGTACTAGTTGGTACTGTTGATGGTACATTATATCCAAGTCGGGCAAAGCTACTACATGGTGCAAGGCGCTTCTGCGAAGTGCTGCTCTCTATCAACGTCAATGGACGTGATACTATGGCTCGATGTCTCCTAGACACTGGATGTACCAAGTCAATGATACTAAAACAGTTTACAGACAAGAAGCGACGAACCAAGTTGTCAAAGGAAAATACTATACGATATGAGACATATGGTAGTACATTCCACTCCTCAATGACAGCTAGCGTGGGCTTCAAGATGATTGAATTTGAAAACCAAAAGAATCAAACCATTGAATACAAGTTCCAAGTGGATGAAACATCTAACCCAAGAAAAGAACAGTATGATGTTATTATTGGGAATGATCTCCTCTGGAACATGGGTATCAATATCTTATTCAAGGAAAAAGAAATTCATTGGAATAAAGATAAGATCCCTCTAAAGACTATTGGTCAGTTGCACAACCGTGCCACCTGTAACATGCTCTATAGCATGCACACCGATAGCCCTCTCCTACAAGAAGCAGAAGAGAGACAAAACAAGATGCTGGAATGCAACTACTCCAAGGTTAACATCGATGCGATGGTCAATGACTTGGAAATTGATGCTACCAACAAGGAAAAGCTGAAAAAGACCCTTCGAAAATTCGAAACGGGTCTCTTTGGTGGAGGTTTGGGTACGCTCAAACACTGTAAGCCTGCACACATCAAGTTAAAAGATGGTGTGGTGCCGTATAAAGGAAGATACTTCAATCTTCCCAAGGCTTACGAATATATAGCTAAGAAAGAAGTGGAAAGAATGGTCAGCATTGGTGTACTTGAAGAACTACCATGGCATGATGATAGCCCATGGCCTCACCGTCATTTGGTGTATCCAAGAAGACTGGTGATATTCGAATTGTAACAGACTTTCGAGAACTCAACAAATGGGTTGAAGTAGATCCATTTCCACTACCTCGTATCAACGAAACACTGCAGAAGCTTGAGAAATTCAAGTCTGCAACAGCACTGGACCTATCTCTTGGTTTTTATACAATTCCACTTGATGAAGAGAGTCAAAAGCTATGTGCAACTATACTACCCTGGGGGAAGTATAGATATCTACGGATGCCTATGGGTGTTGCGTGTGCTCCATCTATGTTTCAGTCTATAATGACAGAGACACTTAGAGGTCTAGATGTACTCGTATACATCGATGATATACTGGTGATTCAACGAGTAAATGAATCAACAGAAAATCACTTACAAAAGGTAGAGCAAGTTCTGCAGCGTCTACAAGATGCCGGATTCAAAGCTAACCTTAGGAAGAGCTTCTTCATGCAGAAGAGTGTGGAGTATCTTGGATACCAACTCACTAGCGAAGGTATCGGTCCACAGCCAAAGAAAATTGAAGCAATGGATCGAATATTACCACCAACTAGTGGAAAACAACTAAGAAGATTCTTAGGAATGATAAATTTCTATAGAGATCTCTTCAGAGGAAGGGCGCGTTCCAGCTCAAGGTGGTATTTTGTGGGACACTCGCGACTAAAATTTTAAATGCGCGAGGCTCGCGACAGAAAATTCTTCAAAATTCTTAAGAATTGAAATGGAAAATTCCTTTATATCAACATGAAAATGGGAATGTATTGAAACGAACCTCCATGGATATTGATCTATTTAACAAAAGCTTATGACTCGAAATATAGATATTTGAACTCTTAACAAGGACAAAAAGTTTGGGTTGAATTTGGTCATTTGGGGAAAATTCTATGAGGTTATACATGGGTGGCAGGCGAATTTCGAATCGCCAGGAAGAGGTGCATAAGAGAGGGAAATTAAAAATCAAAGAATGGATTGATAGATAAAGTACTAATACAGAAGTCTCTATTTCTGTTATATTAGTTAATGCGATAATTCTTATACATATTGTTACATTAAGAGAGGACCCATTTTCAACGGGTATGTAGGACGTGTTTTTTCGGAAAATCCGATCATGTGTGTCTTTTACTAAGAGAGAGGTTAAGTAGTTAAAAATACATCAGATTAAATCGAAATTTTTTGTCCTTGTTAAGAGTACAGACATCTGTATTTCGTCTATAAAGTTTGTATTAAACAAACCGATACCCATGGAGGTTCGATTCATTACATTCCCATTTTCATGTTGATACAAAGGAATTTTCCACTTATTACTGCATTGGTGCGCGATAAATAATAATTTTCAAACATTGATACCGTACACCATATGGGGGAAATTCTCCTTGGATGAGTACCAGGTCATTGGCTACACTACCTAGACCTGTCGATAATTTGGAATGTGTAGAATGCCCATGGATAGGTACTGGAGAAGGTTTGAGAAGCTACCATACAGTTAAAAATCCCCCCGATTGATGGTACTTCACTGCATAGCGCGTGTTAACCAATCCCGTGTGGCAGGCGTCTGTCCGCAGATTGTCACACAGTAGCGAAAAAGTATCACATCCGCGCGGAACACGCCGAAGGAGTCATATCCTATCCCCCTTGAATGAACTAGCAGCAGCTTCAACAAAGAAAAAGAACAGTACCAAACGTCCGATTCCATTTCTAATGTTAGAAAAGCATCTAACTGCTTTTAACAAAGCCAAGGAAATGATCAAAACAGATGTACTGTTATCATTCCCAGACTTTGACAAGCCCTTTCATCTGTATACAGATGCGAGTGACATCCAACTGGGTGCAACTCTAGTACAAGATGGCAAACCACTTGGATTCTATACAAGAAAACTCAGCGATCCACAGCTAAACTATACAGTAGGAGAAAAAGAACTCCTTGGAATAGTAGAAGGTCTAAAAGCCTTTGCTGGTGTTATTAGAGGACAAGATCTTACGGTACATACCGATCACTTGAACCTCTTGTATGCCAAGCTGCCAAGTCAACGTATGATGAGATGGAGAAATCTTGTAGAAGAATATAATCCTAAAGTGGTCCACATTGCAGGCATTGATAATGATGCTGCAGATGCTCTATCAAGATTAGATCTTAATGACAAGGCTGATGACTTGAGAGTGTGGGAACAGAAACAGAAGAGACTACAGTATGAAGATGTAAAGATGATGAATCTTTGCATGTTTATGTCAGAATCAAACTTCACGGAAGATGGATTTGACTGTGATAGCAACATACTGATGACTACTTCAAACAACGTACCATCGTATCCATTAGATCTACAATCAATGCAAACAGCACAGCTGAATGATGAAAGCTTAGTAAATATGGTCGACAGCCATATTAAAGCAAGTAACAGTACAAGTTCAACGACCTACACATACAAGTCTGTGGAAGGAATTGAACTGATACACAAGAATAATAGAATCCTGGTACCCCAATCAAAACAACAAGTTGTATTAGAGTGGTATCATAATATCTTAATTCATCCAGGTGAAAAACGCATGATTGAAACAATCAAGCTAGTATTCACTTGGAGCGGTCTCAACAAGCAGGTAAAACAGCTTGTCAAGACCTGTCATGAGTGCCAGATGTACAAGAAAGCTGGCAAGAAAAAGTACTCACTACTACCACCCAAGACTGCAGAATCTATTCGATGGAATAGAGTTAATGTAGACCTATGGGGACCAAAGTCAGTAGTGAACTCAAATGGTTTTACATATGAAGTACACGTAATGACCATGGTCGATCCAGTTACTGGCTGGTTTGAACAACAGCAGTTATATGGTCCTCCAACAGCATACAGATGCCAACAAATCCTTGACAGTGTGTGGTTATCAAGATACCCACGCCCAAATGAAATTGGATTTGATAATGGAACTGAATTTAAAGCAGAGTTTGCTGAACTCTGTGATAATATGGGTTTAAAACAAAGACCAAGCAATGCTTGGAACCCTCAATCAAATGCTATACTAGAACGTATACACCAAGTGTTGGGTGATGGTTTAGCAACATTTGATTTAGAAAATACACCAATCGATCCGGATAACGAAGATCCATTCGATGAGTACCTCTCTTCAGTAGCCTATGCAATTAGATCATCGTATCATCAATCGCACGGACACTCACCAGCACAGCTTGTGTTTGGAAGAGATATGTTTTCACCAGTATCAACTGAAATTGACTGGAATGAAATCAGGAATAATAAACAAACAAGAATAAACAAAAATAATATTAGAGAAAACTCAAACAGAGTACCTCACATCTATCAGGAAGGTGATATCATCACACTGAAGAAACCAGGTATCCTCCGCAAGCTAGCAATACCTCGCGAAGGACCTTACAAAGTTATTAAACATAACAACAATGGATCAATATTAATTGAAAAATCCCCAACAGACATCAAGAATGTGAACGTTAGGAGGGTTATTCCATACTATCGCAAAGCTGAAACTCCTACCATCATTAACAACAGTGAATGACAATAGAAGACTATTTGAATACTTAATATAGATCGGAGGAGAATGCAGTGCGCACTTATTCACGGGATTAGTTACTAGTGATTCATCGCTAATAAGCAATCAATCGCTAATGGAACTGCCTCCATTACGAATGGACGCAGCTCTCTAGAATAGAACTAATGCTTAATGCTTATAATATACATTATCTCACAATAGAAAGCCTCTTCCCTATATACTAGTCTAGGGCATGGCATGGTCTTTACAACTGTGGCATTGAGCTATACAAGTCATGTGTGTAGGCAGTTGAATTTGATGTGGCTAAGGAGGGAAAAAGGAGAAAGTATCTTTTTCCTTTACATTTTGGTTGTCATGATGATATAATAATAATAGTAATAGCAGAAAATTCTAGGAGGGAAGATAATTTATTCTACTACTTGTTACCATGGTTGAAAGGAAAGGATGTCAATAATAGTGCTGCTGCTGTTGTTGCACCCTGATACTACCCTAAGAATATCTAGATCAAATTTGGTCTACAGGTAGTTTTCTTTGATTAATTGGTTTTGAACAGGTTTGACGTTTGATTACATCAGTCAAGACCATGCATGTTACAGGTGGAAAAAAATCCTGGCTGTTTTGTGTTAGTGGCAGGCCTGCTCCTATCTTGTGCACACAACACCAATTTGATGCTAGATAATTGAAGCTTAATTAGATGCACTTTTTGTTAACAAGTGTGAGGTTCAAAAAAATCACACCTTATATGTGTCATTCAAAGGGTCAAAGATACACGCACAGAGCATTTACACTACACACTAAACCCATCATTAATTAACAATAATTTTGTTTGAGCACAGCTTATTAGTTAAATTGACTACACAAGTCCTGTGATGATGTGTTTAAAAATTTGTCTCTCAACAAATTCTATGCACCTCTACACAGAAAAAAAGAATAGTACTTATATTACATTCATTGTATCACTAGGTCATAACTGTAATGGAGATGATACAGCCAATAAGATGTTTCCATCATGGTCATGGTCATGGAATTAATTCAATTTTTGTGGAATCAATTTTGTCCAGCACATTTTTTTACAACTACTACTAGTATAGTGTTTAAATTTCCACATCCATCAGGTGGAACGGAAAACATACCAAAAGCAATATATGCATAGGACTATATATATATATATATATATATATAAATGCATTATTTCTTAATAGTTTCAATATGCAGCTTACAAACAAACAAAACTCGTGGTAGGTTATGCATCCACTCTTTGTCTCTGCCACTCCTCCGCTCCATCATACTACATTTTTTGTAGTAATAGTACATCTGTGAATTATATGCATGTCTTTCCATTGGCTGTGTTTTGACCGTTTTGTGTTTTGACAGCTGGAGGGTGAAGAGGCGAACTTGTTCGCGCTATCACATACAGCCAATCACATTAAAATCGTACGAATCTTTTCTATCGAAGAAGATAGAAGAAGCACGACAGAGAAAGAAAACGCATCACCATTCATTCAATCCATCATTCTCCAATCCATCACAACATGATATCAATCAAGAAAAATAGTATGTTTGAACTCGATTGAGTAAAATGTGTCACTCACTCACTCGCTCATTTTTATTCCATACCCCTTCTCATACTGTTTCCAGCAAAACTTACTCGCGTCCACACAAACCTACACAGTAAGGATTGGTTGGTCTGATACTCTCGTGCTCATAATAATAAAACACACAACATCAAATTCGTAACAGTAATATGAAGAAAATACTGAACATGCCTATCGTTGCCTCGACAATTTCCTGCTTGGTGTTGGTGTGCCTCATTGCCGAACCGAGTTTGGGTTTTCAACAACAGAAGCAACCATCGTCCCACGTTTTTGCGGGATCCAAGTCGTCTTCCTCGGCATTCTTACCGTCCGTTCCATTGTCGACACGACGGAACGAAAAGTTGGCTTGGTGGCGTAATGATGAACAAAAACAGTACGGTTCCTTCATGGTCGATTCCTCTGCTGCTTCAGACGAGAAGGGAAAGGCTGGTCTATTCGACAAGGTACGCAAAAGCAGCTTTAATTACCACTATTATTCTATTTTGTAGTGGGAGGAAAAGAAATATTATTTTCTGTTCTTGTTGGTTCTATTCGTTTCTCACTCTTCGTTCTATTTCGACCGAATTATTTTACGACCAACTTGTGTTCAAAAACTATCCATAACAAACAAACAGATTAAATCAATCGTCCCACCATTGGAAGAACGTAAAAAGTTGATTCCTCTAGCATTAATGTTTTTTGCGATCTTGTTTAATTACACTATCTTGCGAGATACGAAAGATGTCCTAATGGTCACCGCCCCGAAAAGTGGAGCCGAAGTCATCCCTTTCATCAAGACGTATGTTAACTTGCCCGCCGCAATCGGTTTTACAGCAATTTACTCTAACCTATCAGACCGAATGGAACAAAAGGATGTGTTCTACACTTGCGTCTGGCCCTTTTTAGCGTTCTTTTCCATGTTCGCGTTAGTTATTTACCCAAATCGTACCTTTTTACACCCACACGCGCTTTGTGATGTGTTGGGTGCAGCTTTGCCAGCAGGCTTTGGAGCACCGTTGGCTATTGTCCGTAACTGGTCATTCGCTGTATTTTACGTTATGGCAGAAATGTGGGGAAGTGTAGTTGCTTCTTTATTGTTTTGGGGATTTGCTAATGAGGTAACAACCGTCGAAGAGGCAAAGAAGTATTGTAAGTTTTATTTCTTTCATAGCTCACCTACTTATATATATATATATATATATATATAAATCATTTGATGTTTCGTCTTAATACTCACTGACCAAACCTCCTCACATGTTCCATGGTACTATTTATTTGACGTCTAGATCCACTCTTTGGATTATTTGCTAACGTTGCCTTAATATTTTCGGGTCAGTATGTACGATGGGTATCGGGCATGCGTGCTTCCTTAGCTCCTGGTGTTGATGCTTGGGCTGTTAGTTTGAGATACCTTATGGGAGCTGTTTTAGCTGGAGGTGGGGTCGTTTTAGCTACCTTCAACCACATGCAAAAGAACGTTGTCCCTACGCTTGCGAAGAACAAGGTTAAGGCACCGAAAAAGAAAAAGACCAAAATGACCATGAAAGAATCTGCCAAATTTCTAGTAAGTTCGCCTTACATACGTAACCTCGCAATGCTCGTCATTTCCTATGGAATGTGTATCAACATTGTCGAAGTTAGTTGGAAAGCCAAATTAAAGCTTGCCTTCCCCAATCCCAATGCGTATTCTGCATTCATGGGTAACTTTTCTTCTGCCACAGGCGTTGTTACGTTGGTCATGATGCTCCTTGGACGAACAATTTTTGCTAAATTTGGTTGGAGAGTTGCCGCATTGGTTACACCGATCAATTTGGGTATTACCGGACTTGGTTTCTTTGCTCTCAGTATCTTTAGCGACTTCTTTGCTCCTATTACTGCTGCATTGGGGACTACGCCTTTGATGATGGCCGTTTTCGTAGGTGCCGCGCAAAACATATTAAGTAAGAGTGCCAAATATTCCCTCTTTGATCCGTGCAAGGAAATGGCTTATATTCCCCTTGATCAAGACTCAAAGACTAAGGGTAAAGCTGCCATTGATGTCATCGGTAACCCACTTGGAAAATCAGGTGGTGCATTGATCCAGCAGATTCTCATCTTCGGTGTGGGTAGTCTTGGGGCGGCAACACCATATCTTGCAGTGATTCTTACTGCGTTGGTCATTTCGTGGATTAAATCAGCCAACAGTCTTGCTGGACAATTTAATACAGCAATGGAAGTGAACGATGCCGGTCCAGAAGCAACTGCTGCAGCTTAGAATCTATTATTCTGTCAATAACTATTTCGATACATTGTGCCAAATTCAATAGTAACAAAATAGTTGCGAGTCAGAAAAAAGCCTTGTTTAGATGTTTCGAATATGTTGGCAATTTTATTTGACAACAATTCGCTATAGCTTGAGAAAACTAAAAGTAGTATTAAAAAGATAATACCACGAGCTATGATAAATTCCTTTTCTAGATCTGAAACTCTACGGCATTTGCTTACCTGTGATTGAAAACACATCATATCTAATATCTACTCTTAGGCATGAACCATGTGATGCAGCTACTGTACTATCGCATCTTGAGTAGAGTAAATGCTATGAGAGACGATCGATCTTGTCCATGTTGTGCGTATAGTCGAGAGAGGTACAATTTACTGTACGAATGAAATGGAATGCGAGTATCATCTGTCTATCTAATATGCTGGAAAGAAGCAGCAGCAATGTGTGAACGCCCAACTTACATCAACAATCACATACTCACACATCTGAAGAATTGAACTTATTGTTACGTCCGTAAATGAAAGGTTTGTGTTGATTTGTATCGCAAAGATCAACACACACACACACATTATAGAAATTAAATAGACACACTATTCATACTGGTATTATATAAAATATTATATCCTATTATTTCTTCGTTTTTGATTATTTCTTTTCTGGTTCCTTCTTCCAGTCATCGTTCTCAAAAACTGGATGGTCCAAAAGTTTTTTGAGTAGTGATGTCCCCCGAAGAGCACTAGTTAGTGGTAAGTGTCCCTTTGGTGCCTTCTTAACGTTGTAGATAAATTCTGAATTACCGAACCAACGCCTTTTGCGTTCAACATCGTCGTCCATAGTCGTCCATCCAATCTTTGTGCAAAATGTTTCAAAGTCTCCTTTGGCGAGTCTCATTTGTTTCTGTATTGAGGTAAAAGAAATAAAGAACGTGATAGATCATTATTAGTATGATTTCGCAGGTCGTTGTGATGAAAAAGAAGAAGAATAGAACCAACGACAGTGATACACAGAAAAGAGTGGTGGTGATGTAGAGTCGTAGTTCATCTGCTACCACTACGCTAGCTTTTTTTCTTTAGCAGAAAATTGCGGCGCGATTGTACACGATCTCTATTTTCCTGTATTCGACTCGATTCACTCGTTCTTGCTATTCTTTCTTCGTCTTTTGAATGACTTGACTTACCTTTTGTACGGTATATCCAAATTTACCTTTCGAAAATTTATTCCATAATCGTTCAATGGTAGCGAGATCTGTGTTTGGAATTCTCTTAACATCCGTAAAGTAAACAAACTCCCGTCCCAAATCTTTGGCACCAGAGATTGTTATCAAAGCATCTCGTGTGAACTGTTTTAAGAAAAAAAAGAATTACCGTAAAAAGTGAAAAACAAAAAATAAAAACAAGAATGAGAAAGGGACCAGTTTTCAAGAAATAGAAACGGCATCTATAAAACACTCTGCTCGCTAGACTAAATTTGATTTTTTTTTTTTCAACGTTATATTTGCTGCTGTTGCTATTGTTATAATTCAATATCTTCTCTTCTTTTTCTTCTTTTCATAATCATTTTCTCACCTGATCAGCTTCTTCAAATTGTCCAGTTGCCAACATTGTAGCGAGTGGAATATAATCCATACCAACGTCACTAGGAAGATTGGTTGGGATCATTATATCGTCATCTGAGGAATCCTCCGTAGTAGATTCCGTTTCGGCAGCTTCAGCAGTAGAATACAAACACGACGAAGGGATGGCGGTAGCGACGGTCTTGGTCAACGACGAAAACGATCGTGATGACGACGGCGAAGTCGAGAAAGCTGCAACTGAGCCAATCAACGCAACGAAAACTAATGCAGATACTCTCATCTTTGTTTCTTAATTTATTATTCTATTGATTTTCTATTTGTTCCTTCCCTTTCTTCTCGGATGGTGATGATAGATAATGTTGTTAGTGGGTTTTTTTTTAAAGCTTCAAAATTCACAACGTCGACTTTTTTTCTCTCACTCAGAATGATAAAGGTTCAACTTGGGTTCAACTTGCGTCCTAGAATGCTTCCACGAGGAATGATTGGAAGATAGTACGGGACTGGATTTGATCACGAGTATAAGTCGTGATTGTAAATCCAGTCCCGTAGTACTGTACATTTTATCTTTCAATTTGAGGTTTTTTGAGTTTTTGAGTTTTGAGTTGTACTTTGTATGTGTAACGTTGTCCGTTATTAGGAAAGCACTTTCCTTAAGTCCGTTTCTAAAAGGAATAAAAAGTTTACTGTGGTGTTGGCCGTCTATGGCTAGGAAAGCTAGCATCGATCGCCAAGAATGTCGCGATTTTTGATGCCCGATGATGCCAATCATAATATTTTTTTCTTTGAGTTCCAAAAGAAAGTTCACCATTATATATTTGATAAACTAGTAAGTTTAGTCCCCTGTGTTACTTTTGACTATGGCGACACATTTTATTGTTGTGCGTCTTCTCGTCGATCGGCTTTCTTCGGATTATTATTCTAACTCTGGTATCGCACCTCTACAAGTACACATCATCGTCTCACATTCTTCTTGATTCTTCTTGATTCTTCTTGATTCTTCTTGATTCTTCTTGATTCGATTCGATTTGATTCGATTTGATTCGATTTGATCTGTTCATCCTCTCGTTTGATTTGCTTTGCCAGCATCAATTATTTTTCATTGTCGCTACCATTACTATTTGCAATTTTCGGACTAAACATGGCAAAATCTACTACTAGAATCACGAAGGGGGTCAAGAAGAGTATCACAAAGAAGAAAACCTCAGCAAAGACCAAGATCAAGAGCATTAGCAAAGCTCATCCTGTCGATAATTCGACTACCAACAGGCAGTTCAATTTACGATCTCTCTCCATGCTGAACATAGATCCCGAAGTAGTGAAGAACTTATGGGACGGCTGGAATTTCAGTCATCTTGAGGCAGTTTTAAAAGTACTCAGAACCGATAATCAGGGAAAGGATTTCTTCGTCGTCGTTGGCCCTGCATATGCTACCCTACTGGCGGGGAAAGTTGTGCATATTCCGTCTATTGTTATCTTGATTGTACCATCTGGCGAAGAACCACCAACATATGTCCTGCGTAAGAAGCCAGCAGATAATCAAGATGATGAAGTTATTGACTTTCAGAGTGTTGGATTAGGTTGGAAATCATTCGGTAATCGTATACTTGGCGAAGGTGTGTTTGCCCTTAAAAATACGAACAACAAGAACACAGATAAAATTGCTACCGCCATACTTTGGACTATTCCCCAAGAGAGTATGAAACGCAAGGAAAATGGAGACTTGGAGATCGAGATTGCAAATTTTCGTTACGCCGGTGAAAACGAGACAGGTGAAGTAGTCGAAATCGATGAAGCATATTCTAAAGGATTCAGCACATATTCTGATATCTTGGGCATGCATGATATGGACTACACGACCCACGTTGAGCCATTCAAAGCTGCAGTCGGGAGAGGGTTCAATGCATCTCGTGATAAACTGGAAGGTCGTTTGACTATACTTCAGAATCAATTCCCCAATCATCTCGACTATAAAATGGTCAAGATCTTTCCTCAAAATGCATTCGAAACAGTTCCGACCGAAAACTCCCTTTCCTACTTAAATGAGTTTTACGGCAAAGCAGACAAGACTTATCTAAAAATCGATTCAGATGGTCAATTGATTAAGCTTGGTGGAAATTGATAATGCGACTGATTTTCGTCGTTCTTTACTTATCGTTATCGCAGAATCTAACTAAACTAATGGAAAACATAATACAATACAGCAAATTATTATTAAATAGTATGGAAAATCGAAAATTTATATATACATTTATTAAAAATTAGTTCCTTCTGATTAAAATTAGTTAGATGTTGTCTTGAGGTATTGTGAATTCTCACGAACTAACGAATGAATAGCTCCTAACATCAATTGTGTGTTGGATCCAACTGGTGCTGTTGTGACGATTGGAATCGGTGCTGAACCGGAATTTTCCCCCCATAAATCTTCAATCGCTTCCCCAATGATTCTAGGGATATCTTCCTTCACGTGACGTCCATCGGCGCTGAGAAAAAATGGATGGCAGATGATTTCGTCGACACCCATATATTTCAATGCTGTTAATCCATCGTGGATGGATGGAGTACCAATTTCCATATGAGCTGCTAGAACAATAATAGTTGGTTCTGTTGATTCACTATCGTCATCATCATCATCATCCACACCATTACTAGTCAGCTGGTACAAGTTTGCCATTGCTTGGAGTCGGGCATTACTTTTTTCCTTCTTAGAACCGTGATCCATGAGAAGAACACCAATTTTCTTCCTACGATTGTTGCTGTTACTACTACTACTACTATTGCTGCTGGAAGAATCTTCGTTGCCGACAACTTCGAGGGGAGATGGTGTCGCTGTCGTCGACATAGTACTAGGTTTAACACCATCGGGATAAGCATGAGGACTCATCAACGGATCAAAGTAATCAAACAAGTCATCCTTCTGCTCGTCGGCGCTGGTATTTTTTTCACTTGCGCTTGTACTTGTTGTGGTATCGGGAGGGGAAGGCAGTTGAATTCCAAACATTTTTTTCGTCTCTTGTTGCGTTTGTTCGATGTCCTTTCGAAATTGTTGTTGTTGCTGCATTTGGATTTCGTCGTTGTTTTGAGCTATCGGTTTCTTTTCAGGAGAAACCCCCTCCGGGTAGGCATGTGGACTTAACAAAGGATCGAAAAATTCGAACAGATCGGGGCCATCTTTTTTCTTTGCGGTATTATTGCTTGTACTATCGTCGTCTGACTGCTGGTTTTGAGTGTTAGACAGGGACATAAAAGTTCTCGGTGCCATCGACGACAATAAGTCAGTGGTAGTAGCGGCGTTCTGGATGAAAGCGAAAGCCATCGTCGTGGTATCAAAATTAGTACCGATTGCGCAAACAACTACGGCAAGCCAAAGAACTAGCGGCATACTCGCATTTTTCCTCCTCGTTATCATCATCGTTGCAATGGCGTGCCGTTAAGAGAAAGGAACAATAATAAGGGAGAACAATGTAAAGCTGAAACTGCTTCAGGAAGGGAAAAGTGAAAGGTGAGAGATGATAGATGATAGATGAAACAGTTTGGGTAAAATGAATTTATCGTGTGACAGCGCATTATGTGAAGAAGATCGAAAGTGGGTAATATTTGTGGGGTACTGTACTTCAGGGGTCAAAAAATTTAATACCCCTGGGGTACTTATCAGCAAAAGGGAATTCATTCAAGCAGACCTGGACTTACTTGTATTGTTCAACCATCCATCAATGTATGGATGGATGTTGTCAATTAATTTAACGAACTTTCCATTTATGTTTGTAAAGGTGATATCCAGCACAACTGATATGGAAAGAATATGTTACCTGTAGTCTTACCTGCAGTTGTATTGGTATTCTTTATAGACAACATCAGATATACAACCCCTTTTCCTCTCTCTCTCTCATTATAATCATGTGTTTCTTGTTGATGATGACAGAAGGCAATCTGAGAAAGGTGCAGAATATGATCCTCCAAATGAAAGTCTCTGGCAGCAATATCTTCTAAGCCTGTTCCTTTTACCAAATTTAAAGAGATTATAAAATCTTGTATATACTAATTATTCAAGATTTTTATCAACTAGATCTGGTACTATTAAATAATATTAGGTTGTTAAGAAAATTATTTAGATTAAGGAAAACTTGGATGCACAAAGTTCTTGCGGCCCAAGGAGAACTATCATGATATGTAAGTTTATTGGGGTACCAACTTGGTATAAGCTTAACGGCCTCTTAAAGCAACTCAAATATATATATATATATATATACAGTATATATACATCTTTTTCTTCTTCAAAAAATGTTTACTCACAATCGACCAAACTACTCATCTATAGCGCACTCGACACAATGAACACCAAGAATCTTGGCACCAACTTGAAAACAATGGTGACATACATCATATATAATTTAGATAAGATGGACAATAATTATAATGTCGAACACAAGTTCTTATCAAAAGTGTATTACCTAGTAATGTGTATATAGATTCCAACCAAGCATTACGTAATGCTGCCTACTCCTGGTGTGCATCACCACGGAGAGGGAGAAATTTATGACAATAATAATGGGTGATCCATTATCTCTAAAGGGCTCCGTCATCTCCGTCGTATTCTTCAATGAGCTCATTCAATCTTGGTTGGACCTTTTCTCTAGTCTCATCTGCCAACCTATCGATGTAAACTACACCATCTAAATGATCGTACTCATGTTGGAAAATCACAGCTTCCCATCCCTTGAATTTTTTCTTTACTTTCTTCCCTCTTGGTGTCATGGCTACAGTTAGATGAAAGATGATGTCGTAATAAAGTATATAACATAGAATATAACGGATTAGAGCAAGATTCATTCGATACAAATGGGTAAACAATATAAATGCATTTTTTGTACATCGGATGGGATACATTCCTCTTCCAACACAACAACAACAAATGAACTAGCCCTCAGTAAATACAGTTTGACCTCAATAAGGTGGTAACAAATTCGGAAAACTAAGACGGATAACGTGAAACGAAATAGTATATATTCTAAAAGTGAAACCTCCCGTTCAGATTTCAGCGATGGTATAAAACCATCGATCATTGGACTATATGTTGTTCATGTTGTTGTAGTTGTCGTAGAAAATCAATCATCGCATCGTATCATTTTCGTTTCACTTAACGTACCTTCTACCTTAATCCATTTCGATCGATTAACTTCACCATTCATTTGAGGAAAACTAAGACATCCTTCCATTTCTTCATCTTTTGCTTCACTAAATTCCACAATTTTTGGATTCACAAGGATTTTTTCTTCTAACCATTTTTTAGAATCACCAGTTGGATTATATACCATCAGTCGTTTATTAACACCCACTTGTGGTGCAGCTAAACCAACACCTTCCGCTGCGTACATCACCTTCAGCATTTCCTTTCCAAGTTTCGATATATGTTCTTGTTCGTCTGGAAGTATCACCTCATCGTTTTTAGCACGCAAGCATGGATGGGGATACTTTACAATCCTTAAATCTGTTCCTTCTACAACTCCAGGATCAATTTCTTCCTTTGACGGAGGAGATGAAAAGAGAGATGTAAAAGTCCCAGTATCATAGTTATTTCGTTGTTGCTCATCATAGTTATTGTTATTGTTATGTTAGTGTTGCTGCTGCTGCTTGGTATAGAGTCTTCTGAATCGTTGTAGTAATTGAGCGTGTGGTATGCCTACGTTGATGGGGATTATTTACAAATAATGCGAAAGCAGTAGAAATCACGGACATGATGATGATACAATAAATAATAAGAGGAATGATAATGATAACGGCGTCGTTCTTGTTATCGTTTGTTGATTGGATTTCCTTGTCATGACGATGACAATAACAAAACGAAACGACCGACGAGGAATGAATGGAATTGAATGTAAGAATGTAGGTTGAGAAAACAACAGGTAAAAAAGTTCCAAGATAGGACGTCAATGCCGTCGAATGTTTTTAATTGTGCGAGTCGATGACGAGGATGTGTTGATTAATTAATGTGATAACGTTGAGAGTTCTTGCTATTTTCTGTTGTTGTGATGATGTGATCGTGAGATGCTGACATGACAGGAGGCTTTTTTATTTCACATACACATCATAATATTCTGAATATTTTTACGGACGACGAATGAGCGCCCATTCATTTTCGATTTTTTTTTGTTTACTAGCGCGTTCGTTGTGCGTGAACCATAAAGGCACTGCTAAAAAGAAACGAATTTTGCTGACTGACGGTCAGGAATTTTGAGATCTCTGTTTCATTATTGTGTTTTTGACATCTGTATTAAACACGAAAAAATTTACAGCAACCCGTCATACAAACCAATAAAATTTGAGTAATAGGAAGGGAATAAATAAATTGTAAGTCTAATAATAATCTTGCTAGTGTATTCAACATTCTGATTTGGAGAGAAGAAAAGAAAGGTTTATATCTGTAAGAACATCAATCCTGCCGCCGACGACAGTGCTTTTATTGATTTCTTTTGTTCGGGACTGAATGTATATTACGTACTGTAGTCTCTGTGAAGTCTTAGTACTGTGAAAAGATGTTGATGTGTCTGTTGATGATGCTTTATTATTCTGTCATTATGTGTATCAATTGTAAGTTTTCTTTACTCACTCAATTCTAATTTTATCTTTCTTTCACTTTCAGACTTTCCAATTTCCGTATTGCTTTTTTTGCTGTGCTGCGACGCCTTTACAATACCGGAGGCACTTGACTACTCGATTAAATAGGTAAATAAATAGAAACGGAAGCAATAGAAATAGCAATAGCGCAAAGAAAGCACAACGCAACAATACTCACAACAAAGATGAGACTAGGTTGGCGATCAACGGATGATCAAAGTCAAATTATCATCGCCGATGATGAATCAACTTCCTCGACTCCATCGCAGTTGATGGGGAATGAACGTAGTAGCAGAAAGTATGGTCAAAGTCAACAGCAGCAACAACAATCTCCTTGCGAGGCGTCTTCAACTAGTAGTAATAGTAGTACTAATTCTCCATTGAGCGATGACAATTTTTCTCCAATGGGAGCTGAAGACGACGATTCGTCTTCGTCTATTCCTCCTCAGGCGCAACAGCAGCAACAACTTTCCCAAGCCTTTTTAACAACAGCATCAACATCATCGCTTGAGGACATGGTTATATCAACTGGCATTTGTGATATAAAAGGAGACCCCCCTTACGAGAACAACAATATAAACAATAGCTATGGGAATAGTAGTGACGGTAAAGGAAGATCCGATGGTAGAAGCAACAATAAGAACAAGGTATCACAGCGACAACACCGACGTAAACACCGTCGCATTTCGGCATCAGGTATGGTCGAAGACGAGGATGATGATGAAGGATCTGAAAATGACGTCCAAACGAATAATTTCAAAGAATCACAGTCACAATTACAACACCAACAGCAACCACAGCGAACGCAACAACAACCGATGTCACAGCAAGAGCACGAGTATTACAACAGTCAAAGAAGTAACCAAATTCAGAGCGATAATATAAATGGGAGCATGCATCCCTTGAAACATACGACAGACGGCAGACATGGCGGAGGGACGACAGTATCAAAAGAGCCTGTAGATGATGAATACGAAGAAGAGAAACAACGCCAACAAACAACGGGGAAGAAACCTTCCAAAGGCTCCAATAACAGCAACGAGGCTGGCAGCAACAACAGTACCAAGAACAACGATCAAAAAATAATCGACGATCATGGTACTGTATCAGACGTAGAAGACGATGATGAAGAAGAAGATGATGACGATGATGATGGATCGGACCACGAGGTTCCTATCTGGAAACCGCAAGACACACAGTCTGTATGCGAATTCACCCATACCATTAAAGATTATAGCGCCAAACGAGATTCGGGATGTAAAAAGGCAGAATATTCCACCACGACGGTTGATAACTTGGGAAACAAATGGAGGTTAATTGTTTACGTAAACGGGAACGGACGAGCCTCTAACAATCATTTGAGTTTGTTCTTACAAGTTGCTGACGCCGATGATTTGCCCTTCGGATGGAAAAAAGCAGTGTCGTACGTACTAACGTTAGAACATCCACAAGCGGGGGCCGGTCTATCCTACGCTAAACGAAATCCAGATAAAACCTTCAAACTCTGTCCGAAGGCGATCGATTGGGGTTGGTCGCAATTTATCACCTCCGACCGGATCCAGCAGGAATCATTCGTTAGCAACGATACGTTAGTGGTACGAGCTTCTGTGACCGTCAAAAGTAGTTCGGTCGACATCGACCTAGACGATGCAGAATTGTACCTAAAATGTGCAGTAGAAGAAGGACGACCCGAGGCAGTCCAGTTGTGTCTGGCCCAAGGTGCATCGGTTAATTGCCAATTCAAGGACGACTTGTACACACCTTTACATACGGCTTGTAGCACGTCACCAAATGAAGATGGTGGTGTCAATTCACCTCTAGGTAGTGGCGGTGGTGGTGAACATACCAAGCAAAACGTCCCTCAATCCAATAAGAACAATAATAATAATAACATGAATCCGATTGCTACCCACGAGGGAAGTATGAAAGTACTTGAGCTATTATTAGAAAAGGGAGCGGACGGAAATGCATGTAACAAATGGAGAGAAACACCGCTCTTAATTGCGGCAAACAACGGTCACAAAGCTGCTGTCGAAGCATTGTTAAAGCATGGAGCAGATCCATCCCTATGTAGCGAAGCTGGATGGTCTGCGTTGACATTTGCAGCACACAAGGTATGTATTTTGGTATTTGATATGTATGGATCTTTTCCTCTTAGCCTTTTTCTTTCATGTTGGGTTGTTACTTGCACACATAGTAATTATATCGACTCAACTAATTTTTCTAAATCATTCAAACCAACTATCGTTTCTTTAGGGATACGGTGATATTGTTGAACTTCTTCTAGACGATGGTGCACCAGTGAACTGCCGTGTGACGGAAGATTCTTCCACACCATTACACAAAGCATGTGCCGGTTCCAAATCTGGTCATCTGGAAGCTGTTAAACTTTTACTGGAGAGTAATGCAGACGTTCACGCCCTCAACAAATGGCGTGAAACTCCTTTGCTCACCGCAGCTAATCACGGTCAAGCGGGTGCGGTGGAACAATTGTTGCGGGCAGGTGCCGATCCTTGCAAATGTACAGATACGGGTTGGTCTCCATTGAGCATCGCGGCGTACAAGGGCCACGACGAAGTTGTGAAACTTCTATTGGAGGAAGGAGCTCCCACCGAAGAAGCGGATCCAACCCTAAGCGCGTTACTACAGGCGGCTACGAAAGGGTTGCCCGATACTGTAGAATTGCTTCTCCGACACGGGGCTGACCATACGGTTACAACGAAGAAAGGAGACACAGCACTCAGCATCCTAGTGGAACAAAATCTCATCGACGCGGCTGTTGAAATGGTAACCGAATACAAAGCGAGTATCCCCCGGTGCTCGAGGGATCGAAAAAAGGTACAACGTGCGAGGTTGCTAATAAACCTACGAGTGAAACAACAGCAACGCGAAAGTGGATCTGGTGACGACGACGGGGATTCTACCATGGCGTCGGGAAACCAAACGAATAACTCTAATTCCAGAAAGAAGAAAAAGAAGAAGAAAAACTCTGCTGAGCTGGAAGCTAAGGCAGCGGAAGAGGCGCTACTGTTGGAACTCGAACAAGAAGATGCTGATCGTCATAAGCAAGAACAAGACGCTAGTAAGAAATCGGCGAAGAAACGGAAAAAGAAAGAACGAGAGAGGCAGCTTAAGAAGGAACAGGAGGACAAGATTATAGCAGAGGAGATGAAAAAGGAAGAAAAACGCAGAAAAGAGGAAGAAGCAAAGGATGCCGCAGAAAGAGAAGAGCAGCAACGTCTAGCTATGGCACGAAAGAAGGAAGAGGATGATACTCGTCGAAAGCAAGAAAAATCTATTCGGCAACAACAACAAAAGGAGCAGCAGATGCACCGCAAAAAACTTCGAAAGGAAGAAGACGAGCGAAAGAAGCTTTTACAACAACAAAAAGAATCCGAGAAGGGTAAAACGGCAATGGAAAGAATGGGCAAATGTCGGTCGTTCAATCGGTTGAGGGCCCGAAAGAAACTCCACAATCCTCTTCTACGAATCAAACGAATGCGGTTGTTGCAAAAAATGGTGTTCCGAAAAAGGCAAATTCTTCCAATAGTGGGGGGAACAAAAGAGGGTGGGAGTCTATTCCAGCTGTTAAGAAATCTCTACCCGAAACTTCCAACACGACGAGTACTACCAATGGATCGAAAGAACAAGCTGCGACATCGTCAAAACCTGATACAACGAACGATAAAACAACCTCAGACCAGGAATCATACGCTTCATCTCGGAATTCAAATGAAACTATTGTAGGAACCGAATCTGCCGTTACTTCTATTGTTAACCAGAAACACGTAAACTCAATGGATTCATCATCAACAACAACGGCAAGTTCTGGAGACTATGCCATCTCTGTGAGTTCTCAGAATCAGGGTGTTGCACCGAATCCAATTCATATTGCTGCCGTGCGAATCGAACCACCAGCCGTTTCTGTATTTCGTCGTGATAAGATCTCCGAGCTGTTGAATAGATGTTTCGCTGCGAAAGCTACTACCGATCCTTTAGGCTCTGTAGATTCAATTGTAGTGAAGAAGGTTTTGTTCCGTTGGATAATGCGAGCAGCACATGAGTCCTCTGCATACGTGGATTTCATTATTCCAAGCTGGAATGACCTCAACAAGCTTAGCACGTTTTTTCAACGCCAATTCATTTCGGAGACCCGAAAATTGGTTCCGACTACTGGTATTTCGATACGCATGGAGACTTTGAAGGAAGCCGGGACCGTTTTAGCCCATTTGTGCCATAGTTTCGCTAAGGATGTCGCCGAATTTCACCGCCGGGTTGTTGGTCAACTCCCCCCAGATTGGAATGACGCAATCATCGGAGTAAGCGTTTCCGGAGTTCCTTCAAACCTTGAAAACTCTTCCGTTGTTATTAATTGGGCTAATCAATCTCAAGTTACTATGCCTACTTCTGTATTCATGACATTGAAAGAACGGTTCAAAGGTGCGACGCCTCAACTTTTGAGTTCCATTTTTGTTTGTAAGACATGCTATGATACAAAGCTACTGTTGATTGAGGACACCTCAATGGATTATAGTTTGACGGCGAACACACGGTCGAATATCTCATCAGAGTTGTCCGTGAGCGCGGAGGCTTGGTCGGATCCCTTTTCAGCCTTGAGTAGTAATTTATTCTGGGGACAATTTGCGGAAATTGATCGTATGTTCGGCGGGCTCGAGCCATTTGGTGCGTGTGATTTAAATGATGATTTACTGTGCAAGCATGGTGGTTCCATTTCAGTGCTTACACCACCAGATAATATGCTTGCATCGAGATACTTAAACCGCATGATTGACATTCTGGATTCCTGTGAGCAAACAAACCTGCCAGTTTCATTTGCTGTTTTCATTCGCTCTGAATGTCTCGTGAATCAGAATTCCCTACCGTGTACAGATGATCTCTACACACTAGAGCCACGACTACGCAACCGCGTAAATTACATGAGTCGCGTTGAAACTCTGGGTGAGGGTCGTCATTTCTACTTCAGTGAAAAACTAGGTGGGCCTGAAGCCAGTACAACTACCAGCTTGTTCGTTCTCTTACAGAATTCATCGGGTAAAGACCGATTCCCACTCCGTAATGTTGGTATACTCGAAATTATGAACTACATTAAGCCCGAGATCAAAAGAGTCGACGAATGTGCAGTAGATAGTGCTCCTACGTACGCACCCGAAATGACACAGAGAAACGACGACAATGCATACATTTCTCATGCTGCACACTTTACTCAACCACAGCAATCTATAAACCTACCTGCTTCCCCTATTCCTCCCCACAGTACACTTCCTACCGATTTTAACTTCGCGTCAATTGGAAGATCTGATTCCACCTTTCCTAGCTCCTTTGGTCAAGATTCTTTGTCTGGCGTGCGTACAAGTAGAACCGGTACGAGACGCGGTCGTTTGTTCGATCTTGTTGACAATGGCGAAGAGGACAATACCATGAATGACGTGGACGTCGTGTCTGGTATGCTAGGAACATTAAATGTTGACCTCTTCCAGAATAGTGGTGCACAAGATGTTGATATTGAAGCAATCAGCTTGATGGGCATCGGAGACCCATCACATGCATCAACCGCTTTTCACCCTAGGAGTAATAAAACTCAAGGACGATTCGGATAATAGCAATTTTCAATTTTCATCAATCAACTTTCTTCGTAAATACCTAAAACAAATCCTAATTTACTGATACTTATTACTACTAGTTTTCTACAAGTACATCTAATTATTAACCTAGTGGAAGAGTCTACTGAGTAAAAGTGCATTGTATTAATAATATTATTATTTTATGAAGCACCAGAGATGTGCTCCAACGATTCACCGATGAAAATAGGGTACGAGAAGTAGGAACTTGATCCTCTTTTGTACAAGTACGCGTGAAAGGTTGATTATTTTTCTTATTTATCAACGTCTGATATTTACTTATTTTACAATAAAAAATATAACTATAGCAGCGGCTACAGCCACAATGAGGAGGATCCAACTATATGACAAAGAAAACAAACATACAAGGCGAGATTAAGTGATTCATTTATTCCAGGGTTTAATTACAATGAGAATGACCACAGTAGCGGCGACAGCCACAATGATAAGAAGCCAACTGTTGGCAAAACATGACAAGGAAAACAAGCAACATTCGATTCCAACAAATTAGATGAGATTTGTTTACTCATTTATTTCAGGTTTTAATTACAATGAGAATGACAACAGTAGCGGCGACAGCCACAATGATAAGAAGTCAACTGTTGGCAAAACATGACAAGGAAAACAAGCACCATTCGATTCAGATCAAATGCAGCCCAGCCAAATAGTGGCGAGTACACATACCATTGCTTTTTCCGAATCGATTTTTGATATTCGATAGCTGTGTGGGTCTCGACATTAGCTTCCTCGACGTAGTCTGTTGCCTGCGTTACGTTGAATTCAATTTGATCTAACAGTTCTCCTTGTTGTTCTGTTAGTAATGCAAAATCTAAAAACATTTGATGTAGTTCTGCAACCGATTGTTCTAACGTTAAAACATCTTGATACTTTCCAGCCACTTTGGCGTATGTAGTTCTAGAGTAAAGGCAAAATAAATATGAATATGAATAAGGGAAGGTGTATGTGTGATTCAATCAATCATATAACACGATACCGTGTGTTCATGTATGTGTGTGCTGTATGACATGTAAATACTGCTATGCAAGAGATAGATATACAGAATCGTTTTTCATGTAACTTACTTTATTTGATCGTTAACACCTCCAGCAAGAATACTTTGTTTGTACAACGCATCTCGTCCACCTTCACTTTTCATAACATCATCGATCTCCTCGTCGGTCGCATCCGGTTTGATCACCTGTACCTGTCGCTTTACTTTCTTTTTAATATCAGTCTTATATTTTTGTTGTGACTGTTGATAGATTTTCATCTCATCAATAAATTTTTTCGTCAATGTTGTGTTCATGTTTTCTCGGACACTATTTAATTTGAATTTTTATATTTTTTTGTTGAATCGAAAATTATTATTATTTTCATCGCATTGTTTATTAATTAATTGAAATAGTATAATAATAGTAACAGTAGAAGAACAACAACGATAACAAATACAAATATAATAAGAAACTGGTATATTCGTTCGCTTTCAAAGACGTAAACGTGCAAAATTGGCAGTACAGTATTGCAAAATTGGCACAGCGGAGCAAGAGCAAGAACAAGAATAGAACAAAAATATAGTACAAAACAAGTACATACCGCACGTTGAAGCATTCAGTTTACCCTCATCCTTGAGTTTGTCTGTCTCTTGTTTGAGCAGTCCCAGTACATCTTTTGTACGTTTGGCGCTTTTATTAGTCGTGCCGATGAGTGGTCCGAGTTTCTTTGAAAGTTTTTGTTCCTCTGCAGTGGTTGTTGATCTCATAGATTGTTCGTTGATACTGTCAATTTCTTTCGAGGCTTTTGCTATGGCTTTAATATCAGCATTACACGATCCACCTCGCTGAAGAAGGATGACATGTACTGATTGTCATCGTCTTTACTTTTCTGCATCTCAATGTCACCTCCACCACCACCGTTGCCGTTATTATTCCATTGAGCGTTTGTCATCCCCACCGCCGTCATCAGAATCTGAGTCTGCCGCCCAAGCGGGTATATCTCCCATAAGATTATTCATGATGAGTTTTCAAGGTTAAAAAATCACTGGTTATCCGAAAGGCTAATAGCAAACGATTTAGCTTTTTGTGAAGTCGAAGTAAGTTAGATATATCTACAAATTAAATGTTACACGATCGTCCAGATTTAAGATTGTACGTGTAGGCATAACCTCACATCCACAAAATGCATATGTAGCAAAACTGGAAGCACCATCAGATTCGCAAAAATTAAGACTCGGTCATATTATCGTCACATGATACCGGTAGCGGAGCGATTATTGTTTGTGGCGCGATTTTTTACGACTCATTAAGTCTTGCATACAACATATATTAGCAAACAAATTGTACGTATGGTGCTGTAGATCATAGTAATAGGTTCAGTCAATCAAAGTAATAACTACTGTCAGAGCATATAGTACTACAATTGACAGGATCCGATCCAATGTACAGGTCATGACTGTCTGAATGCAATATGACATTTTCGAAAATTTAGACACGAGCAAGCCTACTGGACGAGAAGTTGTGTGTGGGTGACTGCCATTGCCAGAGCAATAATATTTGTGGTCTAAGTCACTTAGATTAGTTGACCAACACTGTTAAAGTGCAGTGGGTCCCATCATGTACAATGCACCTATGATTCAAGATTATGATACACCAATAACAACCAATTCAGTTCATATATTGTTGGCTGCTGTACAGAATAAAAATGATCCATTTCTAGAGAAGAATGATTATCACACCTAGCTAGATTCAGATATGACTGTCACTCGACTCAAAAATTAATATGAAGCCCAATTTTTTGTAAAGTGGTGAGCGTATGATATATGGTTGAGCAAAGAGTAGTAGTCGCAATTATTTTTAGATCGATCATAGAGTAAGTAATTCACTATTGAATCTGCTGCCAGCACCGACCTCCCAATGAATCTGCTCTACATTCAATTTTATTTTTCCTTTTCATTTATCAGTTTTTTACAACTCAGTCTCACCGACTATACCCAATATTTCAATATCAAATAATAAATTTGAATTTGCTGGTATATAAAAAGCACCACCCTGACTACCCATAGGATTAGAACCATACCCAAGCGCGGACGGTACATGCAAGTAGGCACGTTCTCCTATATTCATTTGTAGTACACCATCCGTCCATCCTTGAATAAGACCAACTCCTGGTTGAAATTCAAAAGGTTGATCAACAGCAGCACCATCTTCCTTACGTGTCGACCAACCGGATTTTTTTTTTATACCATTATCATCTTCAATGTATAAAGTAACCATACTTGAATAACGATCATCGCGTGTAACAGGCGGTCCCGATCCTTTCGAAATCACATCGACTTTGACAATCGACATACCTTGAACGACGGGCGCAGAAAGCGACACGAGGATAGCACAAAAGAGAAAAATCGTCAACATCGTCAATACAGTACAGTATTATATTATTATATTATTTATTTATCTTGTGTGTCTCAAACAAGCAACAAAATAAAATGATACACAGTAACTTAGAGTTAAGTGTAAATCTTTTTGTAACGTAGTAAACGATTTGTTTTTAAAGTTATTGAGCTTTTGACTTTCACGTACAGTACAAACGTAGTCCGACGCAAGATTTGGCGAAAAAAACCGCGCGCGCCTATGTAATTTCGGTGACACGTGCTGATTTTCCTAAGTAATTGTTCGGAGCGTCAAAAGTATTATTGTACATTTGACTCTCCGAACGTATTTTCGACTCTTAAAACCGACTCAACTGACAAAATTGTACTAAGTAAAAAAACTACTAGTTAATATACAGTGTAAATTTTGAAAAAACAAGCTCTAATTAAAATTAATTAATCTAGGTGTACGTACGTCGTACAGTGCTTATAAAAAGCATGGAAACGTACTAGTTAAACAAGGGTGATGGCAATGGGCTCATAACCTGTAGAGACGAAAAAAAATGAAATTCGTCGACTTGCATGAAAAATACAGTATTTACACACATTCATGGGCTTGAAGGATGAATGTACTCGCTTGTACAACATATAATGAAGAACATATTATGAATGACGCCGACGATAGTGTGTAGTAGAACGTGGTTGAGGTTGATTCGGTTCATACTGTAGTCGTTGTTGATGATACGATCCAGATCTTGGTAGACGAGCAAACTGTTGAGGAGGTTGTTGAGTAACCCGATTAGAATGAGATACTGAATATTCCATTTGATTGCCATGATCAGGTGAATAAGACATGCGAGCAACCCGTTCAGTTCTCTGTTCATAGATTGGTTCCTGTTGTGGAGGAGGATATGATCGACGGACAGCTTGTTGAGGAGGGGCATCATATGGATCGAAATGACTGTGCTGTTGCCGATGATACGACTGATCTTCACGCTGTTGTAGTAGAGATTCAATTCGGTCGTCAATAGACCTTTCGACCACAGGTGCACGATGATACTGTTGTGGCGGAGGAGGTGGTGGAGGATACATCTGATCTCTTTGATGATACAGTGATTCAATTCTGTCATCAAGTGAGAATTCAGCATCACGTGGACGTTGATAGGACTGACGACGATGATACTGTTGCTGTTCAGGAGAGCGTTGAACAGGTGCGCGCTGACGATGTACTACCTGTTGATGTTGCCTAGGAGACTCAATACGGGGTTGATAAACCTGTTCTTGTTGCTGTCGAAGAGATTGAATTTGGTCTTCAATAGCATCATGAGCACGTGCAGAACGATTGGGTAGATGATGATGACGTTGAGTAGGCTTGATAGGAGCAGGTCGTTGTAGCTGTTTTCGTTGCTCCATCCATCGATTAAGTTCCTCATCAGTCATATCATCAGTAAGGCTAGGAGGTGGATCCAAAACTGACTCGCTCCGACCTGGAAGATTGATTGCAATTAAAGAGATGACAGATAGAAAAAGTGAGTTAGAAATATGATGTGGAAGAGTTATAAATGGATACGCACCTCGTGCCTCAAAGAGACGGCACTTCGGAATACAGTGAATGATACATAGGAGAGCGTACCTCGGTTGATTATCGGACCATTTGGAGAGTTTTGTCTCTGGAAGCGTGTAGGTCGTGTATTAGAATCAATGGTATCGAAGGACCCGGTTCGGTTGAATGGTGTTGTTGAGTAGAGGATCATCGTTGGCACATGAAGCCGGGCGAGGTTCAAAAACAATTGGATCAGAATCAGTATTTGGTGGAGGCACCGACTGAGATCTAGGTTCAGCTTCTATAATATAGCAATAACAACAATAACATAACATGTTAGAAACAGTACTGATAACATAGTCACAAATAAACAAAACAAGTACTGATAACACATACAAAGTAAACAAAAAAAATAGAACTTACTTGGAAGTGAAACATTCATTAGAGCAGCAGAGGCTCTATCTCTAGCCATTTGGGTGGACGCATCGTATCCAGATGTGACAACTTCACCCTTGTGACGACACATACTCAATTTGAGACCTGCTCAAATACCCTCCGTGTTTTGGATGACAGTAACACCAGCCTTACGATTGCTATGACCAGTGTTAGTATCAGGGTTGTCATAGTGTAATAAGTGAGCAAGCTTCTTTGAGCTCTGAGTAAAGTGCTTGGGTCCCCAACATTGACCGACTTTGGGACCAGCCATCCATGGCTTAGATGGAGTTTCTTCCCGCCATTCCTGTTGATGAAGGATAGAGATGAAATGTATAACAATACAATATGAGGTGAGACAAATGAAGGAAAAAATTCGATAATAACAACAGCATCAACAACACCAACCAAGACACTCAACGGAAACGACGACGACATTACTCAATAACAACAACAACAAGATTAGACTTACTTTACGTTGTTTTTTGGAAGCGATATACCGGAAGATGCGAGCAGGACCAATAATACGGTCTTTCGGTGGTAACACTTTATGAAAGTATGTATAAACAAGATTGTATTCACTCATAAGATCATCATCGACTTTATACAAAGGAACGTATTGTCGGTCATCTTCACGATCACGATGAGTGTGATTAGAAAGAGTGATATCAGCATTCTTCTGACCATTGTGATTGGATTGAGAATGAAAGCAGGGCAATCAACAAAATATCCTTCGGTTTGAGTAAAGAAAATGAAATCATCAATCACCATCTCGGATGGTTCCTTGGAGGATCGTGACATGAAGTGGGTTTTAATGATCTCTGCAATCACCCAAGTAAATATTCGTAGTTGATTACATTGCCATCCGCGTCCATGAGTTTGAATACATGGTTGGGATCAGCATGACATGCTTCTCGCTTCTCCTATACTTGGAATCATGAGTAGCGGCATTCGGAGTAGTGCCAAAGTTAGGAATAAGCTTGGAGGTATCAGCAAAGACGTCCTTCCAGTAGGCACTAACACCACCTGATATAATAGAAAATATGTGGAGGAGGGCATGATAAAGTGAGCAAAGGAAAAATCAAATAGTCGACCGGCTGACACACATATAACAATGATTATGCTGAAAACAAACCCCAAACCTTTGACAGGCGGGATGGTCGGATGGCTTGTTTCTAACTCCAGCCACTTATTCAGCTTGGTAGCTGACCCTTAATAGCATTGAAGCCTAGGGGGGCACAGGTCGAATAGAAACAAGTTGTAGTAGCAACGACGTACACACGCATACATAGACACACATACATAGACACAACGACACATACATAATCACAACGACGACGATAACAACATATATGTATTGACATACCTTTTCCATTGAAATGTTGGCTAATGAAAGCAGTTGACTCCTCTGGTCTTGAAGAAGAAAAATGTCGATAGTTAGTGGCAACCACATTTGGTTGATACTGGGCCTTGGCAAATTCCATGGCGTCTTGAATTCTTTGCCAACACACTTGAGTTGAACGAAGTTGACAGACAGTTGAAGCAGAGCACTATTCATATCTCTTGTTTGTTGGTGGTAAGCACCACACATTCAACATAAGACGTCGCTTGAGTAGGTTAGGATTATCAGGATCTTGAACCATATCAGCAAGTGCTTCAACTTGGGATTGGTATCCGATACTGGAGAACAGACGGTGTTCTAGTTGCAACTTGAGGTTATCATATGCACAAGTATTAGTAGAAAGTTGTTTGATGCGAGCAGTCTTGTTCCCAAACAGAGTGGAATCGGTCCGGATAGTTTTAAGAAGATTATGGATACAGAACTGACCAGTCGACTCTCCACCAGTGAAAAATACTTTATCCGGATTCAAATGAACAGGGATGGTATCAACAGGAATGATGGCACAGGCTGTATTTGGATTAGCTGCAGAAGGAACAAAGGCTTCAGAAGAAGCAATAGAGGCTTGACCAGTATACGGAAGGTAGTTGGTAGGTGGAAGAATCGGAGGTGGAGGAGGGGGGACGGTTGTTGTTGTTGTTGGAACAGATGTAGTAGTAGTAGAAACGGACGGAGCTGTTGTAGTAGTATGAACGGATGTAGTAATAGGAACAGATGCGCCGACTGTTGTTGAAACGGAAGCGCCGACTGTTGCTGAAACGGATGCGCCGACTGTTGTTGAAACGGATGCTCCAACTGTGGAAGCAGCTGGAATGGAGCCGGTGGTTGAATCAAGAGTAGATGCGGTGGCAGTAGAAGGAAAATAAGTTGTGGCAACAGATATTGTTGTTGTCATTGGAATGGATGATGTAGGATTGTAGGCGGTCGATGTATTGGAGAAGGATGATGCAGTATCAATACCGGTAGCAGATCATGAATCAGATGCAATATCCAAAGATTGATTATGGAATTATGAAAAAAAAAAACTGAAAATAGGGGAAGAATCGAAGCAAAATGTGAGCAAATAGAAATAACAAAATCAAAATGAAGGTTCGGTTTGCTCGACACATGATAATATGACAGTAATGCACCATTTGTGAGTATGGATGACAGTAACGCACCATTCGGGAGGAGCGTGAGAGGTAGATGAGGAGCAGGGCTTGCGATGGAAGGGGCAGTCGATGATTTCCCGATTGATGATGATTTACGTGTTCTTTTCTTGGTTGGGCTATTATCATTCTGATTCGTACGATTGGATGTGACCAATGGTGCAGTCGTCTTCTTGGTCTTCTTCTTCTTCGTATTCTTCTTCTTCGACGCAAGAGGTGGAGTAGGTGAAGCACAATGGCGTTGAGGCTTATTCCGAATGCGAGGAGGCAGTGTAGTCGCACCACGGAAGATATTGTTGAACGTATCTTCGTTGGTTGGAGGTAGAGGCTTGTCATAATCAATATCATCAAGCTCATCAAACTCATCTTGATAATCAGAATCGATATCAGAATCATTCTTGTTAGATCGCGCCATGGTTGGTCGAATTCTTTTATTAAATTAAATAGAGTAATGAGATGAAGAATGTATGTTAGATATTGCAGAAACAGATTTGAAATAATGACGATGAAGACGACGACGACACAACAGCAACAAATAATTACCTTTTTCTATTACGAATTGATTGAAAAAAATCACAAGAATCTAGATCTTGATTGGTATCAATTCCAGTACAATCGCTGTCAATAAAAAATGAACGAATGAATGAAGAGGTGTGTGGGTAATATGATGAGGATAATAGTATCGAATCGAAACAATGACAATACAGAAGCGATCATCAAAACAATTAAATTAACTTACTCGTATATGACTGATCCGATTGAGGGTGGAGTGACTTGAACGAATTCAACTGAAGATGATGGAGATGGAGGAGGAGAGTTGGTGAGATCGCAATGAATTGGTTTCCCATTGTGGAAAGAACAACCACTATTTTTCCTAACTTGTTTTGTTTTTTTATCAGTAATAACAATATCGAAGTTGCCAGTCATAATAGAACCTTTCCAGCTAACGTCAGTGGTGCTAGCACTACTACAAGTACTACAAGTACAACAGCTAATGCATATAGAGCAGTCGTCGTCATCGTCGTCGTCGAGAACCATGGTTCAATTCACTAACCAATTGTAATAAAACGTACCAGTGTTACAGTAGAATTGCTTTTGGTGTGTGGAAATATATTTTTTATGAGCCTACAACTAGCAGTATCTAGTAAAAAAAAATCACTGCAAGAAACACTGCATAAACGAATATTTGGAAAATAAGACTAGCATTTACACGGTGAGAGAGGATGACAGGTCAAAAAAATTCAATCGTGATCATTTATATAGGAAAACTTTGGCGTGAATGAATTTTTGAAAATATGCTTAAGTATTGGGAACTGTCCACGGTTTGAAACACGAATTGAATTTTGAGTTCAACCTGTCAATCAACGGTAGCATCTAAGTACCAAATTTTCAGCGCGACTAAAATCATCTAAATAAATTGAATGAGGCATCATACAATTCTAAGTAATCAGAAGAGGCTTCATACATTTATCTAACTAATCAGGAGAGGCATCATACAATTATCTAAGTAATCAGGAGAGGCGTCATACAATTATCTAATTAAGAATGGAGCGTCAAAAATACATTTTATAGTACTTAGCAATTCTATGTCGCAGATCAATATTTTTTATGTGCTTCGATTGAATGATCAAAAGTATTATTTTCGGCACGCGCGCATTGATGTGCGTTTTTTCACAAAAATCCTAGCCGGTAACTGAGAATTCAATTTTGCGACACTGTTGTAACACACCTCATCTTGACGACAGACTACATTTCCATCCCATCTTTCCTAATCTGTTCACAACTCGTAACAAAGGAAAGACTCGTGATCATACTGTAATTTTCCTCATCTTCAGGGGGCGAAAACAAGCCGCCCTGAAGACTTGAAAAACAACAGTATGATCACTCTTCTTTTCCTTTTGTTACTCGTCGTTCGGCGCAACTCGTTTTTTGCGCACGCACTCGTCTCCGACTCGCACGTGCTCAAAACTCGTCGCGCGGATCAGTAAAGACGTAATACATATAGTAACGTTACCACTTAGCTAGTATCCTCGTCTTCCAAGATGATCGATCGACTTCATCAAAACGCGCGCGCCGAAAAGTTGACACACTCGCTGCTGACACACTGACACCGAACTACGACTACTAACTTTTACGTACAAACAAACGACTCCGCGGATTTTAAGTTCAATTGTACACTTCACAATTTGAAGAATTACTTTTTTCCAATCTAAACTAAAACAAATACATTTTACAGCGTAAATGCACGTAGAAAGTACATTTTACCGTGTAAATGTACGTAAAATAAAAAACTAACTTTTTTTTGGTTTTCGTTCACGCGTCTCATCGTCTAAAAATAATTGAAAAGACAATCAAATTCGACATTATTTGATCTCGATGAGCACACATTTCAAGTTTTTTTTTCACGTGTATTTCTCGCCCCCAAAATCTTGCTTTCTCGTTCGCAAGCAGTCACGCTTTGCTAGCGACCAACATATCTTGAAAGAATTCACACATCAAATTTTAAATTTTCCTTCCTTTCTTCTTGACACATACCGTATCTGATGAATACTAACAGTAGCTCTGCCTACAACACAAACAGCATAGTAACCGACGAGAATCCTATCATTACAGGGTTGTCACGAAATAATACTAGAACTGGAACTACAACTGCAACTCTACTCTCCTCCACTGATATGCATGCCAATGAGATAGCAGCAGTGACAGCTGCTTCCACTACTACTTCCTATAACAAAGGTGACTGTGTGATGATGGACGTAACGGAGTCAGATCACAATAGCAACGGCGATGATACGGCGGTTGAGAATAACAACAATCACGCCCAGATTACTACTACTACTGCCGGAGCGGCCGGAGCAAATCGTGATCATTCGTCTCCACCGCCTATGTTCTTCGTAGAAAAAGATATTTCCGCTGCCGTTGCCTTTCAAGTTCAAGTTGATTTGTCCGGGGAAGAAGGAAGGGCCACGATGATGGAAGGTACTGATGCTATCGCAGAAGTATCCGTCGTCTATGAAGGAGAAGGTGATGGTGGAGGAGGAGGAGGCGGGAATGCTGTTGGTGTCAACAGTAATAGTACTGGAAATAACACTTCTATTACAAGTTGCACTACCGGTCTCTCTACTACTGAAGCCTACAATGGTGACACTTCTACTACTGTCACAGCTACTACTGGTGTTGCTGCTAATATAAAGAGATCATCGGATGAAGCTTTCTCTATTTCTTCCGAGTCCGTTATGGGTACTATCCCTGCTAACACTTCTTTTGTTGCGGGCACGGCTACTGTCCACAACGATAACAACGGCAATTGCAATTACAGTGGAGCTTTGTTTCTTTACCGGTACCGACAATCATAGTTCCACCACTTGTTGCACTGGCACCGACACAACAGGAGGAGGAGCACCAGCTTCATCATCATCGTCATCATCTTTTGCTCCAACAAAATGCTTCTGAAGATGAAACTCATCTGTTTGAACCAGCATCAGTACCAGCACCAGCACCAGTACTAGTTTTACCTAATGATAATATTGCGAACAAGAAACGGAAAACGATGACAAATAGTACTTCCATCGCTAAGAACAGTGTCAATAATGAGCAGTGGGATGCTATGTATGAACGCCTTAAATCGTAAGTACTATATATACTCTGGAAGAGCCCTTTCTCTGAACTGATTAACATACAGCTACATTATTGATTTGATTTGATTTGATTTGATTTGATTTGATTCATCCAAAGAATTACTAGACTCTAACAATATTTATTCGCCTTTCTTTCTGTATTCTTACTATTCTGCTTCTGACCTATGTGTTTGTGTCAAATCTATAATAATTTTTGGTTACAAATAATGGTAATAATTATGTTGTTGTTGTCATCAGTTACAAGCAACGCTACGGGATTGTTTAGTCCCCAAACGATACGCTGCCGATCCCAAACTTGGAACCTGGGTGGAGACTCAACGAGTTCAATACAGGAAATTACCTCGTTGTGATGCCGTCATCAGCACCAATAACAATAACGACACCGCGAACGGCCATACTGTTACTACTGCTGCTGTTGCTACTACTATCAACTCTCCAGGAAATGAATTTGGGGTCACGCCTAATAAGCGGCTTACCGCGGAAAGGTTGCGAAGACTCACATCGATTGGTTTTATCTGGTCAGCAAAGCATGTCCGAAAAAACCACTACGGTAACAACAAAAATTCATCGTCGTCGAATAATAATAACAATAATAATAATGCGACGGAAATGTTAAGCCAGGTACAAGTACTACAAGCGACGACCACTACTATGGATTCGTCAATGACGAATTCTCCACCTAATTTCCCCCTTCGTAGCGATGTTCACAACGCTATAGCTAATTTCACTACGAACGCAGCATTCGCCGCTGCTCCCGGCCACATCATCATTGATACATCATTAACGATAACCGAACCTACGACGATGATGACGACGACGACGACGACTACTGGCGAGACGAACATCCCTCAGTCGTTGTCGCTGATGCAGACGCAGCAAATGGAGTTTCAAGTCCTCCAAGTTCATTTGCAAGCTGGAAGACACAGTCAGAATTATCCGTTGCAACAGCAATACTATCCGCAACAGCGCCGTCATCGATTGAACGATGCTCAATGGGATGATGTGTATCAACGTCTAGTCCAGTACAAGAGTGAGTTTGGCGATTGCCTGGTTCCTAGGAAATATGAAAAGGATCCCAAACTTAGTAGATGGGTTGAAACACAACGAGTTTTATGGAACCGTGACAATAACAAGAGCAAAAACAACAATCGAAAGCAAATTCAACATAATGACAACTTCAATGAGGCAGCCGCGACGATGATGGAAATTTCGAACAACCCAGTCTAACGGGTCCATCATCCTCGGAAGGATTTACTACACTACCGATAGATCCTTCCGTTTCCATTGAGTTGGTAGGGAACGATCCTGAGATCAATACCGATCATCTTGAACTTTTGGCGGCGATTGACGACACCAAAGCTAAGCGGCTCACCCCCGAACGCAAACTGAAGCTCGATAATTTGGGATTTGTGTGGTCCCTTCGCTCGAAACGTATCGAAGATCATTGGGATGAAATGTTCAAGCAATTGTTGGCCTATAATGAACAACACGGTGATTGTTTGGTCCCCTCCCGGTACGAAGATAATTTGAAACTTGGAAAATGGGTGGAGACTCAACGATACGAATTTACGAAATTACAGCGCGCTCTGCCACCACCACGGCAGCTAAACAAGACCAGACGCAGTCTTGTTGAATAGCGATGATGGTGATAATAGTAAAGCTAGTGATGCATTGATAATACTGCTTTTAGGGATAATTTCACAAAAGCTGTTGCTACGAGTGCCAAATCCACCGCCGGCTCACCGCGACCACACAATCCTCGCTTAACCGAGGATAGATTACACCGCTTGGAATCGATAGGGTTTCAATGGAAGGTCAAAAACAAGATGAAACGGTTTTACGATAAACAATGGGATAATATGTTTGAAAAGCTGAGCGCTTTTAAAATGGACAAGGGACATTGTATGGTTCCGAAACGTTATCCTGTTGATATAAAACTCGGAACGTGGGTCCACACACAACGGATTCAATATCGCAAGCTCACTGCAGGAACAAAGAAGGAAGCCCTCACTGAAGAAGAAGTTACAGCACTAAAGTCTTGCGGTGACGAAATTAGTTATAGACTAACGGAAGAAAGGCGTCTACGCCTGGAGGGCATTGGATTCGTTTGGTCGGCTAGGGAAGGGGAGAAGGCAGGAGACAAGGGACGGACGACTCGCAACTCGTATGACGACCAATGGGATAATATGGTCGTTCAACTCAAACAGTATCAAGAGATGAATGGTAACTGTCTCGTTCCCAAAAGATACCAAGACAATCCAAAACTTGGAACTTGGGTTGACACTCAGGTACGTCGTTATTGTTTTTCAACGCTACCTTTATCATCATCATCGTCGTCATCATCGTCTTGTTCTTTTAATTGTTCTGTGGTAGGGCTAACTTTTAGCTTCTTCGTTGTCGTCGTTAACTCTCTGATGACACGCAGCGAGTCCAATATAAAAAATTACAGAAGATGTTGGCAGAACAAGGCAAGGCAGAAAATGTGAAATATGGTGAAGAGGGAGGGAAAATCATAGACCTCAATGCTAGTGATAATAGTAAAATCTCGCAGAAGCCGCTTGTTGGGAGACTAACAGATAATAGGATCCAGCGTCTTGAACAACTTGGATTTGTATGGACATTGCGTGATGACTGGCAAAAGCATTACGAAGAATTAAAGGCATACAAGACACAGTATCATAACTGTAATGTGCCTGCTAGGTATACCACTAATCGGCGTCTAGGGATTTGGGTGTCTGCGCAACGCCAGCAATACAAGGCGATGAACCAGCAAAAATTAGATCCAAAATCTCGAAAATCTGCACCGCTCACACAGGAACGTATCAAACTGTTGAACGACATTGGTTTCACGTGGACTATCCGATCCCGAGATAGCCTTGGAGAGTCATGGAACGCTCGGCTAATTGAATTGAAAACGTTCAAGGCCAAATATGGCCACTGTCTCGTTCCATCTCGCTATGCAGAATCCCCGGAATTAGGAATCTGGGTAGGTACCCAGAGGACACAGTTTCGTCTCTATGTGAAATCAAAGGAGTCAGGTACCGCCGATGTGTCCGGATCTATTGCCATGAGCGAGCAACGCATCCATGAATTAGAAGCACTTGATTTTGTTTGGGCACTCCGATCTGCTAGCAAGGAGGGCTCGGCAACAACCGTGACTGCAACAGGAACAACAAGTGTTTAGTTTAACTATCAGAAAAAGGAAGAAAAAAACGACACTTAGAGAATAAGATCAGAAGGCATTAATAGATAAAGATGATGTACAATAAAGAAGTCAAAACTATAGTTGATGATGTACAGTAAAGAAGTAAAAAGTATAATTTATATTATTCAATTTCACTACTTCAGTACTACTGTATCACAAAAATTCCTATTGTTTGACTGAAATATATTGTTTGAATATACTAGTTTCTTTTTTGATTTATTCGACCCGTTCGACTCATTATCAACCATTGACTTTTTAGGTTTTGGTGCGAGCAAAATCAAATCAGTTTGCCAATCAGATCTACATTCTTTCGAACATATATTACAGTCCTCCACATCATTGTAAAAGAGAGAGAAATAATACCAACTTTGAACGACGTCGAAGGTAATGAATGACAAAGCATCAACAAAGGAAAAGAATAACTCTTTTTATCCTGCAAATCTGCATATGATATAGACGCTAAAAAAGAAAAGAAAATTAGAGGGAACTTACAAACATAATCACACAAACATTAAAACATGGACTACAACAAGTACGATGATACATCTTCGTCACTTCGCGAAAAAGCTCACGAAGAAGACTTTGAACGTATGAAACAGAAAGAAGATAACAATAACGATATAGTAACACTTATAATTCCCTAGCAGCATGTCTGGATTAAGAAAAATGATCCTCGTGATATGACGTTTATTAATGATGTTACTACCGCCAATTGCAACGACGGAAACGGAGGAAAAAACTATGGAAATGGAAATGAAAACGACGGTAATGGATTTTTCTTTTTTAATTCACCATTAGAATGGAGGACGAATGTACCATTGCAAGTGCCGATGGTATATTGTGACTTTACAGCAAGTCATCGACCATTGAAGAGTATTGAAAGGTATATTAGTGAAACTTGTTTACCGTTTTATGGTAATACACATACGAATACATCTGTCACTGGTGGACAATCATCGGCATTCGTATCAGAAGCAAGACAAATTATAGCGGAAGTATGTAATGCAAAAATTACTGGTAAAGCATCTGAGGATGTTGTTTTGTTTGCTGGCAATGGAACGACTGGTGCTGTGCGGTTACTCATTGACTGTCTCGGACTTCAACACTACAATAGCAACAACAACAACAATAAAAACAATAATAATAAAAAAGAACAAAAAGCATTAATTGTGTTGGGTCCATTTGAACATCATTCAAATCTACTACCATGGAGAGAACTTGGTGGAGATAAATTTGTTATAGAAACAGCCAAACTGACAAAAGATGGATCAACAGTTGATATGATTGATCTTGAACGAATACTAATCCAACATCGTAAAAAGTATCCAGATTGCCCATTTATTATAGGAACCTTTTCTGCCGCATCTAACGTAACTGGTGCAATTGTCGATGATATTGCTATTACAAAATTACTACACAAATATGATGCATTATCATTTTGGGATTATGCAACCGGAGCGTCCTACTTAAATATGAACATGAATCCAAATCCTTCGTCCTTATTGTCTTCCGATGACAATAGTAATAATGATGATGATAATAATATTAAGGCAGCGGACATTGCAAAGGATGCAATATTCTTTAGTGGTCACAAACTCTTGGGAGGAGGAGGTGGAACACCTGGTGTATTGATTGTAAGAAACGATAGTTTCATCGTTGAATCCACCAGGACAAGCATGTGGAGGTGGTACTGTTTTTTATGTCACAAAAGATCGTCATAGTTTTTATCTGATCGAATTGAAAGATACGAAGGTGGTACACCAAATGTAGTTGGTATTTGGAGACTCGGTTTGGTATGGAGATTAAAATTGAATCTAAAAGTTGCAGCGGGGAAGATATTATTGAAAAGCAAAAACGACGACAAGAACCAAAAAGATTCTTCGACGTCGTTATCTTCGTTATTATTGGAATACGATTTAAAACGTGCCAAAACCATTCAACAGCGACTTACGGAAGTACCCAATTTAGTTCTTCTCGATGGTAAATTTTCAGCTGACGCAGCGAAACTTCCTATCTATTCATTTTTGATCCGCTGTGGGAAGAGATTTCTTCATTATAACTACGTCTGTGCTATCCTGAATGATGTATTTGGAATCCAATCTCGTGGTGGGTGTCAATGTGCAGGTCCGTATTCTCAGTATCTATTAGGAATGAATAGTAATAATAGTGATATCAACAACAACAACAGCAATGCCTCGAATCAAAATGACTCCACTGGTGGTTGTGGTAGTAATGAGGCCGTCGAAGACTGGCTAGTACACACCAAAGACGAATTGATGCGACCAGGTGCGACTCGATTAAGTTTACCTAGCATGGGGACGTCAATCGAAACAGAAGATTACGTCGTAGAGGCTATTCGATGGGTAGCGACGCACGGATGGAAACTTCTTCACGTGTACCGATGTAATCATCGAAGTGGAGAGTGGAGGCATAAATCCCGGCCAGGGTCACCGTTGGGCACACGTGATCGACTATGGTTATCTCATTATCGGATGATGGATGGAAGAAATAAAAGCGCAATTGAGGTCGTACACGAAAATGGTAATCAAGGAGGTTTGTCATTAGCAGATGCGATTGACAATGCTAATAAAATGTTGCTTCTTGTGATGAAAGATCATTCTAGTATCTCGCAAACTTTGAAAATGGTTGAGGAGGAAGAATCTTCGTCGTCATTGCGATGGTATGTCTATCCAAAGGTAAGATAAGGGGGATTCGAATGCAAATTTTGGTGGCATATTCACGCGGTCGATTTTCATCGCTAACACTAGTGTTCATGGAAATTTCTATATTATCATATAGGATGTTGCGAAATATATCAGAGATGGTCTAGACGTACCAGGCACGGATGATCCATCGAATGTTCTAGGAGCCCTGCAACCGCTCGCTCTACGTACCGGTGAAGTCGAATCTGTTGTGATGGAAGCGAGCAATGCAGCCACCGTCATCGATGTAGACTCGAGTACTGTTCTGGATAGAAAAGAAGTTGGTACACTTTCAACGAAATTACATTTTCGTGACGGTGAATATCATAGCGGGGAAGCATCGTTAGAAGAGATAATCGAAGGCCGAGATGATGGAGAACTTTCTGATCGTTGTCAAATTATGATCAAACCATCGACGAATGGCGATATATTGACTCGTTTCTTAAGGAAGACACATCCGGCAGCATCGAAGTAAACTCCATCGATAACGACGATCCAATCCCAACTTCAGAAGAAAAGCCCACATCAATGGAAGTAGAGCCAGACGAAGATTTCCAAGTTTTTAAGAACGACCGAAAGAAGCCACAAAGAGACGTGTTAACTTGGGGAAAAGGGCATGTTCAGCCTCTGCACTCTCTTGCCAAAAAAGAGGACAGTAATGAGAACGGTATAGATCTACAATCATCCGGCATCGGAAAAAGTCTAGGCACAAAAGCCCCCGGCAAAGCTTATGCGCATTTGTACTCAGGCAATGATTCAATGGGATATGCTAGAGGATGGTGATAAACTCCTGCTTGGCCTTTCAGGTGGAAAAGATTCAATGAGTCTCTTGCATGTCCTGCTTGAATTCCAGAAAAAACTTCCTGTTCGATTTGAAATTGAAGTTTGTACGATTGATCCGATGACTCCATCATTTGATCCGTCCCCTCTTATACCATACGTAGAATCACTGGGTCTGAAACATCACTACATTCGAAGTGATATAGTTGAGCGTGCTGGAAGTGCAGGGAAGGATGGAAAGCAAGCGTCTTCGCTTTGTGCTTTCTGTGCTCGTATGAAACGTGGGAATTTATATGCATGTGCACGAAAAAATAATTGCAACAAACTGGTTCTCGCACAACATCTAGATGACTTGGCAGAATCTTTCATGATGAGCGTCATGCACAATGGTTTTCTTAGAACTATGAAAGCTAATTATAAAATCAACTCAGGGGACTTTTCTGTGATCCGTCCATTTGCTTACGCTAGAGAATCAATGATGACCGAGTTTGCGACGTCCGCAAACTTGCCAATTATCAATGAGAACTGTCCTGCTTGCTTTGAAGAACCGAAGGAAAGAGCCCGTATGAAAAAACTCTTGTCGAAAGAAGAAACACTATACCCAAGCTTTTATGACAACATCAAACGAGCTATGATGCCTCTAATGCATGACGATTCCACAGCCATTATGCGCTCATACACAGAAGAAGCGCTTGCTAAGTCGCGGAAGGGTGTTAAGAAGAAGCCTTCTGAGTTTAAGAGAGCTATCGGAAGCCATCCCTCCGTGAAAAATAGCGCTAGTGACGTCCAAGAGATATCTTCCCTCACTGACGAACTTACTGAGAATTTTAGTGGTACGACAGCGTTAGAAGATGCTAGCGAAGAAGCTCTAATTCGAGAGCTAGCACGTAGGAGGGCTACTAAGTTCAAACTTGCCGGTTCAATGGCAAGAGATGCACGTGGTAACCAAAATAATGATCCAGCAGGCCAAGTTTGTACTCTAAATGGTGGAAATGATAGTATACCGTGTAGCGAGTTAATGGAATAATGATGCGCATTTTTCTAACATTTCATTAAATAACCCCAATAACCTACCTTTCTATAGATCTAATATTTTACTTATGAAAGGGTATGTTTTACGTAGCAAATACTATTTCTTCACTGAACTATCATAACAAGAACTAAAACGACGAATATTAAAGACAACGCAGCCATAGCACTGATGACGAGTTGTTCGTTCCTGGGCCTTTTTTCGAATTCTTCTCTTTCTTGCACGAAACGGAGCAGCAAGGATTCGTACACCGCTTTTGCCTTTATTTTACCACTGTCGAGAAGGATCTTTGTTCGGTCAGATATAGTACCGATCTTATTTTTCTCTTCTCTGTACGTCGACGGACAAAATGAAACTTCAGCACTGTTTTCAATAGATCCACCCAATAAATGTTGACCAGTTTCAATATCTAATTCTATATCAACAACAGACTTGACATCACATTCCATGACAGAAATTTCTTCTCTGTCAACAATAGGGATTATCAGAGGAATATGACTAGTTCGTTGTTCTAAGCTGCGATGAACTTTACCTTTAGCTAACATTGCTTTGTTTATGTGTTGCAATTGTTTAGGATCGCATATGTTTATCAAGGGCATGGTCGTATCTGTGTTGCAATAGCTCAATACATCGTTCCGTTCAACATTTTTTTCCTCGTCATTAATTTGTCTTAATGGCAAGGACAACGAAAGAGTACTATTGATTTCAGTTGAAAAATTGCCTTTCGAAATATCTGCCGGTCGGTTTGGTAAGTCGAGAAAAGATTCCTGTTGCATGTTCTTAATCTTTGCTTTTAGTTCTTTGATCCTTTCATCCCTTGTCAAGTCTGATTGCTGCTGCTGCTCTAACTTTTGCTTTATCATATGCCCCTTACTGTCAATTCGAAGGGACGTGACTGACTTCAGATGCTGTACTTTGCTGCTATCTTCGCTTGACTGTCGTTTGGGAATTTCGTGTTGATGCAAAGTATTTTGATCTTGCTGCAAGTTAGGATTGTTGGCAATATCATCTCCATCCGCGCAAATATCGCTGCCAAGTGATAAATCATCCCATGATGACATTGATTCAAATGAAGATACCGTCTCTTGACAGGCAATGGCGATAACATCCATCAGGTTCTTATCTGTCCTTGAGCATGCTGTATGATTGCTGATGCGCGAAGACGTTGTTCTTGCTGATGGAAATTCATCTTTTTCTGTATCCTGACTCATGATTGATGGGGATTCAGTCCCAGATTCCCACGAGTTGAGAGGCCTTTCTCTGTGAAAGTGGTGGTGGCGGATCGCTATGTCGCTCTTCGAGCAATCAGCTGTAATACAAGATTCATCATCTGACAATGAAGTAGAAATAGCGGAGATCACGAAAGACAACTCATTTTCAGCCATCACTTCAAATGGAACGATTCTTGTACAAAAAACATCTGCCGTATCTTCTGTTGTCAAGAAGTGCGTGGTAGACAAATCTTCGCTGCTAGTTGCAAGTTCTATTTCAGAGAAAATATCAACATTCTTCAATAGTGATTTTGTTTTGTTCTTCGAAGCTGTTACTGATGTCGCTATATGTCGTTTTTGGTTGCCAATCTTATTCTTGTCTATCACGCTTCTTTTTGTAATCTTTTGGGTACGAACATCCCCATCTTGAGTCGTCGATTGCAACGAGAGACTTTGACTGGTGCTCCGACTCGGATCCCTTCTATTATCAGTGCGACTACCCCCAGTCTTTGAATTATTTGATCTATCATTTTCTTTCGGACGAGAAATAGGTCTTGGACGCGAATTAGACCTTTTTCGCTGCCGCAACGATACTTCATCGGCTTCATCTTCAGAATAGTACGTCGATCCTTCTGAAGAGCTCCACGATACTTCTTCTCTGCTGTTGGAAGTCGGTGACAACGACAGAGTAATATCAAGACTTTCCGACGGAGATTCGACATTCTTTGGATAAGTAGTTGTACCGAAAGTATCGAATTTATGATCCAACATGCTGCGCTTTGTATTCGTATTCGTATTCTTATTTTTATTAGTTCTCATTATCCTTCTATTATTCAGGACGGATGTCATCTTGGAAATAAATAGTAGTTGGTCTCATTAATTTAAAATACCTCGTCGTCACTCGTCAACACCGTTGTAATCCTTAACTTTGTTACTGCGATGTTACGGTAGATGTTTTTGGAATGAACGGTTAAAGAAGTGATTTTCTTAGCCAGAGAAATAACTTGTATGACGCATATCCAATTCCATACGGTAGGAGGACGAGGAATGCAAAAATCTGGATGACTTTCAAAATCAGCCCCTAAGCGTTGGGTATTGTTAAACGAAAATTCTGAAGTGTGATTCGTGTTGTAAATCGTAAGTACATACGACTAACTGATAAATCTGTAAAACCGCGTGTGTGAATAGAAAAATTTATCAGCCAGCCGAACACAAAATAAGAGACTTAGTTAGTACCATTCATCCAATAATAATTAATGACCTTCTAATTGCTTGTCCTTGACAATAATAAGGTTGACACGCAAAAGAGTGCAGCCATCTCATCGCCAACATGCTGCAAGTCAAATCTTTACAGAAAATATTGATCGAGAATAAAGAGACAAGAGATGGAGCGAATGAATCTGTGTTGGAGGATATATGAAAATTATAGCATCATCACTTCATCAGTTAGTTCATTGTTATCTATCAGAGCAATTAACCTACTGTGGATGAAGGAGTAGTAGGAATAACTGCATCGGATTGGGCTAAAGGAATATTCCTGTCGATAATTGCATCAATAATTGGTGGAGCAAGCAAGTTATCAATTCGAAAGTCATGGCTAATACAGGCAGAACAAGTAAATCAGTACCATCAGCACGAGGAGGAAGAACAAGGTTCTATGTCTACCAGCAACGATAATCTCCTTAGTAACGATAACACTACCGTCGAACAACCAGATCTAGTAACACCACCACTAGCAACAGCAGACGCTACAGACCATGATGAACAACGACAACAACGACAGCGACGACCTTCACCCGTATGGTTTTATTTTCTTCGTGGATGTGGAATGTTTGGAATGTCAGTATTGAATCCTATCTGTTGTGTATTAGCAATGAATTATGCTTCTCCAAGTATATTGGCACCCTTTAGTGGATTGACTCTCGTGTGGGTGATTTTATTTTCACCTTTAGTAAATAACGAACAACCATCGAGTCGGCAAATTTTAGCATGTTGTTTCATTATTGCTGGAGAAGTTATTGTAGCAATATTTGGTGACCATACAAACGATGAGGGAATTTCAGTGGCCGAGGTTGTGTTGTCGTATAAGAAACCAGCCTTTATTATATACTTTGTCGGATTGATAATATATCTTATTGTGATGACATACTGGATTAATTACTCTGAATCGTACCTATTACGACGCTTTGCATGGGGATGCAGTGGTGGTGCAATTACAGGAACACAAAATTTCTTAAAGGATAGTTTAACAATTGTCAAGGCTGTTGCGGTCGACGATCAACAACAGCATCATCATCTTCCGTGGGTATTTTATGTTCTATTTTTGTCAGCAGCCAGTACTGCCTTTATTGGTTTACTTATTTTGACAGCCTGTATGAAGCGATACGATACGACTTATTCCGCAGCAAGTTTTGTCGGTAGTTTCGTCGTTTCAGCAAGTATAATGGCAGCCGTGCATTATAATACCTTTGCTGGTTTGGAGGGTGTCCTGAATTATATTTTGTACCCGTTGGGAATTGCTGTCCTTATGATTGGTGTGTACATACTGGTAAGAGAGAGTAATGAGTCCTATGAAGAGGACGAATCAGTCGATCAACAAAGAAGACAACAAGACACAAGCAGTAACGATGAGGATAGTTTTGATTCAGAGGTAAGTAACTTTTCTTGAAATTATATGTTAATATTGGATTGAAAAAGAAGGAAAAAAGATTGGATATTGCTAACCGATTTTCCTCATCTCATAATGTGTAGCATCGTATGTTTGATTATACTGAAGTGGGCGAAACGGCGAGAGAAGAAACAATGGTATGATATTTTCTACAGATTAGCTTATTCATACGATTCCATAGGCAGAATTTGCGCTAGTTCCTCTCTATCTACCTCTACCACTACTCGCCTTTTTTCATTGATGATTCCGAAAACGTCGCACCTTTCGTGACTTCTTTGTTTTTTTCAGAATATCGTGGGATATTCTGAATTCAAGTAGATGTACTGTAGCAGCAACATGTCGGACTCGACGCGGCTTTATTAATGAAGCAAATGTTCCACTATGAACGGCTTCTTAAATCACGACATCTCTCTGAATCCGAATATGAGAAAAGAATTGATAATTGTAACACAAGGACTTCTCCACTTTTTCTATAATAATAAAGCAAAGAGAAGTAATTTGTTCAATGCAAAATAGCTAGACTGATACAATGCACGAAATAAATAATAGGGGATTCGTTCAATTGTATATTTTAAAGATTTTGTATTCACCATAGTATAACTCTAGTAGTATAGTGTTGTCGATTCCTTGTAATTTATATTGGATAGTCATCATTGGTTTTTTGTATTGCCGAATGACAGTCATGATCAGTACTTTTGCATATTAAACGGTAAGTGATACTGCTGTCATTTATTTATATTTTATAGATAATTTACTTCTTTTGCACTTTAACTGTGGCAGATTTGTGATGTGGCATGGTGCTTTATGACCGCCACCGCTGCTATTGTAACTGAAATTATGATAATCAACTAACACTCCCATATAAGGTAGGTTACGTCTCCCAAACATCTGGTGCTGATGGTCCTCATCACTCATTATCTCCTCATTCGATACTACAATACCTTCCTCTTTATTGTTTCCCCCCTATTGATTTAATATTTACCTCCCGGTGCTGCGATACGCCGCTTTTTAAATAGACGTCCACTTCGTCGTCGAGTGCTATGTAATGGACGATTGTATAATGTACCAAATAGTTGTGTATGATCTTCCTCTCGTATAAAGGTATATAGAAGCAAAGGTTTCTTTGCTAAAATTTCTAAAATATCAGGTAGAATTTCCATTGAAATGGATCGTCTACCTAAATATTTCTCGTCATCGTCATTGTCATTGTCATTGTCATTGTCATTGTCGCTATCACCATCATTATTTTTATCGATATTATCCCTCTTTTTCAATCTCTTCCAAAATCGATTTAATTTCATGTGACGATCGAAACGAGATTGCAATAATCTTCCTTCAATTCCACCTTCTTTCAGAAGTACTTCGTCTTCGTTCACATCATCGTCTGGAGATATTGCCATAGGTACTGCTCTCGTATCTAGTTTTAATAGAGTAGTGTTGTCACGTAAACTTTCCAATAGATGTATACGTCCAGCGTTCGTCATCATTCCCCTTGTGATAATAATTTCCTCAAGACATCGATTACTCTTCAGAGCGTTCGCAAGCTGTTCAATTCCTTCGTCCGCTACAAACATATCATCTTCCCAGAGCTCAAGACTAAATTTTTCTAGTGCTGTGTTATTGGCAAGGTTAGATCTCCCAATACAACCAAGTTTTAAATCGGGAAAAGATTCTGCCTGCCCAACAAATTCATTTATGGTCCCTCCATCAATAACGGCATTAAAAACACATTCGAATGTTCCTTTGACGGCGAAAAGATCGCCCGACAAAGTCAATTCAGTGCTGCCGTTATTACTACGCGTGATAATCGCGGCTGCTTTCTGGGCTTCTACCAATGTCCAGGGCCTGAGATCCGTGTAGCTTGCGGTAAACGCGGTGCCAAGCTCTAATTGTCGGAGAAAGAAATCCAAACATTGTTTTTTTTTTTCTCGATTGTGGCAACTATTGAATATTCTAAGAGACATGAATAAAAGAGGATGCGAATCCAAGCTATTCGTGATAGCCTCCTGTAACTCCTGTGATGTATTCATTGTTTCGTCGTCAAAATCACAGGTCAATCTGATGTCTGCTTTCTTTCCATCATAATTTCTCAACGCGGTCACGACCTCTTCCATTGAATGTTCATCTGGCCAATCTAGATCACTACTTTCATAATCTTCGAACTCCGCCATATTTACATTCAAACAGATAAATATTGGTGCGGATTGCTGGTCTGGGGTTATGAATTTGTGAATGTATGAATCCTCATTCTGTTCTTCGTAACGAACGGAATGGTTTTCGATTTTAATTCTTTACTAAAACAAAACAAAGGCAAGAAAAGAAAGGTGAAAAAACTTTTCCGGCGTTCAAAGATCCTCTCATCCATATTACAGTACTACTATGATGGGTTAATTTGAATCACGAATTTGAGACAAACCGTGACTAACGGGAACAGCGCAGAATATCACCAGCAAAAAAAAAAAGCGAACAGAGAAAGAATCAATCGGTTACAATCGCAAAAAATACTATCATCGGTAGTAACAATACTGAGACCGAACTTGCATCAAGGGTTGGGAATATCGAAATAACAATTGCTACAAACTCTTTATCTGTTTCTAAAAGTCGAGGTTGCGTTTCCATCCAATCTTTCGGGCTGGTTTACTCGTCTGAATATCTTCAGATGGAAAGAACATGCCAGCAATGTGAAAGAACGTTGAACAAAAATTCATTTGGAAAAAATCAATGGAAAAGAAAAGACAAAATCTCGATTCGGTGTAAAGATTGCACATCGTTAACCAATAGTACTCCCCGAAAGAAATTAAAATCCGGCATTTTAATTAAAGCGAGTAATATAATGATTGATACCAACGTCAAAATCAATTCAAATAATAATGTAGGCGAAGGTGGTAAAGGTAAAACATCGTCGTCAAATTCCAATTCCAATTCCGATTCCATTTCGAGAGAAGCCCAAAACGAAAAAGATTCAAGATTAAAAGTAACAAAGAAAATACAAAAAAAGAAGGACGAAAAGAAGAAATGCAAGAAAGAAGAATTGGGTCCAGAATTAATCAAGATTAAACTGATGGAAAGAATCAATGTCTTGTCCGATTCTGAGCGAAAATATTTCAACTCGAATGGACCTCGTTGGCTATTTCGGAAAGCGATGAGAAGATTGTTGCAGATAAAGTTATTGTTAATGGCTGGTATGGACCAATGGATGCAAATGAATTGCTTCAGCTGCGGGATCATGTCAAATCAACACAAATGACTGTTCGCAGGCTATTTCTCTTCGTTCTGCATATCTACAACAAAAGGGGATGGTGAGTGTAAAAAAAATGGTCTGCAACAAATTTACTTTATATGACGGGGCCGAAATTACTTTTTGTTTTGTTTCTACACCCTTTCTACCAGTAAAATCTCACATCTATTGGTTTCAATCGTGTTCATTATTTGTTTGATGGTAGTACCGACACGGAGTTCTTCGAAAACAAGCAAAGAATTTGTACAAAGATTACAAACAGGGATGCAATATACTGGATTTGGCAAAGAAGTGTGATAATCCTCCTATGAATGTATTTCGTACCATGCTCGCGGAGATGAAATTAAGTAAGATTCAAATTAAAGCTTATCTTCGAGATCCACAGAAATTTCACAAACGAGAAAGAGAAGAGTTCCTAGCTGCTGAGTCTTCTGATGTAGTTTCGATGGTAAATCAGGTGGAAATACACAAAAACGCAGAAGTATTCGAAGATGTTCTTTCTGATTGGCTAGAGAAGAGGGGGATCCGATTTGTCCGTCAAAAGCAATTGGAAATAGAACAGAAAGAAGAATTCGGCTCGCCGGTTTTGACTCCTGATTTCTTACTACTGGATTCGGTTATTATAGACGGTATATCAGTTCATTGGATCGACTGTAAGGCATTTTATGGGTGCAATCTTCAATTTAGTATTAAAAGACCAAAAAGCAAATGACACGATATATCAATCACTGGGGTTCTGGGGCTATAGTTTACCTACAAGGATTTAGCGAAGCGATTAAAATTCCAAATTGTGTATTGCTGAACGCATACGGGGCCCTTGACGTCGACATCTTGTCCGATCTCGAAGGAAAAAATTGTCTTGGACTTAATCAAGTTGCGACGACTGTATTTGAATGAGAACACACGAAAGACAAACATAAAGCAACGATAAATCCAAGAAGCACGACTTCTTCTCTCTTTTTTTTCTTTAGCTAAGAGATCTTATCTTATCATATCAGTTTATCGACGCTTAGCGTATTCAATAAACTATTGAAGGAACAGCTTTTTTAGTCTTCGGACGAGGGACCCCGGATCGCTTGGATCATGGATACTTCCCGAAAGCTCATGGGTTTTCATATAATTAGGGGAACGTAATATGGAAAATAGCTGATGCGACTATTATTTACAATAAATAACTTACTGGCAATCCATAAACTCAAAAACGCTGCACAAGTACTATACAATTTCTATGAACCGATATTTGATTTACAAAGTATTTTCTTCATTTTCTAGAATATCGCCGTAACTGATTTTTTCTAAGATCATGGTTAACTAAATTGATTATGCTGCTGTCTGAACGACGTTGAAATGTTGGGCGAGTATATGCTTCCGGATTTCAGATGTGGCTACTGTTGATGCGTGTTTTTGTTTACCAAATGATACTCCCGCAGATTCTGATTCGGAACATTCTTCAAATTCAATGGAGGCATTATTATCGTTACTACCCCAATAATCAGCAGCGTCCAATGCAACGATGCAGATTCCGCTACGGCTGGATCGAAATCTTTCTGATATTTAGTCAATATCGATTCGATCCGTTCCCAATCTTCAGAAGATCCTTCTATGGCACCTAATGCCTCAGCTGATTCATGTCGTACCATCGCGTGTTCATCCAGTCTTGACAACGATTCTTCCAGAGCAGATATACTACACGGATGCTGTAGTTGACCTAGGACGAATGCTACCTCATGTCTTAATAATGGTGACGATGTATCGTCGACTAAGGCCCGACATAGTTGTCGTACCGATTCCTCTCCACCACGATTCCGTAAAGAAAACATAGCCCGATATCGTTCAATTAAATCTCCTCGACGCTGGTATCCAATGCTGTTATTCTTACTACTATTGTCATAGTCGTCATTAACACTCGTATCATCTTCTTGTATGCTGTTGATAAGAATATCTCCCAATTGGGTCGTTGATAAAGAAATATGTGCTGGATCGACTTCGACTGGATCAATCGAATTATAAGGAGCTAACATACAAGCACATCCAACGACTAGCGAGTTATCATTTTCGGACGTTACATGATTCAATCGATTCAATGCTAACAAACACGTATCTGACAATTCATCTAAAGTCCCTTCATTTTTTACTCGAGTTATTTCTAAAACGGACCTGGATTTCAACGATGCAATCGCACCCAAGGCTTCGGCTGCCTCGTGACGAACCATAACACAATCATCTTCCTTCAACAATAATTTTCAAGTGTCGTACATGCTCGTTCGGTTTTCATTTGTCCTAGAACGTATGCAAATTCGTGACGTAATAAACTCCCATGTTCTTTCACAAAAACTTGTTCACATAATACGGTAACAATATCTTCCATTTTTTGTGTTCGAGACAATAACCCCTTCCCCTCATTTTTGTTGTTGTTGTTGCTGGTATTATCGTGTGATTTTTCTTCTTCTTCTTTTTGAAGATCGACGAAAAGTTGTTTAGCATAATACGCCGCTCTCATTCGCATTCCTATTAGAGATGTTGGATCTCTCAGCGTCGTCTGGATATCTTCCAATTCTGGTGTTTTCCACATGATGATTAATGATTTATTCTATTTTAAAGAGAATGACTACGATGAACGTTTTCAACGTTTTCCTTATTTACTTCTCTTCCCGGTCCTTTTCTTTAAGCTGTCGACTGCTGTACAAAATGTTGTGTTCTCTTCATATCTCTCATTTATTCTTGATCTCTCTCACATTATTTCTCTCTCTCTTGAGATTTGAGTCAGATGAGTGGAAGCGAGTGTGCATGTTATGTACTATTAGCTATTGCTTACTTAAGTAGTAAATAAAAATTGAGCAAAATTTGCTTAGATTTTACCCTCCCCCCGCGCTCAATCGTGAACCAACTAAACTATTTTAGCGTTCGCATTATAATGCGAACGTTCCAACTAAAAAACACGATCAAAAGATCTCACAACCTTCTTTAATAAAGATTCGATCCTATTGTACACATGAAATCAAGGTGAACAATAACCGAATATTAGAGCTAGCACATATGTAAGCTCACAATCTTACAGTCTAATACAAACTAAACTAATTCCGTTCGTGTCAGCAAAATATTGTTCTTAATTCTTTGAAAAAAAGTTTCTTTCGTTAACAAATATAAGGAACATGACAAATAACAACCAGCATAACGATGACGACGTATTGGTCGTGACAGAAAGGCAGAAGTTGTCTCAAACCTTTAATGGTGCTGAATGGTTAGTCCATGCTTTGGTTTCAGCTGGTGTTACTCATGTTTTCGGTGGTCATGGTGGAGCTGTTGTGACATTAATCGATGCTATTGTAGCTCACCCGAACATCGAATGGGTGTACATGAGATGCGAAGTGAACGCGTCGCAGGCGGCATCCGCATACGCAAAGTTAAGTCCAGGCAAGTTAGGATGCTGTATCGCCACAAGCGGTCCAGGGGCTTCTCACTTGCTAAGTGGCTTAATCGACGCTGATCAGGTACATTTTTGCATCTGTGTTTGAGTTTATTTTATTTTATTTTGTGTTTATTTTTGTATTTGCGTAATTTAATTGAATGGTTTCGTCCCTAATCATTGTTATTGCTCCACGTAACACTTCTATTGTAGGACCGTGTCCCCGTACTTTGCATTACTGGTATGAAAAATTCCGAACAAATTCGTTTCGCCGACTTCCAAGATATCGACCAAGCTAGTATATTCAAAATGGCAGGGTTAGCTTACAGCGAAAGTGTTACCAATATCAATCAATTGCTACCTTTAGCTAGGAATGCCTTCACTGCCGCTTTAGCTCAACACAGATGCGCACATTTGGCAGTTCCAACAAACGTTCAGAGTGCTGAAATTCAAGCCCGTGATTATTTCTGTTTGGGAACGGCTCATCAAAATGCCACCATTCCTGCAACTGCATTGCAGATAGAAACATTAACGATGGCTCTTCGAAAGGAGCTAGAGTCAAAACGTCACGTAGTAATCGCATGTGGATATAGAGCTCAAAAGTATGGGAGGGTAATTGAAAAATTAGCTGAGTTACTGCACGCTCCCATTGTCACATCGTTTGACGGGAAGGGTACAGTCAATGAGCAGCATCCGCTATCATTTGGTGTTGTGGGAGTCTACGGGAACGTCGGCACGCCTGGGGCGTTCGATTTGTTTCAGCATTGTGATACTGTTATCGGGATATGTGTAAATGATTGGACGGAATTTATCACGAACGATTCCGGTTTGCAAATCCGACGATCGATCCAGATCGATGAGACTCTCGTAGCTGGAGATTCATTTCGATTCAAGCCATCGACTGTCTTTGTAAGTGGTTACTTGGAAAAATCATTGGATCGTGTTGCTTCTGTTTTGAAGCACAGCCTTTTTGAAGTCCCAAAACGTCTTGAAGGGCTTGGAAAGTTAGAATTTTCCAAGCTTGAAACACACCAACCCCTATCTTCGTCGGATGTATGGGATGAAGTCAGGAAGAAAACTTTTGTCAAACCGATCGGGACGCCGTCTACATTCTTAGAATGCTTATCTGGCTCCCCAGATATTACGAGCGTCGACTTCTGTCATCCCGCCATTTTCTTCAGTATCATGGGAGAACAATTTTTAGATGATCATAGCGTCATCTGTGCCGATATCGGGGACAATGCCCTATGGATGGCATCGAGTCTACCAGCAATGCGTGGACAACGATTTTTGACATCGGAGCATCTTGGAATCATGGGATTCGCCCTCAACTCGGGAATTGCCTCGGCCTTGTCGTCCAAAGGAAAACACCAGACGCTGGTAGTTGCCGGTGATGGCGCTTTCCAGATGTCTCTCAACGAGCTAGCAACTTTGCATGACCATGATGGGTCTAATGTACTGGTCGTTGTTGTGGTCAATGGAAGACTTGGTAGAGTTCAAAACGAAAGTTGGGGTCCGGGTTTGAAAGCTGATGGATGTCACATCGGTAGTCCAGACTTTGTCAAGCTATTCGAGGCGTATGGATACCCGAATGGTATTCGTCTTTCGACGTCCAACAAGGATACGATAGTTGAAAAAATCGGGGAGGGTTGGAAGTCAGCCAAAGAACATGGATGCTGCGTCATTGAGCTTATACAGGACGAGAACGTCCATCCCATCATGCACAAAATGAAATATGATGAAAGGACTAGCTACGAGAATTTCTGTGAGCGAACAAGAAATCCGCTTGATGTTGACCTACACCCTTCCATCGACGTCAGCTTTTTGAGCCATTCAGCTGAATCTGCGATCCTTGAATATCTCAACGATCTCACAGCAGTCGAAACATCGGACTCTTTCTGGTTGAGTCGGGGAGATTTCTTCGCAGATCCTGTGGCAAAGACAACTCAAAAGCTCCTCGCTTCATTATCATTCAATGGAGAGATCGAACTCTTCCCAACGGCTGAATCACGTGAAGACTTCGATTCACAGCTAAAGGCAACGTTTTGAACGTTGTACCAGTGACAATGCTTCGGGAGGAAATCGATAAAATGGGAACAAGCAACACGCATCATCTTAAGATGCAATTCATAGCCTGTCCAAAGGGCTTCGACTTTGACCTTCATGGGCACCCAAATATTGAGATTTGTATCCCCATCGTGGGAAAACTTCACGAACGTCGATTGATTGGAGCACATATTGCACCATCAGCTTTGCGTCAACCAGAAGGGGACGCTACTTTTTGTGATCCTAGATCGAGTCCACTCACGCCCGAACACCTTTCCTCTATCATGGACGAAAATGACGACCTCGCCTTTGTCGATCGCAGTGTAAAGAATGGGAAGGTCCTATTTAATCCCATCGGAAGCATTCACAAATCCTACACCCGACCAGAAGTAGGATGTCTTTTGTTGACCCTATGGTCAGGTATACATTCTAATTTTGACAAGAGCGATTGTATACCCTAATTCCGATTAAAATATAGAATGAGATAAATTGGAATCAACATACTTAACCTTACTCTTATTTCAATTAAGATATTCCTGTTCTCATACAGAATTTTACACTAATGATATAGTCATAGTATAAAATCACATGGAAACAAAAAGTAGTTTTTAGTTAATATCATCTGAAAAACCGTCATCAGAATCAGAGAAACCATATAATATAGCTGTAACAAGTGGAGTTTTATTCCTTCACATTGTAAATAACAAATAGAAAGAAAGTATGTCATATCAAATTCCAAATTGAATATATTAATAGTTTACTCTATGTAGGTTTTATGTTGTGAATTTTTTCAGATCTAGACTGAAAATCGCTGGTCTGTCCGTCTTAAGACGAGATTCTGACATCGACTTCCAAAAAGTCCTCTTTTCGTGTACTGTATTGTACTAGTCGATATATCAGCGGAACAAAGACATGCCATCAAAGCATCTAAGCATCTAAGCAACAAAGCAACACTCCAACGACGTCTCACTGTTGTAATAGATATTATAGATAATCGATCGATCACGCAGCTAAATCAAAAAGCAAGAATAGAACAAGAAACGACAATTTACAATACAATACAATACAGCAGCTCAACATGCTTTATTTTGGAAGGATAACGTTAGTAGTAAGAATGGCACTGATGTTATTATTATTTGCGACTACGTCGTGTCTCGGATTTAGTACGGGTTTCCGTCGTCGTTGACGTCTTATTCAAGATATTTAAATTCAGATTCAATTCTTCATTTAAAAAGTGATGGATTAACCGCAGAGGAACGTGATGCAAAAATTGTGAAGGCAACAAAGGCTATGACAGCATTCACGAACAAATATCTAGTAAATACAGAGACAACATTATGCACTGAGTTATCAATTCCAGCTGTTGTTATCAAGGGATTAGCGGAACATAAAGTCGATTTAGGTGCACCATTATGCCCATGTCGTTTTTATGAAGATAAAGAAAAGGAAGTTAAGGACGGATACTGGAATTGTCCATGTGTCCCCATGAGAGAAGAAAAGAAGTGTCATTGCATGTTATTCCTTACAGAAGATAGTGCCTTCGCTGGAGATTCTCAGGTTCGTTTATATATATATAAAGTAAACTGATGATGCTGCTATTCTCGTTGTTGTTTCTATATGCGCCATTTGTGTGTGTGTGTGGTGTGTGTATTTGTAATATCGAATAGTACCTCTTTGCCTGGAAAGCATGTATCATCTTAAAATGGCGATTCGGTGTACACATAAAAGTACAGATACAAATGCAAGCACAAGTGAAAGTACAATTTATGATGGCAAATACCACACAAAAAATCGTCGATGGCTTACTTTTTCATTCACTAAGAATGCTCTGTTTTCAATCTCGTTCCACTCACAAATTGCTATACTTTTGTACTATGTGTTTGTGTGTGTGTGATATTTTACTGTTATTTTTGAAGATTATAACCGTTGATGAAGTGTCCAAACTTAGTGATAGTATAAAATAGTCCTAATATATAATGATAATGATAACAAATAATTTTCATTCTTCTCTCGTTTGTTTCATTAGAAACTATCTCAGTGTTGAAAAACTTCAAGAAAACTACCATAGAAAATTAGCACATGACATACGAAAAAAAGATGGTACAAACAAGAAATGCAGTAAAACTGTCTTTTTCTACTGTATTACTATCTTATCAATCATCTATTTGATCTAATAGAGAATATAATCTAATTATTGTATCTTTACTCTTGCGTGCAATGATCAGCATTGTGCGTATCACTGCTTTGTACGAAAAAACATAGCTTTGCATGTATTCCCATCAATAGTAAGCACCCTTCTACTCTGTTCATTATCGAGTATGATACTAAAGTTCTGTCGTAAACATAAAATTGAATAAGAATAAATAGTTAGATAGATTTATTTTTAGGTCAGTATTCCCAATCGTGCGTGTTCTTTCATGCGTCATTTAAGATTTTTGATTCGTGGTTGCTCTTCCATTTCCTTCTTCTTCATTCTCATGGGCCACACAATGATGTGGTCGAGTGCGTTCGACATTGAGATGTGTGTGTGTCGTTACAACTGTCACGTCTCGTTGATCTTATTTGAAGCCAATGAATTCAATTCTCTTCACATCGTGTCAACACTTTCCATCCTCAACGAGAACCAAAGAATGCCAATCATCACAATTTCAATCTATCATCCTAAATAACACACAACTCAGCCCATGCCTATAATATTGTATAATTAATTCAGTATACATAACATAACATAACATAACATAACAAAACAAAACAAAACAAAGCAAACAAACAATACAAACAAAACAAAAAACTATGAATAGCCTTTCTACCCTATTGGTGGTAGCATTAGCTTCCGTGACGATGGCCTTCACTCCCGTTCCATCGACGCATGTACGTTTACAACAACAACTCACATCAACAGACGGCTCATCACCATCCTGTGTCATCCTTGAAATGGGTTCTCGTGGTGCAACGAAATGGGAAAAGAAAAAAGAATGGTTACGATCACGTGGAATGAGTGATGAAGACCTGGATGAATCCACCCCAACCGGTAATCCGATGACACCTGTGAATATTATTATTGCTGGTGCACCAGCAAGTGGTAAAGGTACACAATGTGAAATTATTAAAGAAGAATTTGGTGTCGTTCATTTATCGACAGGGGATATGTTACGTGCGGCTGTTTCAGCCGGTTCCGACGTCGGTGTCCAAGCAAAAGAATTCATGGATTCTGGTAAATTAGTTCCGGATGAAGTTATTATTGGTATCATTATTGATCGTCTTGCAGAAACTGATTGTAAAGAACAAGGCTGGTTATTAGATGGTTTCCCTAGAACAGCTGCACAAGCCAAAGCCTTAGCAGATGCTGGTGTATCAGCTGATTGTTTTATCTTCCTAGATGTACCTGATGAAATTTTAGTGGAACGTGTTGTTGGACGTAGAACTGATCCAGAAACAGGTAAAATTTATCATATGACATTTTCACCACCATCCGAAGATGATACTGAAGTCATTGCACGACTAGAACACCGTTCGGATGATACAGAAGAAAAGGTTGTTGTTCGATTAGAACAATTCCATTCCAATGTTGCTGCCGTGAAGGGTTCGTACGAAGAAATTATGGTCGCTATTGATGGTAATCGTTCACCGTCAGTTGTGTCTGAAGAAGTTATGGATTCAATCAAAGCTGCTTTAGCAAAACGAACACAAACTGCTGCCTAAAAACAGATAAAAATGATGATAATAATAATAGATAATTAACAGATTATAACCTAATATAATCATTATAAAATAAAGAAAACTTTATAATAAAACTCAATTTGTAAATACTGTAGTACTGTTGATTTCACTATTGCTCTACCTATCTTTCTCTCTCTCTTACATACCTACATTCATGAGCTTTTCGTGTTACTCGCAGTCTATACATGATCCATTAATAACAATAGATAGTTTTATTGTTCCTTGGATGAAGAAAATCGAATTTGAGGACGACAAGTAGTCTATTATTTTTTATGATTTCATCTTTTGTTAACTACAGTACTAATTACAGGTTGCATTCCATTTTATCTATAATGAATCATATTCTTTGCTTTTCAAGTGCACATTAATTTTTTTCTTTCTTTCTTCCATTCTTTCTTCAAAAATTGATTTATTATATTATATGGGTTAAAAATTGTGAACATAAAGGAATCCGCTTTTTTTTCTTTCATCTACCGATTTATTATTGTTGTGCATCCATCTCTCGTTCTTTATTTATTTATTTATTTATGGATTGTATATTTCACCATGTTGTTTGTAATATTGTAATACTTCAGCACATTCTTCTCGTAATACTTCACGTACAACAGTACAACCAGCATCTTCTAATGCATCATAGGACATCGGATCAAATACAGGACCTTCATGGAAACCAATTGATTCAACATCATCTTTTGTGGCACCGCAAACTAATTTAGAGACACCCGACCACATAATACCACCCAAACATTGGCAACATGGTGCAGCAGATGTATATAAATGATATTGTTTGTTACCTTGTGCTGCTGATCCAGCACCTGCAAATGAAAAATTATTTATCCGTTGCTGTCCAAATTGTATTGCAGTCATTTCACCATGTAGTGTTGAATTACATAATGGAACAACACGATTCACACCCAATGAAAATAATTTTGATTTATTAGTATCTGGATTGTATTCAAATATTGCTGTTCCGAATGGTCCACCTGTCTCATTGTCGATATTGACTTTAGATAATTCCATGGCAACACGCATCATTTCTTTATCATCTGTATATATATTATTCTTCCGTTCATTATAAAATTTAGTAGTCCATTCGGGTAGGGTAACAACTACTGATAATGGGCTGTGTTTGTTGTGTATTGTGAAGTTAAATTGAAACCAAAAAAATAAAACAATGATGAATGCACAAAAGACGGATGCGACGATTGTGACAACGGAAGGAAGAAAGTGAAATTTGAGTGAGTCTGCGATACAGTGTGTGCAATTTTTTTTCATACTTGTTCCTGTCCAACTGAATCATGTTGTAACTACTTACAGGTCCGCGATTTGAGAAGGATCTTCCTTTTTCTCCTCGTCGTCTTTACTTAAACTTGTACTACGACTATTAGCGTGTGCATGTCGTTTGAATGTTTGTTCGATCTTCTTTTTACGGAGCGTGTTTACAACAAATATATGAATAAAAGCAATCGTCACTACCGTAGTAATAGATTGTATATTATCTTTATAATTACTGTTAGAATTCATGATCGATGTATTTCCAATCTTTAATTTTCTTGTTTTCTAGTCGTTGTCGTTCGCTGTCGTTCACTGTCGTTGTCTCTTGCTCGTCGTTTCCAAATAAAGAAATGAAGTAAGTATTGATACAAATCAGTTCTTTTTAGCGCTGCAAAAATGGTACCCTTCCACTATGGTATCTAACAGATAGATTGTGATGGCAATACTGTATGAATTATGCAATGCGTTAATGTTTGGATATGCATCAATCTCTATATCCGAGTTCAACTTAATAATCCGATGTGAGAATTTGTGAGACAGGAAGAATTTGATTCCGTCATAGCGTTGTCAATTGCGTCGTTGTCAAGCGCTTCGGATCTTCCGATTCTTTTTTTCAGATTTTCACTTCCACGACTGAATTTAATCCAAAATATAAAACTATATAAAAACCATAGCTAAAGTGGCCCTGTTATGTGATTTTTAAATTGTCATTTCCTTCTTTTTACATTCGACATTTGAAAGACAATGGCGATAGGATTCTTGAGTTGTGCCTTGTTGATTTGCTATTAGAACGGATCTTAAGAAAAAATGACGACGAATGACAGTAATAGACTGGGAAAGAAGATTCTTTCAGTTTCCATTCTGCTCTTAGCGTTTTGGATACTAGTCGATAACGAATCAATAAGCACTGCATCCCAAAATAATAATAATAACAACAACAACAACAACAAGAGAATACATCATTTAGCAGTTTGGACTGCACTACATCGACATCCACCCTGTTTAAGAATATATCGTGCTTTATTGGAATTTAACTTGATGTTATGGGGATTGGCAGCTTCGTTATATCTCTGGAAGTATACTGTTGGGGAAAATATGGTAGGGTATCTACTATTCCAACCAGCCGATCATGACTTTACAAAAGATACAGACATATACTTTACTGAATCGTCGTTAGGAAAGTATCGTCCAATAGAAGAGGAAAATCAGGAAGGGGAAATGGATATAAACAACAACGACGAAGAAGAAAATAATAGTAGTATTGAGTTATGCTCGTCAAGTGAAGCAGAGAGAAATGAAAACAATCGAGATGATAAAAGTAATAATAATATTAATAATAATAATGACTCGATAATTGTTGTTGATGATGATGATGATGATGATAATGAACCCAACTATTCAGCGACGAATACAACTGGAATCAATAGTAATTTCGAACATATCACACCTCCATCTCCAGAGAATATTTTACATGCCGCATTGGATTTTCTTATTTTAATTTTGGTAACATTATTTTTATTTACGATTAGTAGTGCTGAGGGTGGTCGGTACGTTGATGGGATGGAATCATTACATACCTTTCGATGGATTGCTCAAATTGCAGCACCAATATTCCCGTTGGTATTATTTTTAATATTTTGTATAGCGGTCGTCTTACCTTTAAATAAACGACGGTCCCAATGGAAAATTTTAAGTTATACAATTGGTGCACCACTCTATAATGTTACATTTAGAGATGGATTTATTGGAGATATATTAACAAGCAGTGTCCGACCATTACAGGATATTGCCTTTACTGTATTTTATCTATTTTCTGGACTACAGGGCTGGTGGAGTCAGTCATATGATCTGGATGCAGCAGATTTACCGTTAGAATCAAATTGGATGCTACATACTATGATTTTACCCATGTGTATGATGTCTCCTCTTTGGTATCGATTCTGTCAAAATTTACGACAGACCTATGACAGTAAAAGTCGTTGGCCTTACTTAGGAAATGCTCTTAAATACTTCATCGCCGCTGAGGTAGGTGTCTTTGGCGTATACATGCAAACTCGGAGACAATCGTCCCTTTGGTTAATGGCATTCGTCCTTGCGACGTTGTATCAAATTTGGTGGGATGTTTTTATGGACTGGAATCTATTGGAAGTTGGTGGATGGAAGAATATACAAATAATAGAAGTGAGTGGACGCATTATCAGCATATCTATACCAACATCAGTGCAGTTGAGAAAGACACGAATTTATTCAGTATCCTGGATGTATTGGAGTATTTTCGGAATTAACATTGTCTTGAGATTTTGTTGGACGCTTAGCTTTCTCCCACCTCATTATTTAAATCGTGCTGGAGTGTTAAGTGAAACATTCGACGGTGATATAACTATGTATATAAACCCCATTATTGCTTCAGCAGAAATTGTAAGGAGAATAATGTGGGGATGGATCCGCGTCGAAAACGAGGCGATTAACGTTGCACGAAAAGAACCAAGACTGAAGGGAGCCTGGAGGGATTATTGTGAGGACGACAATAAGGAAAGTTCAGAACCATCAAATCTTGAGGAGTTCAAAAGTATGGCAATGAATGATACCTTTTTGGACGTTGATGATGGAACACTTTCATCCTCATCGTCTTCTACTCCTTTTTCAAAAGGCTTGTGGACACCAAGAAAAATGTATGACATGACAGAAATACAGATTCTGGGAGAGTTATGTATCTACGTGACCATATTTACTGGATTAGGTCTACTAGCTGCTGCCCATCGAGAGACGCAGTAGTGGGTACATATTGAGGCATGTTTCATCGCATCGCATTGCTGCTACAAGTAGAAAAAGGAACGGGAAGAACCAAATGAATTGTACATAATAGATACATTTTTCTTTGTTATTGTTACTGTTAATACATATTATATTATATTATATTTTACTGACTGTCATTCAAAATATCTTCATCATTCTTCTGCAAAAGAAAGATGAAGTTTGATTTTTGCACAGTGTATTCTCTCCCAGTTCCAGAACCCTCATCATCGCACGTGTATCATTTGATAGATATTGGTTTTGTTCCACAGTAGGGATTGGTATCGTCTCTCTTCCAGGTTGCTTAATTCTCATCAAAAGTTGAGCAAACATATTGAGGTGCTTTCATCTTTCCATATATATCCAAATCGTTCATCCCTACAGTGGTTTGTTGTGACGGCACCACACCTGTGGGCTTGTTCTGTCTTCTCACTTCACCAATGTATTCCATTTTTGTTCCTTTGTGCTATGCTGTGAGATCCAATTACCATTGGTATAAGTAAAAGGATACAGTAGCACAACCAACAAAAACAACCAAATATGTTTATTTTGTATAGAGCGGACGCAGGACGCACAGAATAAAGTATCACGTGCGCTAGCCGTAATATGTGAATGTGAAAATTCAAAATCGTTTTCTTCATGGCGCAACGACAAGCCGCATTTAATTTGCGTGCTTATTTGTTGCGTCGATTCATTATTCAACGTAAAAGATTGTTAATCGGCCTTTGGCATTCCTTATTCTATCTTACATTGGATTGAACGAATCATCAACGAATCATTCGAATTGATTCCACAGATTTGCTATCAAATATATTATTATACCGAAAGGAGGAAAAGATAGGAAATCATTCCAACGACGACGACGGCAACGACGACGACGAACCCCCGACCTTATACTGATAGATAGAATCGAGCGACACGCAGGCCTAAGGAGGTGCCGCCGATCAAATTACTAGATATTATTAAAAATATAAATTAAAAATGATGAACGGCGGATCGTCATCACACGACGTAACAATGACACCCGTCGATAATGGATCTACTTCTCAATCTCAACAAAATCAATACTGGAGAGATGATTTTCGTCCATTACGTGATGCTGGAAAGAATGTATTACAGATGTTACGTCGTGATGAAACGAGTGTCCATGCAGATCTATATCGTCGTATTATGTCAACCAATCAAGTAGGTCGCAGTAATCGTACAAGTAGTGCGAGTAGAACAGGAAATGATGCCGATTCAAATCCAGCTCATCGTTATTTTCCCTCCTATGACAGCGATGATACTGCGAAAAAAGGCGATAGCGCAAACAACAATAGCAATAGCAATAGCAGCAACAACAACGGTAATAGTAATAGTAATAATGATAGTAATATCGACGTTAGCGGTGTTGCTGCTGGACCTATCAAACACGCCCAAACGATTCCCCTACCACCATATTTACGTGAGGTACGATCAAAAGCTAAGGTTGCAATATTAATGGGTTTGTTTCCAAAGGCACAATTGGCATGGATGACCACAGATGATACTGTATACTTATGGGCGTATCATCAGAATAGTGGTAATATGAATGGTATCCGCAGTGGCAGTGGTGCTGGTGGTGGTGGAGCCGAAAACCAATTCTTAGAATTTAAAGTTCCGAGTGGTCAGCCTATTGTTAGTGTTGGATTGGCTCCTCCTAAAAAAGGTGAGTTTAGATATATATCTTAATATTGTTGTACTACTTATTAATATAATACACGACACGACTAGACAAACCAAACGTATTATTTTGAGAGAAGTCGAAAAAAGAAATTCTTCATTCCTTATTATCATTCCCATGACTGACCAATTTCTCTCTTCGTTTGTTCTATCGTGATCCTATCTGTTTATCGTGACATCGATAATACCATCAAATGAATGATCGTCAATAATAATATTCCAATAATTTAACACACACTTTTTTTTAGGAGTATTTCGAGAAGTGGTTGAATGGTGTCTGGTGGTAACCACCAAGGAAGAAGCCATGATATGTGCTCTCGCGAGGGCATCGGCAACGGCAAGCGGTACTACTGAAATCAGTAACGGCAATCGTAGTAACGGGACATCATCGTCGTCGTCATCATCGTCGTCATCACCCTGGACAGTTGTTCTTACTAAGTTTATCATACCGTCCGATTGGATTTCATTTTTATCTGTTGCGTCAACTAAAAGTGGAAGAGTATTTTTAGGAGGACAAGATGGTAACGTTTATGAATTGGATTATGATTTACTGGTCAAACGACATCAACAACAACAGGATTCACAACAAGGAACATCAGTTGGAGAACGTTTAGATCGGTTTTATGACGGAAGTGACGATATCAGTAGTTGCCGTGATGGTGGTGCAGGGTCGTCATCATCATCTTCAACCGAATGTCCTGATGTATTACTAGACAAATCATTGTCTGCCAATCAAAGCGCGACCGAGCGATTCCTTCAAAATGGAAAACGTGTGATCGAAATTGTCTCTGGTGGGGGTGTTGATCAACAACAACGGAAATACTTACAACCACCCCGAAAATGTCGCAAGATTAACCATTCTCAGAATGGAATTCTTCGTCATATCCTTCCCGATTTTGTCACCAAAGTTGGTAGTGCTTTGTTTTCGGGAGTAGGATTCGATACTTCCACCACCACGGCCGGTGGTGCAATCACGCAAATTGTCGTTGACGATGAACGTCAAGTCTTGTATACGTTGTCAAGTCCGAAGGGGTGGATATGTGCTATGGATTTGTCGTCATCAGCAGCAGCCAATGTTGCCGGTAATAATAGTACTGCATCACCCGCACCGGTATTAGCAGCTGTATTAGATGCTCCCGCAACCGCTCGTTTGTATTTAGAAGCCGTTAGTAGGGGAAGGATTAACCCACCCCAAGTTTCTGGATCGAATCAGGGAATTCTACAATTTTTAGGAAATGGTGATGCAGCGCAAGCTGGTGTCGGTGGGATGGACGGCGCTCGTCGGATCCTAAGCTTGTCGAACAAGCCAAGATGCGATCTAATGGTAGAGGCCGTGGAAGCAATAAAGGAGGTGTTGGTCCAGATCTTCTCACACCTGTTTCGATTAGGATCGTTCCAAACCAAGAAAGTACACGCATCACGTTGGTTGCTGTCACATCTGGGGGGATCCGGTACTACCTATCAACACTTAGTCAAAAAACGATGGGAATCGGTCCGTCCACTGCACATGCTCGATTCCCTCGACGATACAATCCATGGAAACCCTCCAGTCGGTTCACTTTGTGCCACGTGAAGGCTCCTCCGCCGGTAATTGCTGACGATTACTACTACCAGAACGGTAGTAGTAGCAGCAGCAGCAGAGGAGCTTCTGCTACCACATCATCGTCGACACCAAATTTCCCTTCCAGTGGCGTTGCACCGATGGTCTCTCGATCGTTGCGAGTCGATGCTTCTTGTTACCTGCACGGTACCTTTTTGGTAGCATTTCAGCCGATGGGTTCCGTTGAAACTGGTGGAAACGGAACAAGCGCATCAACTCCCTCGTTTGTCACCCGCAATGATGTTTTGATTGCAACCACTTCTGACTGTGCCAAGAGGATAACTGTAAAACAAATCAGAGAGGATAATAACACGATCGAAACATCCCGTTTCTCCCCAGGAGGTATATGTGAGATAGTGTCTCGGCATCTTTCCCAATCAAATGGTATCAGTGGCGGAAGGGTTTGGGATATCGAACCGGCATCCTATGCTCAAGGCAAGGCTTTGTACCTCGCACTCCATTCGAAGACACCAACCGACCAGGAGCTAGGTGTTGGTATGATCCCAGCGTACGTTCCAAAGTCTAGCAGCAACCATGCGCGCAGCAAGGCATTGACGTCGTCATCCTCTTCAAAGAACACCACCGGGACTATTGTTCCTACATCCAAACAGTACTTTTCTTCTGCGGGGTTAACAGTCTTTACGAACATGTTGATGGGTCGACATGCCGAATACGGCCTCACGGTCCAGAAGCCACTCATCCAGACGTTAGAACGTATTCCGTCATATAGAATTTCGTTGCACAGTGGCAGCGATGGATTTTCCTTCACCGCGACAGACATGGCTCCACAGATGAAATCTTCGTCTGTTTCCCGTTCCCCGCGATTAAGTCCATGGATGATACGTCCCGACGTAGCTCCATTGGATCCACTAGCGCTCCAGCATTTGGAACGTCACGAATCTACCTTCTTAGCTTTGAACAGCGGAGGCATCCATTCCTACCAGTCCACTTCTCTATTAGGAAAATTATCCGAGATCATCTTGGCCGCTGGTATGAATGTTCGAACGGACCTCAAAGTTACTAGCTTCTTCGAGAATTATGGATACGACGAGGGATGTGCTATGTGTCTGATGTTGGCGATCCAACCGGGTGCTAGTCACGATCTCAAGGAATGGGCCATTCGGGCTGCCCTGTCACGCGCATATCGTCCAAGACTTGCAGCAATTGATAACAACCCCCAAATTTCCATACAGCAGCCACAGTCATCGAAGGATGAATCTTGGATCCCGAATGGTTATAATATGGAATGCTCAGCTCTTTGCAAGGGTCTATACTTGTCTGTAGCAAGACTTTTGAGACCGATATGGTACAAACCAGCGGTAGTCGTGACTGAGGGGAGGGTGGTAAAGCGTGGTTCGAAATCCACCACGACGCCTACGAAAGTAGAGTTACTTCTTGATGACAATATTCTACAGGAGATTAATCAACCCCTTAAAGCGTTGGAAGAAGTTATTGCCGCTGTCTTTAAAATTCCAATAGAATCGGTTCCGTTGAAAGCTGTGAATAACAATTCCGGCGTACTTACAGTCGCTGAGGCCGAAGAACTCGCACGAAATATTGAGGAAAGAAATATTCATTCTGTTTATCGATTACTGTCTAGAACCACGCAATTACTGAATCTGCTATCGTGTCTTCGACGGGCTCACTCGATGCCCGATCTACCAGAAGTAGAGTGGGGTCTCCTCCACGGAATCCATATCGCTCAACTCGTTGAAACAAGTCAAGGGCAAGAACGGATTGAGAACGTCTTGAATAAGCTAGTTACGTCCGGATCTGACCGGGATATGACATCTGCAGATGCTAACAATCTTGCCAACATACTATCACAACAGTGTTACCATTACTTTTCGCCTGGTAACCGCTACTCATATTTAGGCTTTCAAATGGCGAAAGAAGCACTGTCGCTTCCTAGAGGTCAGTCGAGACGTGCCGTAGTTGGTAAACAAGCTGCGACGTGTCTAAAGGACGCCGCGAAGAATTGGTTCAGCCCAAATCTTATCACGGGTCGATTGCTGCACACCAGAGAATCGGAAGGATTTATCCAGGTCGCTGAACGTGCCGTCCAATACAACAGTCCGTTGGCAAGAGCGGCTGCATTTCTTGTTGAACTGGAGGATATCGAAGGCTTGGTCGACGTATGTCTAATCACGGCGATGAATTTCAAAGTGAAGGGGGGAAACAACGGCAAGAATCAAGACGACGGTGCTGGAACCAGCTACCAATGGGAGAGTGGACTTTACCATAAAAGACCCGAAACATTCCCTGGGGGCGCTTCAAATAGTTTAAACGGAAATACGATGGTATCGGGAGCCAACGTGACTGCACTAGACGCTATCGATACTTGCTACTCATTAATATTTTACTACATGTCAAAATTTCTCAATTCATTTGATGAAGGAGAAAGATATATGGGAGACAAATTGGTATCGGCATGTGCGTTCGAACATTCGGATAAGGTTTTCCTTCATGCCTTTTTTGAGCATATGTTGAACAACAACCACAAAGACGTTCTTTTACGCCTCACCAGTCTCGATCTAGAGAAATGGTTATCCGAGAAGCATGATCAACGTGATCTTCTACTAAACTATTACCAAATCCAAGAAAAGAATTTCGAAGCTGGACAAGTTGCGCTTCGTACTGCACAAGATGAAGGTCAGGAGCTAAAATTAAGTGATCGTATCGAGTATCTAGAGATATGCATTGTTGCCTTTTCTAGCGCTTTAGAAAATAGTCCAATGAATCATGGTGCAATTTTAAGTCATAAGAGTAGTGCTGAGGGGGTGCTTAATCTTGCGAAGCTGCAGGCTCGCATATTGAATTCAATCGATTCGACGATTTATATTATCGAAGACAATAATATGAAACGGCTCGAATACTCTCTTTTGATCTCGAGTGATCTATACAACCATTTCGCAGTTCCCTATGACATGCATGAAATTTGCTTGTTGTTATTTCATGCCAGCGGGTACACAAATCAGGATGAAATTAAAAAGGCATGGAAAGATTTACTTTGCGCTGAAATTTTCCCTTGTTCTACACGAAACAACGATGTTTTCCAAGGTTTGGAAGACTTCCGTGAAGGTTCTTCCATGGAAAATCAAGGAGCAGTTTTACTTGACACTAGTACCTCCGGCGAAGATCCAATCTTTGAAAATGGTTTGTGGATAGCAAAAGTGGAAGAAACAGTTGTGCGCTTGGGGGATCAGATTTTCTGCCATGATGCTAATGTCTACTTTCCGGTTGATTTTGTAGGCGGGTGTCTAGAAGAGCTCCGACGTACCAATGCAATAGCTGATGCATCGAACGACAAGAGTCCGAATCAAGATTGGACTTTTTCCATTCTCCTTTCAGTGGGTGTTCCCTTTCGGGCTTCATATGACACTCTCTATAAAATAATGGAAGACGAGAATCGCGGAACTAACGACTCAAGTAAGTGCTTCTCAAATCTAGAAGCCTTGGTCTCAATGTTGCAATCATTTGTGAACGGTGTAAGAAATGGTCGTTTGGGTTATCATAATGCAAACCGCCTTGACTTGACAAGTGCTGTGGAGCGAGTCAAGATGCAACTCCAAGCCCTTCCTGAAGATGTCACTGAAGTACTAGACCGCATAGTCGCAGTTGAGCAGGATATTCAACGCATTACTCGTTGAAGTTTCTTTTCTTGTTCTCGGGAGTACTTATGATTAGTACAGTAATTATTTCCAGCTAGAACGTAATAAATAAATCATGACTAGACTAAAATTCTTTTGGGATATTTCTTTTCTATACCTGTTACAAAAATTGTAATACCGGTAGAACATTTTCTTTTTCTGATCAAAACATCATCGATTTTTCGTGCTCGCCGTTTTATCGGTGCTCAATATCGTCTTGGAGTTAGAGTATTTAGTACTAGTATGGAAATAATTAATACGGTACTAGTACTACTTAAGTAGTATGTCCTAGTACTCCCTATGCAAATCCTGCCTTTTACTTCACTACCCCTTTAATTAACCAAATATTATATCCCCCGAATTTACCCTTAATTGTACCCCCCCTTTTGCTGCTCGCATTCGCCCAACATCACAATTGCGTAACAACAACAACAACAAACGGCAACAGGTCCAGAACTCAACAATCAATAGCGCTAACTTCATAACGCCAATAGACAACAGAATAATATCTGTGGAAATTTTTGTCACCCATAAATATAACAAATAGTAGACAACAATGGGAGGTGGCGGATGGTTCTACGTTCCAAAGGTACGTTGGAGCGTCGCTGTTTCTTCTTTTTTGCGTGGTTCGGAGAGAAGATGGGTTTTGTAAAACGTAGCGTTGATCGAACGTCGAGAATTCCTGCTTGCTTTAGATAGTCTCATAGTATGTTATCGTAGTTTACTAGCAGAAACACACACATTAGTTGAATAACTAGTAGACTAAGATGATATATTGTGGGAATATCTGAATCAATCACTGATGGCTATAATAATTTAAAATAATGGATGATGAACGAATCAAATTTGTATTTGTATTTTCTATTTATATGTATTTTGTGCAACGAAAGAATAGTGGTCAAACCTAAACTATGAATAAAATCTCACACCGTCTCACCAACAATTGTTTTCTTTCCTCCTTTGCTGCCTTCATAATGATAATTTTTCTTTATTTGCTTTGGTTATATGACGACAACAAATCGTAAACCAAAAATTAAAAACAATATAATACAATACCTCTAGGTTTGGACTCCATATGGAGGATGGTGGGTTAATCCTCCACAATGGAAACGTAATACTGGTATGGCAGGTTTAGGAATCGCTGTGATCATGATGGGTCTATTCAAAGTATCTGCGTCAAAAGAACGTAGACCGATCGCACCCTACAAGCAAATTCCTTCTCAAAGCTGGTGCAAATTCGCTAAGGAAGATGATCCTCGTTTGAAGTAGAAATTGAAGAAAGAAAAAAATAATGGATTGTACATAAAATATTTCATCCATCATAATATTATATTCAATACTTCGATGATTAAAAATGTATGATATCTATCTCCATCAAATAAATCTCTCTCGCTCACAAATAACAAACAAACTCAAATACGCACACACACACACACACACACTTAATAAAAGAGAACGAACCGAATAATTTAAATTTAAAAAGAATACGAATATGAAATAGAAATTTTAACTTGTCATATATTGATAATCTTAGTAGACACTTCGATTCAGAGAAAAAAGATTCGAGAACACAAAAAGAGATAGGATGATGTATTGTCTAGAAATAAAATACATACATATTATGACTCATGCACACACACACACAGCTACAGTAGTAATTTGCTGACCTTGATTCATGATCCGTTTTTTGTTTCATCATACATAGTAGGTAGTAAGTGCGTTTTCCTAGGTTCACAAATCATATAATTAGCTATCATCCATCTCCTTTTGTACGTGATAATACATATGCATATGCAGTGTCACAATAAATAGGAAATACGGTAGTCGTATCGATCTAAATAGAGTATACATTTTTGATCCTTAATGATCTCGCCATTATATATGATATACGTACGGTATTTATTTGGTACATCATCATCATCAACCTACAATAAAAATTCAATGTAATATTATTGCATTGAATCAAACATTAGCTTCGTTCTAAAATTACAAATAAATTATAACTAATTTACTCCGCTATTTTTTTCTTAATTGATTAAAGTATATTATGTATTGTCCGTGGATCGTTTTATTTTATTTCACTTCCACTCCTTACCATTATGCATGTGATCTATACAAGAGTTATTTGATTTATTCGAGAACACTTCCGTCGAGGTTAAGTTTTGATATTATGTTTTTTATTTATTTATTTTCTCTAAAATCCAAATCTATACCACGGTTTCTTTTTCTTCTCTCCATTCTTACTAGTATTTAAACCTAAAATATTACGATTCGCTTCCTCCTCCAGCGCAGTCATATCAGCTCCAAGAACAGCACCACTTTCCAGTGCACGGATTTCATCCGGTGTCATTCTACCACCCGATCCTGATCCACCACCTTCACTTTCAATCTTGTTGCGATGATCTAATGCTTCTTGTGCTTCTGCTTTTAATTGTGCTAATGGATCTTCTTCTTCTCCATTTTCTCCTGATCCACTACTACCACCTGTTAATACATCACCGCGACCAACAGCATTCATTGAATACCAAAATACACCCACCACAAAACCAAATAATCCTGTTGCTAAGATAAGATTTGGAACAATTTCCGTATGTCCTGTCTTTGTTTTTGCCTTTACCTGATCTCCAGCTGACAATGGCTTTGACGACGGTGGAGCAGGAGAAGAAGATGATGATGAAAGCGACCTTCTATTGGTGTTTGTCGATGATTTTGATATCCTTCCTCCTACAGCATTCTTATTATTATATAATGAAGACGACAGTCTATGTTGCTGTTGCTGTTGCTGTTGATGCGATCTGCTACTCTTTCCGAGAAGACAGCTTCGTTGTAGTCGAGATGATATCATTGTCATACGTTGACGAGACGCAGCCTTAACGGAAATCATAGTACTAATTTTCTTTTGATTTGATTTGATTTGACGCGATTGTATTCTGAAGGTAAAGATTGAAATATAGTAGTGTTCGAGTGAGTGTTGTCATCATTGAAAGAGATTATCTTATTCACCATTCATCATAATTAATGGTCAAATCCGAAAATTGCATTCTTTTACGCCATTTTTTTGAGTCAGTCACCAGGGGTAATTATTACCCTGTCAGTACACTGCATATTTTCACGATAACCTTAACCCTAAACTAATCCTTCTCGAGAATGGGAAGAGAAATTTGAAATCGACGAGAATTGAGAATGGTGAAAAACAAATTTTTAAATTAGAGGGCACTCAACGAAGTTAATTCAAAAGTCACAAAAAAAATTATTGAGGAAGAAAGGAAACTTGTACAAGAATTTGATAATGATTTTAACATCATGGAACCCTAAATTTCCCGGGGAACAACGCTTGCGTTGATCGTCGCCTTATTCTTGGGAATGATTATGCAATTGTCTGTACTGGCTCAAGAAGCACAAGTGGAGGTACGTGCGTGATGAAGAATCGTATCGAATGTAATGGAAGAAGAATGCGTTGTATAATCGAATATAATCGAATAAAATTGGAATCGAATCGAATTGAATTGAATGATCCAATCTTGCTATACGCGTATCGTTATTGAATCAATATATTTTAAAGTAATTGTCAAAATGTTTCATTTCAAATCTGAATCCTCCACACTCACTCGCACGCACCACACACACACATTGCTATTATTATTATTACTATTATTATTATTATTAATTTAAAATAATGAAGACGATTACTACGGAATCAGCACCAATGGATATGACGGGTGGTGGCGCTGGTGGCGACCATTCCGTCCATATCCAATTTTGTGTGAGCTGAGGGTCAAAACGTAACTTTCTTCAGGTAAGGGATTGGTTAGAACAAACCTTTCCGGAATTACGTGGGAAAGTTACGGGTGATAATTATCCACCACCACCAATAGCAGAATTATTAATGAAATTCTTATCTGTAATCCAATTAGCTGGTATGGCTGTCGCATTAATTGGTGAGAATGTATTTAGATTTATTGGTATGTCACGACCACCATCATGGTACGGTGATATTGTTGTAAAAAATGCTGTACCACTTGGTATTGGTCTATATTTGATTGTACCACAAATTTTGAATGGTTATATCGTATCGAATGCATTTGAGGTTGTATTAGATGGAACAGAAACCATCTTTAGTAAAATAGCAACAGGTCGGATGCCTGCAGCAGAAGATTTAATTGATCCATTAACTAGATTTGGTCTATTGTCAGTTGGAGTAGCACCAAAATAAACAACATTGGAATGAAATTGGGACAGATATGGGATACTTTCTTCGCAACAATGACAGTATTTTTGGGAATGGAGAGGCGGAATTGAATTGAATGGATGGATTGGAATGGAATATGAAGATCGTACGATATATGCATGCATATAATGACGATGATTGGTTGAAATGGAGGGGCAAAAGGTTTGGGAATGACAAAAGCAAACTAAAACAAAAAGAGTCCTTGCTTTGCCTGATTCTTCACGTGTCAACCAAATATTGAGACTCTATTTTGTTTTGTTGCTTTTTGATCGCCAACCTTGTACTATATTTATTAATTATAAAATGTACTTGCCTTGGAAATACCCATCATCGTTGTTATCAAAAGAAAAGAGTGTGGTTCTTAACTTTTGTTATGAATATAGTAGGAGAAGGAAATGTACTATGACAAAAGATAGAAAGCGCGGGAGGTCACGATATAATCTTCGCACGACGATTGAATGCATTATAATAAGTGTTACTGCGATCGTGAAGACTCTTCTTTTTCCTTCTTCTTTGGAATAGAGGAACGTGTAGAATGACGAAGCAAGCTATTGGGATAAGATGGGTAGGGGGGACAACAAGACTCCTTTGCCGATCGTTCAGATGTTTGTTTCTGACCAAAAAAAAAACGCACTTATATAATACTGCGGAACACGTTTCACTTTTCGTGATGAGGAATTCCCGTCTTTGTATCGAAAATAAAGATGTATGGAGATTGATAGGATCTTCGCGTTGATCAATATAAAATATCGAAAAGTTATATATTACAGTATATAATATAATATTTAAATATATAATAATATTATTTACTATTCAATAATAACACTACTGTACTGCACGTTTCGTACTTTAGAAGAGCCGTATTTCGTAAGAAAAATGGCGTCCGCACTACTTCTCCAGTCAGCGCTAAGTTACCGTGCTATCGCTTGGATTACACAATAAAACGTGTTGAAACCTTAAAATCTACCACAAAATGCGAAATGTACGAAAAAAATAGAAATAAGCGAAGATTTTACGAACATTTTAAAGGTTCAAAACGATAGCGCGCTGTAACTTAGCGCTGACTGGAGGAAGTACTTATTGTTCTATTGTTTTTAACAGTATGTACGACGTGGTTAACATACAAAATATATTAATTACCTTAAGTACCTCTCCTCTCCAGGGTTTCGCTAAAAACAAATATGTGCGCTTTCCACCATCCATTACGGTAGTGTTGATACAGATTGAGAATTCAAATACGATGTACGTCGAAGATTGCAGAGAAACAAAACTTCGCTCATGTCATGTGTTTGTCATGATGTTACTCATATTATATATTTTCAATTTGTTGACCATAAGATTTGTCAAATCAAACATAACAAGATAACAAGAATACGAACGACGATGTTCAAGATTGCTATTATCGGCCTATTGGCGTCATTCGGCTCTGTCGTTGTTCGAGCGCAGAATGACAGCATCAACTTAGGGACAACTCCAGATGAAGGTTCTATCTTGTTGGAAAATCTCGTCGACCGATGTGTCATCGATTATGATCCTAACGTTGATTACTTCCCAGTAAAGTACCAAAAGCCATCAATTGCTTCCTATGGTGACATTGATATCTTTGGAGAAAAGTTTGTTCCTCATAACACTACAGATTTCTTAGAAATCACATATCACAAAACATACAAGATCGTTACGAACAAACATCAAGATCCACCGGTCAGTTACCTGATGTACCAATGTGGGACGGGAATTCCACAAGATGTTATCGATGCTAATGACTTTGAAATGGTGGTACCTATTCCTCATAAGGGTGGTCTGGCGTTGACTCAAACAACACAAATCCCATACGTAGAAATGTTAGGACTACGTGAAGAAGTTATCGCATACGTTGGAGATTCGTATTACGTGTCTAGTCCATGCTTGAGTTACATGATGGAGGATGAAACAATTGAAACTGTATTTGATCCCAATTACAATTCGACTATTCAAAAAAAACTTACCGATGATTTCATTGAACGTAATCAAGATGTTATTGTTTTTAGTGGACCGACAAATAATGTTGTTGGTGACCGCGTCATGGTGTTTTCTGCCACTCAAGAACGTACGAATGTTGCTACATTTGATTGGATTGGATTCTTTGCAGCCTTATACAATCTAGAGGGAGAATCATCAAGGATTTCAAGTGAAATGCAAGAATCGTATGATTGCAGTAGCGCTGTTGCCAGAGACCTTTCTGCACCACAACGTAAACTTCAAGAAGAAGAAGAAGAAGAAGAAGAAGAAAATCGACCAGTAATTTTATGGGCGAATTACCTCACTTATGATAATCTTGGTTGGTCTGTTGCCGAGTGTCCTACCTGGGACTCAACGTACTATTGTGAGTACGCTGCACATTGTGACGCAAAAATCTTATCTCGACCTGAAGGAGTTGGTTATAACAAGACATATGGTTCACCAACAGTTTACTGGTACCTTAATGATGCAGAACTCTTAGAGATGGGAAAGAATGCTGACATATTTATTTATACTGGTAGTGATTTCGATGCGATTTATGCTTTGAAAAATGAAACAATGGACCAAATTAAAGCCGTTCAAAACGAACAGGTATATGATACACTCGGACAGGGTGAGTCCGCTTGGTATGAACAACGTTACGCTGAATATGACGTTGTTGGATTAGATATGTGTGACGTTGTCGGGCGCACAAGTGCGACAGGTCCAAAGCACGAACGGCGTTGGTTCCGTAACGTTTACACCGAACCGATTGGTTCTCTCAGTACGTGCAACGTTCCCGAAGAAATTTCTCAACCGTACGTTCCACCAGCACAACAATGTGTCCGACCTCAATCATCTATTGAGCCAAACGAAGGAGAAACGACTCCTATGACCAAACCTGAATCTTCTACAGAGGACGAAATACCTGCTGCAACCATCCAGTCAACAAAAGAGGATTCATCCGATTCTTCTGCATCGAGAAAATCTTTGATTGCGTTTACTTCTGTAATATTAGCGTTGGTAATCTTCTGCAACTATAATTTCTTATGAAATGCATGGTTGCGTTTGTCATTGCCGTCTGATCAAATAAATAATGTAGTGTGATTAGTTATTATTCTACGCTGGAAGAAATAGTTTATTATAATCAGAATTTAGGTCAACTTGATAGAAGTAGCAACATCGTTTCAATACTTGCATCTCTAGCATATATCTTGACTAATAAATACCACTCTTTAACGAAAAACCCTATCTAATTTACACCTGCTACGCTGTACAATGATTGATAAAAACTATATTTATGGATTGGCGGTAATGAATACTATTGCATTGTTATCCTGATTCTCCTCTACAAGACATCATCACAAACTCAGAATTTGATATAATTATAAAAATGGAATATAATCAATATGCTATATTCACGAAGATAGAGATATCAACAATTCAATCAGTCCAGCTTTTAAGAGAGGTTTACCATCAGCAGCTTTGATGGAAACACCTTTGGATTGGATATAAGCTTTTAATATCTTCACAGTCTTTTTCGATAGGGCTGATTTCGATAGATCACCTAAATCCTCAACTTCTTCGTTGACCTTGGCAGCAGCCATCTTCTGTTTCTTCTTTGCTGGTTCGTTCGTTATCTTTCGAGAAGGAGTCGATAATATCGTCACAGAGGTAGCGGCAGCATTCTTGTTACATTTCTTCGTTTGGGTTGCTACGGTTACATCGTTCTCTGCAATGGCCGCGTTTGTTGCTGCAGGAGGATACTTGCGAACAAATTCGTCCACTTTAAATTTGCGTTTACATCCTTTATAGTTCATGAATCGTATCTTTCCAAAGATTTCCCTCTCTTTCCAACCCATATCGTGGTTACCGAAAATACTCCAAGCAACACCACAAAAGCCGTTAGGATCTCTTCCATCTAACGAATATTTGTCGTTAAAGTATTGTGCGTACTGCAACGCATCCGCCGGTGTCGATGTCCATTCTAGGATCTTTTTTGCCCAATACATCCTCAAGAATCCGTGCATCTTGCCTGTATTCATCATTTGTATTTGTGCTGCATTCCATAAATCGTCGTGAGTTTTTCCAGATTCAAATTCATTCAATTTGTAAATGTATTCACGCGGATCGGACGTATGCAACTCGAGCGAATCTTGTGCCCATTGTGCACCAGCCTCTAACGTATCGTACGTGTCCGGTGCATACCACAGAAAATTATCAGACAATTCTCTGCGAACGAATCCTTCTTCGATGAATGAAGCTTTACCTTCTGCATCACGGTTGTGTGTTTTCAAATACCTCAAACATGTTGCGAAGCTTAAATGACCGTGATTGAACCATGGACTTAAACTCGAAGAGATTTGATCATTGTTGGGATCATTACGCAGCATAGAGAAATGACGTAAGCCCGTATTGCAAAAGTCGTCAAATTGCTTCCTACCACCAGCCGTTCCTGGTTTTTGATCTTTGGTAAGAACATCTTTTACGGAATCGTCCCAATCTAAAAACTGTTCGTGTGACTGGTAATCGAAATCTATATCCGTATCTTCCTGAAAGTTTTTTAAATTTTCGTTACCCACGAAGGCAGGAATTGATCCGTTCTTGTAGTCTTTATTTTGTAAACATTCGTCTACTAATCTGTGAAGTTTCGATCGTAGTGTTCGAGCACCAACTTCTCTTTTTGGACTGGCGTACCAAACTGGGACAATATTATGAGCATCAACCTGATAAAGCGGAACGTTGATGGCGTCCAATGCATTCTTTAATACCGGTGATTCGTTCCAACGGCGTACATGGCGTAAAACATTCGTGTCGCACACCACAACGGATGGATTGTATTCATTCAGGAAGTGTTCAAGTACGTTCGGATGTTGCTGATGTTGTGTATCGTATGAATTGTGTATAATGTGAAAGGGGACATTTTTCTTTTTTAATTCGTTGTGGACACATTGAAGTCCACCCAATAAAAACCGTCCATGACGTTCCGTTGTTCGTAGTTGTTCAAGCGGGGGTGGTTCATCATCGTCGTCATCAGAAGATGGTGGAGGCGTCGTCATCACATGTACTACACGTAAGGGTAGGTTACTTTTTTCAGCATGATGTTGTGCCAAATTCAATGCCCAGTTATCAATAGTTCGCATATCTCTTTGCATCCAATACACAACACAATCGTTTTTGTTATCATCGAGGACGGTCTCGGTTTCAGTCAATACACGCGTTCGTTGAGACAGCATCCAAGACGGTAAATCAGGAACTGCATGATTGCCGTCGTAAATATAAGGAAATGGTTCATTGCTGTCACTACTCATGTTGCTGATGCTGGTGCTTATGGACGTTGTTGCTGATCCTGTTCTTGTTCCTTTCGAAAAGGTGGATGTCGGAATCACGTTGTGCTGGTTTCTATTTCCTTGGCTTGCACTATAGCTGTTCGAGTATCGAAAGACAGTTGAAAATGCACTTGTCCTTATTATACTTGTTGTACTTCTCGTAACCACAGCTAACAAACAGCAATAAGTTATAGGTAGACCGAAGCGATGATTTCGTAAGAGACGTGTTGGATTACTAGAGATTGTTGTCGTCAGTAACGTCGTTGTTCCCATGCTACAATGTATTTGGGTGCGTTTTGTCGAGTGCGTTCCGCATTCATTATTGTATTGTGCGAATTGTGTGTTATTGCCGGGTTTGTGTTTTGGGTTGCTGCATGATGACGATGCATCTCAGATTAATTATTGATTCGAAAATGCTGATGAGACTGCCACGACTGGGACTCGTTTTGAATTTTATTTGTGATGATGAATATTTATATATTTTCAAGCGTTGCCCACGAGTCAAGCTGACGTTAGTACTTTCCAGAATCCAGAATCATAATCAAGAACCTTCCTGAATGCATGAAACTATCCGTTCATAACTCATCGCTTCATTATGTTTTATAATTATCTGACCAAGAGCATTGCCAGACTGCCTACTGTCCTTTCGAGTGTCCCCGGAAAAGGCGCACCAACTGCATCATGCATCGCATCAACATCACCACCTTTGTCGTCGTCGACGTCGTCGTCGTCGTCATGCTATAATATACGGCGGTCCTTTGCAAGCAAGGTTTCAGCTCTGTCTTTAAATTCTAAGAAACGAAAGGGTAAAAAAATAACAATGGTGACAGCATACGACTTTCCATCCGCAGCCCATGTAGCTCGTGCAGGGATTGATATAATTTTAGTAGGAGATTCTGTTGCGATGGTGGAACTTGGGCACGAGACGACACAAAATGTTTCTCTCGATAGTATGATTCATCACTGTCAATCCGTCAAGAATGGCATTGAATTAGCAGATTCAGGATCTATGTTGATAGGAGACATGCCATTTGGAACGTACGAATTCAATGACACCGATATTGCTCTTCGCAACGCATACCGATTCGTTAAGGAAGCGGGTTGCGATGCTGTCAAGCTCGAGGTATGTGCGAAAAACAACATGATAGTATCCTCTACTAGATGTTAGCTTCTAGATCTTTGACGCTTCGTACCACACCACGCCGCGCCCCTGTCAATCTTTCTCACTATTGACGGTATATGTCCTTTTCTATTTTTCATTTCAATTTCTTGTTTTTAAAATACTCCAACGACAATCAGGGAGGAAGTATTCATCGTGCAAAAAACAGCACAAAAAATTATAGAAGGGGGAGGTGAGTTCTAACTATCTAGTAGAATCCTTACCGTGTCTTGTCAACGAAGAATCAAATCGTCATACTATGATAGTCATCATAATGCATGATGTATGATGTTGTCCCCTAAGCTAACCTACGTTCTTCGATACATCTTTTTGATTTATTTGACAGTTGCTGTCATGGGCCATGTGGGACTTACACCGCAAGCCATTAGTGTTATCGGTGGTTTTCGTGCTCAGGGAAGAACGGCCGTTCGAGCACGACAATTGTTAGATGAGGCCCTTCGGTTACAAGATGCTGGATGTTTTTCGATTGTATTGGAATGCGTCCCTGCCAATGTAGCTGCCGCAATTACAGAAACATTGGAAATACCTACTATTGGTATTGGTGCCGGAGGAGGAACTTCAGGTCAAGTTCTTGTCTTTCATGATATGCTTGGTATGCTAAGTCACCCGCACCATCAACAATTCGTACCGAAATTCTGTAAAAAGTATGCAGAAGTTGGTCACTCGATCCAAGAAGGTTTGAATCAATTCAAGAGCGAAGTAGAGTCAGGAGTGTTTCCAGGCGATGCATATTCACCCTATGTGATGAGCGAGGGAGAGAAGGAAACATTCGATGCCCTTCTAGAAAACGACGCCGAAGATAGACGAATGAAACACGACGCCGCTGCGACAAAGTTATCTCAAGCCGACGAGTACGAAACTCTGAAACTGTACGGCGGCAACAACAATGGTGACAAAAAAGAAGAATGAAGTTATCTTTAGGTAAAATTTAAGGTTTGGTTTCCCGCCATAAAGAGGGGTGGTTCGCTCTGCATACATTGTACAGTTCCGGCTACAGTATATTATCTAACAGCCCCACCAAATATATTTCATCAAACCCAATCGGACAAAAAAATTTAGGGTTTGTGAACACTATATATAAACTACAGATGGTAGCAATAAATAAATATATATATATATAGGAAGAAAGTAAGCACTAGCATACATAAAAGTAGTATCAATAAACACACTACAACTGACAAATTATATTCCTATTCTAATAGAACCCGTCCAAATAAAAACTTTATCTCTAGAAACTAAAACCCAAGCAAACACACAAGCCTTCGACATGCACGATAATTTTCACTCCCCATCTCTCAATTTTTTTAAATTATCATTTAACATGAAAATAACGAGGGATAGATGGGATGAAATGGTTGAATTCAATTTCGGCGAATTTCATCACAAATTATTGAAAATATAAAAAAATAGGTGTGTGTGTGTGTTTTTTCTGTGTAAAAATATTTGATTTGTGTTTCATAGTTTAACCTTCCTTCTTCCATGCAACAACTTGTTGGATTCCAACAGCGGATTGGACGGTACAGGAGACTTGGTTTTCTCCTTCATTCCATGCATCACGGATTTCCTTGGCCATAGTAGGAGGGACAAGAGGTAAGTTAAGATCAGTCTTTTGGTTACCACCTTCATCCATAAGAGTAATACAATCATCTTCATCATATCAATGATTTCCCAATCGGTACGGACAACGATAGGGACGGTAGTTCCGTGAGAGGAAGGAATCATATCTTCGAGTTTCTTTCCGGTAAAGATATCGGTGGCGAGGAAATTACATTTAGCGTGACCGTGCTTTCCTGTCTTGGAAACAGAAATCGAAAGAATTTTACATGGTTTTCCCTTGATCATCATGAATCTGCAGATAAGAATATATAATAACACAACACATTATATAAACTATATAATCAAAGCAATTAGTTCAAAACAACAGGATTGAAAATGCGATATAGAAAAATAAATTTGAAGTGAGAAAATGTATAAAATATAATATAATATAATAACACATAAATAAATGAACAATATAACTAGTAGTATATGCTATTACGAATCAAATCGATAGGTAGCAACAGGAAACCGCTAAGATTTAATATAAGTAATACACAAATCCAAGCCCACTTTCTCAATCACAGCCATAGCCCAAGCCGCGTATTCTCTTTTTTCAGGATTTAATTTATTGAACTACGCTACGTCAACTCCATCGTTGTTGTATTTGTATTATCTAGAAAAATCAAACTTACCCTCCCTTTTTGACACAACCAGCTTCCATAGGAATGGTATCAGATGCACCGGCATCAGAGCTCTCAATAACATAATCTCCGTCACTCATGGTTACTGTTTTCGTTGTTTTATTTAAACTATATATTAACCACAAAGCGTAGTTATGTGTATGTTATTGTAATGGTAAAAAAATTAAAGCGACATATCCTTCCGTTTACGTTCTCTTCATTTGCTGGTTGAGCCTATGCCAGCCATGTCATCAATGCATTCTTACCGTATTACTTTGACGCAAAAATGTGTGAAGGACAGACCACAACAGCGCTGCGCAATACTTTTTCGCACTGAATCACAACCATTCAATTGATTTTTAGGATTAAAAATTCATTCATTCATTCATTCCCATTCCATACTTTTCATTATCACGTGATCCAGTGCTAAGCAATTTTACATGAAAGTAAAGCAGATTCATTCATTCATTCATCGTCTTTCGAACCACTTATCTGACTGGACATAAATTTTTGCTATCTCTTACCAAGATGGTATAATAACTCCTTTTTACCATAATTGGTAGTAACTATTTGTCGCTACTAGAGTCAGCTACTTATTTAGTTAATTTCTGTTCCTGACTAATCAAATCATGCCTTGTACGATGAAATTGAAATCGAGGATATGAGATACGATCCAGAAACGAAAGTATATTCATACCCATGCCCGTGTGGAGACCGATTCAAGGTCTCATTGGAAGATTTATGGGATGGAGAAGATATTGCTGATTGTCAGTCATGTACATTGTATATTGAAGTTATCTATGATGAAGAAGATTTACAACCATTGCCAGAAGACGATGACGAAGACAATGATGACGAAAAAAAGGAAATCAAACAATCTGAAAACGTCGACGATGAAGATGATAATAAAGATACTATCATAAACAAGATGGATTCATTACTGAAAAGAACAATGATGATGACGACGACGAAGTTGGTATTGATGAAGCTCTTGATAAGGTTTCTATTACTTCGCAATGAATGTTTTTACCCTCCCAACGATCTCTGAACAACTACATAGACTACAATGTGTATGTTTGATATGTTGCTTGCTATACCGATGTGGTGTCAGCACCTGAGAAATGAAAAGGTAAGAATCATATGTTGTGTCTCTAGTTTCCAGAACAACACAACCATACAACCACGCTCGGTCAGCTAATGAGGTAGTTAGTTACTACTTTACGTAGTAACACACATAACCCCACACATCCCCATCCGTTTAACCAAGCAATAATAAACCCATAGTCTCTCAATCATTGAACTATATAACGACTTAACACGGAATTTAAGCTAAAATGGTTTATTTTCATTTCCGTGGAGTCTGTTCCTTGATGTAACATCTTATTAATAATTAATTGAAATTGTGTACTCACTTCACTTATTTCTATCTCCACTATTTTCGTTTTTTTAAATTATAACTGAAGGTGAAGTCTCCAGTCGCCATTGTCGGTCGTCGGAGAAGTTACTAGTAACATCCTCCCATTGGTTTAAAATGAATTGTGCTTTTATTGTGCTGCCTCATCGGGGCACTCACTACTAGCTCGACCTAAGATCTACAAACAATCCTTTTCACAAACACGGACACAACACACATTTTTCACCATGAGGAATTCGCAACTATGCGTTTCTCCTTTGACAAGTGTGGCTCATGCATAGCACAGCTACGTGATCAGTAGCATAGTTTATTTTATTGTGTATATATTATAATAGTATGTTTTTACCATATAAAATACAACATTCAGTCAATTTTATCACTACTATAATTTTATAATGTTAGCTCTCTAATCTCCGTCTGTCCAACTCTATTGAATTCTCACCTTTTATCTGTAGCAAGTATTGAACATTCAATGCTTCATTTTGTAGATTGTTTGTTACTGAGCAATTGTAATTGGAGTCTTATGGTAGCATTTAAGAAACTACCAGCAACTGTCTTAGTCAAATTCGTCTGTACGTAATCAGAATAGATTCTTTCCACGTGTAGATGTTTCGATTCTGATTCACTCATGCTTTGTGAATGCTTTTTCCTTCGAAATTCTCCGAAATCCATCAAACAATTTTTTAATCATTAAATTTTAAATTGTTGAAAATAAGCACAAAGATAGATACGACAAACAAAAATTACAATCACCGTATCATTTCAAAAGACAATAAAGCCAAGATCGTAACGGAATAGTAGATCATATTGATGGAAAAATGATGAATACGATGTCCTCTACTTCTGTTCTCTTTCTAGTCATGGCTATGATATGGATCGACACGCCCACGAGAACTGCTTCAACTCTTACATGTTTGGCTTATGTTGTTCCTTCGACTATAGCATTCGTCGATAGACATCACTTTAATGCTAGAAGAAGTCCGAAGTTCGATTCTGGATCTGTACAAAAGGTGTCGTCGTCGTCGTCGTCGTCGTCATGTCTATATCAATCTGGGAACAGTAATGATGATGACGGGGCACGAGAGCTATCATCTTTGGGTCTCAACGAATTGCAAACTCTTTTGCGTGAGGTCGTTGACAAAGAAGAATTTCTTGAAGCGGCGACCTATTCGAATGAACTCTTTGAGAGGTTGTATGGTGACGAAGATGGCGAATCAACGATGTCCCCTGAAGAGAAAAAAGAAAAACGAAAGCTTATGTCGTGGAGAGGACAAGGAGCTGCACCATGGCTCGTTGATCGACTCGACGCACTCAATTATACTCTTCCCACTACAATGCAAATCAATACTATGGAAGCTGTTAATAAGATACTTGAAGACAGTAGCGATAACAACAATGAAGATTATGACGACGAAATTTCAATGGTCGGAGCAACGGGGAAAGATATGGGAATCGTCGTAAGTGGTTCCACCGGTAGTGGTAAAACGCTAGCATTTTTAGTTCCTCTTCTATCAACCTTGAGTGATTCGTTGTTCGCGAGACAAAGAATCCGAGTTGGAGCTGAAGAATCGATAGGAGATTTTTCGGGGGATTTACTTGATCGTATTTCAGTCGTAACGTCTCCTGTCGTTCAGAGTAATACGAAGCGACCGATGCGGGCGGATGGGACGATCGCTTTCGGTGCATCCAATCCCAATCCAACTCTTGGAAAGTCTGGCGCATCGATTGTTAAGGATGTGAAAAGTCCGTTGGCGCTCATCGTTGTTCCGACGCGAGAACTTGGACTTCAAACAGCCATGCTTCTGTACGAGCTTGTGGGAGGTTCTATTAAAAAGGATCCCAATGAAATCAGAAGCAAGGCCAATATGTTCAAATATAAAGGTCCAAAGGGCATCCGCGTTGGATGTATATTAGATAACTCAGAAGCTGAATTTGGATTGAAACTCCAAACTGACGTAGCTATCGTCATGCCACAGTACGTGGGGAAACTTATTGATGATGGAGATTTGATACCATCCTCGCTTCGTGTTGTGGCTTTTGACGAGGCGGATTTGGTGTTGGAAATGATTTCTCCCAACGATTTAACGACCCTATTCGATACAAAGAGCCGTTCCGGAGAAAATGATGGTGACTACGTTCCGGGTGAAGAACGTGATTTGACGAAACGACTTTCCTTTATGGTCGGCGCTAGTGTTACAGAATCACTTGGTAATCTAGTTGTAAAATCGCGAATATTGCCGGAAGGGAAAAGTTACATCGCCACTGCCACTCGAAATTATCCCATAGGGCAGACTGCCGCCGATGATGTTGATGAAAACTTGGTCGTTGGGGATCAACCAAAAAAAGCGTCGTTGAAGGACCTTGATGTTTGTTTGAATCCAGGTTTGCAACACAATCGAGTTTTGGTGGGGAACGAAACGACTGGTCTTCTTGCCCTTACTCGTCTATTGCGCAAAGAACTGGAAGACTACGAAAAATTGAACAAGAATAATAATGGTCCGCCACCCCGTGTTGTCATCTTCTTCCCAGACGAAGCTGTCGCCAAAGACTCTATAGCACCTTTGCGGGATGCTTTATGGGGTGAACACAAACTATGTGTGCTGTTACCACAGACAGGGGTCAATCCGCTACAGATGCTGGAAGCATTCAAAAACAATGAAACAAGTGTGATGTTAGCCACCCCCAACTCAGTTCGCGGTTTAGACTTTCCTCAAGTTACTCACGTATACACGTTATATCTTCCCACAGAAGATCCTCGTGAATATATTCATCTAGCCGGTCGTGTTGGTCGAGTGGGACAAACTGGTTCTGTTTTTGGTACTGGTGGTCAAGTATTTTCCATACTAAAGTCGGAAGATGGTCCCAAGATGGATACTTTGGCCAAGGAATTAGGATTTGAATTTAACGACATTGCTGCTCCCACCGTCGATATCCCAAAATTCGGGTTTGCAGTAGACGATGACGATGATCGTGATGATGATGATGATGATGACAATGACGTAGAAAAAGTAGAGGAACTGTTGAATCCGAACGATCTCGACAAAATTCGTCGATATCTCGAAGACACCGTTACATTGGGGTCTTCGGACGAAGAATTGGACGACAGTGATTTATCTATCATAGATACGACAAGCGTACAGGTTGATGATATAGATGATGAAGAAGAAGACCCTGGATTCCAATAATTCATTACACGATATCGAAAGAGATCTACAGCACTTTCAAAAAAGAAGTAAAATATAGATAGAAACTAATGCTAGATTAATATTTTATTATTAATGTTAAAATGTGTGTACGATTATTTCAATACCTGAGATAAAATATTATGTTGTTCATAATAGTGAAGATTGTTGCAACAGATCGCGATATTATAGCTAGATATATATATATATATATAATTTATTTTTTTAATTTTTTTATTATTATCTTCATTCATTATTCAGTTAAATTCATTTTTCATTCAAGATCGTCGTCCCCTAATGTCTTATCATTTTTACGATCTTCTTCAGTTTCATCTACATCATCTTCGTCAGCATACAATTCTTCCGCCATTTGCCATACCTGCAACACGTTGTCTTCCGAAACAGATGCAACCACCCAAGGATGTTGGGGACTCCAACTAAAATCAGATATCTTTGCGGTATGTCCACCGTGTACGAATAATAATTCTGGTGGTCCATCTTCGGCGTCTTCAGCAGATTGTTCCTTCCCACAACGACTTAGATCCCAAACAGCAACACGGCGATCCGCACCGGCCGATCCCAGTACACTTTCATCGAAAGGTGCCCATTCGACGACGTAAACCTCGTCGGTATGTCCCCCATCTAACGTGTGAACCTTCTGTGAGAGGTTACGTAAATCCCATATCGCGACAGTATGGTCAGACGAGGCTGTTGCAAATGTCATTTCTAATTTCGGATTGAAAGAAATCCCATTAATGTCTGCGCCGTGTGCATTCTCGACAATATGTTTATGAGTTGATGGTTCCCGAATGTCCCATAATCTAATCGAACGATCATCTGACACAGATCCGAACAAATTGGGATCCTTTGCGTGCCAGTCAACGTCTTCAACGGTCGCCGTATGACCTTTGAATACAGCCAATGGATCGATAGTGTTGTTATTGCTACTGGTGTTAGAAAGACCACGATTTACATCCCAAAGACAAACGGTTTGATCATCTCCACCACTTAACAGGTGTCCCTCTTTGAGTTTCGACCAGGCTAATGCGTACCCTTCCGATTTATGTCCTTGTAAGGTAAGTTGAGGAGTAAAGTGTCCACCCTCAACAGGTCGCATGGGATGCTTCGATCGATCAATAACGTATATGTTTGGATCAGGTCCACGTGCGGCGACGATAAAATGATTTTGAGGCATCGCTCGTGCTCGATTGACTTCTCCCGGAAATCTAACTTTCATTTTGTAATCGACTTTACCAATGGTACACCCATCGTTACCTTTGCTGTTTACGCCATCAGTATTTCCGAATCCACCAACTTCTCCTTTATCTTCATCGTACGAAACCTGTGGAGGGACGTGACATCTTTACTATTATCATCGGCGACGACCGGATCGTATGTAGCAACAACAGTATTTGCGACCATAAGATAATTTTGCTCACCTCCATCGGTATGCGTCCCTAATAACAATGAGAGTTCCGATGCGGCTCCTCCATTCTTGCTGTCCTTGTTGATTTTTTTGCTAGTAGGTAGCCACTGGCACGTTAATGATGGCCATTCGAGTGAATGGGTCATGACGGTATCATAACTATTCGTAAAATCATTTTATTTTTAGAAAAGGAAAAAGGAAAATAAATGTACCATTTTAGATCGTAATTCATGAGAGCTGTTAGAATTAATATACTATCTATACAATATGAAACATCAAAATGACACGACAGACCAAAAGGAGCCGCAACAAATAGCTGCAAACCCACTGTTCGTTATATTTCAGAATTAGTCAGTCTCAAATTGAATTTTACTCACAGATACGGAGTATTCTTTTTCCAAATCTTGTATTCGGAGTCAATCAATCTTTCTTCAAGAACATCAGCAACTTCCTTCGTTGTGGTAGCACCAGCACCAGCAGCAGCCGGTGCTGATGCCGCTGGAAGCGTATTGATATTGGCGTTGTTGTCGGAAGTTCCCGTCATCGTCGACTTTTTATTACAGGTTACAAGTACAATATTACAATATTGCCTGCTATATTATTGTAAGTTGTACAATGAAAATGGGCCCGCCATAACCTCGCGCAGCATTGGTGTGCGTGACAATAAGAATGTGAATGGTCAATGGAGCTGAATCTACACTAACTAAACCATAACCTTAATACTAAATACTGTTATTTGTCGTAACAACACAAAAATAATTACTTTATCACTTTTTCTTGTTGTACGATGACAAACAAAGCAGAATAGTATGCTGCGTCTTCCTTATACACTGTCTCGGCAACGGCAGTAGTACTTACTCATACTGTATTTACAAGCAGCAGAATTGACCATTTACGCATGTTGTATTATCATCGGCTCCGTTTTTTCAGGACTGCCGTTTTATCGTCATCCTTCTCAACAAGTGCCATTTCAATAGCGGCCGCCAGTAGTGCCGGTACAATAAGTGATGCATGTATCATGCATATTAGCAATAGCAACAGCCATCCACATCCGTTAGATTTTCCTATTGGTTTGGGTACCATGGATATCCAACCTGACAATACCTTAACGGCAATCGAAAGTGCTCTTTCTTTGGGCTATAGAAGGATTGACTGTGCACCCGTATATTTCAATGAAGATAAGATTGGAGATGCACTGTCGGAAGTTTTATCAAAATATGAACAACAAGAAAAAGGAATAGATACTAAAAAGAAAGAAGAGGTTGACACTGGCAACATCATACAACGAAAAGATCTGTTCGTGGTATCTAAGTTGGCATCTCCCTTCCATCGTAAAAAACACGTTAAGATTGGTCTCCAAAAGACACTTAATGATCTGCGTCTTGATTATTTGGATTTGTATCTAATGCATTGGCCTCAGGCATTTAGGTATGTTGACATTGATCCAAACATACGAGGATATGATGGTGAAGCGGGAAAGATTGATGATTCAAATAACGGTGAAAATATCGATCCTAATGTATCAATTCATGAAACATGGTCAGCGATGGAGGAATTAGTAGAGGAAGGATTGGTCCGTAACATCGGTGTTTCGAACTTTCCCGTTTCTTTATTACATGAGCTCATGTCTGGAAATCATAAGATCCAACCAGTTGTGAATCAAGTGGAAATGCATCCATATTTACAACAATCGAAGCTGTTAGCGTATTGTCAAAAACGAAACGTCCACGTTCAAGCCTACAGTCCATTGGGTTCACCAGGATACAAAGAAGACGACGATCCAACGTTATTGGATGATCCTGTTTTGAAAAAGATTGCTTTGAATCACGGAATCACTGTAGCACAGGTTTGTATTGGATGGGCTCTTCAAAGAGGAACGACGGTGGTAGTGAAGAGCACATCGCCGGAACGACAAAGAGAGAACATAAAGTTACAACTTACTGATAGTGTTGTTTCTATAGATAATAGCGTGGATGAAAATTCTTCTGCTGCTGGTTTCATGTTCTCTGAAGAAGAATTGCGAGAAATCGCTGGTCTAGAATCGGGTCATCGATTGTTCCGGCCTGAAGAGTGGTGGGGTGACATGGCGATGGCTGTCTTCGATTGAAAAAAAGGGAAGATACAAATGGTATTATATTAGACCAACTACCAGAGAAGGCGTATGTACTAGACTATAGATAGATAGATAGTGAGTGTGTATGTGAGAGCGAATGAGAATACTTCTTATTTACTAAATTCATCGATATGAAAAATGGTTATCTATTGATATGAAAAATGGTTCTTGTTTAACGTCTGGGAAGATTGACAAACGCTGCTATCATCATCTTTGTCTAATTTTTATCGTTGTTTCAATATTCGTCTCACCTTACGATGCTTGCCTCTATTCGAACGAAAAAGGCCGAGATTACATTCGATGTTCGCATACGAGTATCGATCTTTACTCAAAAGTTCAATCTTCTAATGGACTAAATCTCGCTATTTCAGTTTGATTGTTGAATTTTGTAAGTCAAACTCCATTAATATGCGATGGAATTTGCCACGTTTATGGTTCCCGTCCCAATCAAGTATACATATTGTTTGGTCTATAACAGCCAAAAGCATGATCGGTGTCACACCCATTGTTAATGCATGTCGCTCGTAAATCATTTTCCTCGTCAACTTCGAAGCCACCACGGTAGATCCAGCCGCCACTAAATGTTTTGGACCTTGATGATCCATTTTGTTCGCGATTCTTTTGGTACCTATATACGTCCCGACACCGACGAATCTATTCATATTTCTCCTGGACCAGTTTAAAGAGATGTCGAAGATCCCAACAGCTCGGACTTCTTCGTTGAGAAATTTACTGGTCTTCCTAACTAATCTTTTCCTGTGCAACATAGTTGTGATTGTTTGTTCCATTTGATTTTTTCTTGTTATTAAGATAATTTAAGTAAGCTAGTATGTTATTTTATACCTGCTGTAAGTGCCAATATCAATGAAAATTTCGAGCTATAATTTATATATATATAAGCTAGCTAGTAGCTCTGATATTTTTGGTCGAAGGAACTATCTTTGAGATCATTTTTCACACCTTCGTCTTTGTCATCGCTGCCGTTGCCGTCATCATCGTCATCATTTTATCACCACTAGCTTGTACATACTGATCACTGTACGTTGTAGTACTTGTTGATCTGCGAGCTTAGATGATATAAGTTTGTCTCTCACTTTTTTCATCGCGATTTTGGTCATTGTCATCGTCATTGTCGTCGTGTTCGTTTTCATTGTCATCGACGCCGCTGTCTGGGTCGATGCTATTATTATCACTACTGTCACTGTCGCTAAAATCACCGTGACGTCGATGCCGACGTCGACGACGACGTACGGATTCCTCTTCTTGCTTTTTTTCGTGTCCCAAAATCGTCTCGTATACAAATTTACACATGTAATCCATACCCTTCCAATGTAGTGCTTCGAGTTCTACCTTATACTTGTACATTGCTTGAAGTTCGCGGACTCTCTCTTCTTTATTCCATCCACCCCGTTCAGCGAAGGATTTGCTGGTCTTGTTCTTGGGTGTCGTTCTTGACTTTGACTTCGATGAAACCAATAACGAATCTAATCGTTTCTTATCATTGTTCGTCAATTCTTGGAATACATTGGATGGAAGATTCATATGTTCAATTTGGGATGGACGTAATCCGATCCATTGTATTTCAAGTGGATCATCCTCATCATCGGACTTCTTCTTCCTCCTCTTCTCGACATTGTAGATTTTGACACCCTTATCGTATCGATACGTATCTAAGACCGAAACACCATATGGATTACAATCACTGTGTGGTAGATACAAAGTGTGATGGAAGAAGAATGAAACAAAGTCAGTCATTTATTCCAACAAATCGTGAGTTTAGTTTTGAGCAACCACCACAATGCAATGCAATGCAATGCAAGGCAGGAATAGGATGAAATCCTGTTGATTGTACTTACCACAATCCATACACAGGAATTTTCAATGTCTTTTGCATCCTTCGGACCCATCGACGAGTTGCAATATCGGGAAAACCTTTACCCGTCACCAGAATACATGGCAGGTAATTCAAAAAGAATTTATCTTCCGACAATCGTGTGTAAACTCCTTCCTTTTCGATGACCAATATACAACGAGCATCACTTTCGATACGGATGTTATCATTACCATTACCATTATTATCATCATCATCATCCATTGGATCTCTGTCATTATTAGTGGGTTTGCTGTTGTTGTACGTAGTATAATCATTATCATACGTCGATGGTGTAATTGCCATACCATGTGTATCAAGTTCTCGTCCATTGAACTTCAATTCGTTCGTATGGCCATTATAAACATCAATTGAACCACAAAACCATCCTTTAGGTGATGCGACTAACCCCAATGATTGTCTCGATGGTAGATTTAATATAGATACTAAATCCCATATAGCCTTATCACATTCTCTTTGATCACGAAAATGCGTAACGAAGAAATAGTATACCTCTCTTGTAGTTGTTGTTCTTCTTCGTCTTCTTCCGTTTTGACGACGACGATGATAATAATTACCATCCTCTATATCTACATCATCGTCATCATCTGAATCTTTTCATTATTATCGTCTTCATTATTCATGACGGATTGTGATGATGGTGCTAGTAAATCATGACAGAATGATGCAACCATAAGAATTGATGTTAATGATCGAGCCTGTGTCAAATGATGGAATGACAGTTTACGTTTAAAATGTGTTTTAGGATTATCGACATCGATTTCTGGTAAGAATGGACCCGGTTCTTCTTCTATCAATGGTTCGATCACTGTTTGTAATATCAATTCTTCAATCTTTTCAATAACAGCATCGACAGATAGAAATACAGACGATATAGATGAAGAAGAGGAGGAAGAAGAAGAAGAAGCGGATGTTGACGACGACGACGACGACGACGACGACGAAGCGTGACTATCGTTGTCTTTTTCGTGATAATGATCGAGACTGTATTCATAATCACCACGGGTGTCATACTCTTTATTGTTATTATCATCGTCGTTGTAGCGACAAGGGTGCCGTGCGATACGTCTTTCTTCCTCGTTGGCACTGTCATTCTCGTCGTCGTCACTGCCTTCTTCTTCTGAAGAAGAAGGAGGAGAAGAAGAAGAAGAAGAAGATAGCTTATCGTGATCGTATCGATGAGGAAAAGCCTGCTTGGTTGGAATTACGTCAACGTCGTCATCCCAAAGTAAATCATCATCGCCGACATGGTTGTTGTCATTTATATTGCCATTACCGTTACCGTTGCCGTAATCGTAGTCGTAATCGTAATCGTCGCGATGATTATAACGCTGCTGCTGCTGCTGCTGGTGATAATGATGATTACGCCGTTGTCCATACATGATTGCCGTTTTTCGTTTTTGTTTGCTGCTACTTTCGTTTTATTCGTCTTCTTTTTTGTTCGTTTAGGAAATATTCATACAGTATTGCTTCTATTATGTTGCTGTATTGCAGCTACTGTATTATGCTAGCTGATTTGCCCTATTTACTTCTTATATTTTGTTCGTATTTCAAATTGTGAGAAAGGACGAACTCGCTATCTGATAAACGTTAGCGAAAAAATCATTGCTTTCAAATCTCTAAATCGAATGACGGCGAAAGTGTGACTGTGCGAGAGGACTAAATCAGTACTAGTTATCATCATTGGCAATTTATGCTTTCATATGAAGTAATACTGTATTAGAACACAAGAAACTGCATGACTACCGGTACCTACACGAAACGCGAAAAAACACCAAGTACACAACAACATCAACAACACCCACAACAGAAAAGACAAGACGACACAGACAAACAATGGTCTTTTTGTAGACTCCCACTGCTCGTTTTGTCCACTCATTTTTTTCTTGAGGATGCGAAGGGATAGGTTTGCAACACGTCTTGTATATCATTGCGAAATAATTACCAAAGGGAGAAGAAGTCAAGACTAAACTAAACTAAACACGATGACGATGACGACAACTGACAAAAGCAACAAGAAAGTCGAAAAATGGCCTGGATATTACCGTTGTGATGATCTATATCCACCATTGTGTGACGATGATTTGACAGTCACTCGTGGAAGAGTGGAAACACTGATGGGAATTTTCATTTCGTACTGGCGATATACGCCAAGCAAATTAATATCTACCAAATTTCCGATCGTAGTAATTAATGGTGGTCCCACGTTATCTCATAATTATGTAAAGCCATCGAGGAGTTTAGCGTGTGATGGACGAGAAGTAGTTATGTACGATCAAGCTAGTACGGGTGAATCGCAGCTGCCACCAATTGATGAAGGAAAGACTGTGTATGAGGTATATCCGGAACTATTCACAATAGAATACTACGCAGAAATAGAATTGCCGAATTTACTTTTGGAATTAGGTTGGGTGGATTACCATGTATTGGGAACGTCATGGGGGACACAAGTGGCATTTCAATTTGCCGTGTCAACGACACCAAAAAGTAATGTTATTGCACGAAACAGTAATACCGAAGGATTGAAATCCTTGATATTGGCTGCTCCGATTGCCGACAACCATAAATTTGTGGAGTATCAATGGGATCCAGAATATGGTTCTCTTGTTACATTACCGACATACATTCAAGAACGATTGAATCACTTTAATCGAACACGGGATTTTGATCATGAAGAATTCGAAGTATTAGAAAACGTCGTCAATTCAAACTTTAACGCTCATTTGGGTGTTGCCGTCGATTGTTGGTTAGAAACGGAAGCAGCAGGAATATCTACCTTAGACCTTGATCGTATGATGGGAAGAACGGATATATTTTATCCTAACTTTAACGTTACACTCAAAAATTGGACAGTGCTGCCGCAATTACATAAATTCGGCGATACATTACCAATTCAATTAAACTATGGAAAATATGATATGGTTAGACCACCATTGATTGCTGATACTGCCAACGCCATCGGTGGCTCAATGGTTGAATGTCATTTGTATCGGAGAGCTGCCCATGCAATGATGTTAGACGAGCCACACGCTGTCTATCAGAACATAATGGACTTTCTAATTCGCGTAGAGGATACTACCACATCATTCAACTCTAATGGAACGTGTCCCGGTGTTATTTGTCGTCCTACTACTAGCAGCAACATGGTAGGACATGTAGCAATGGATCACCACTTTTTATTAATGGTTTTGTTCTTTTTGGGTTCACTTTTGTTTGCTTTCAAGCTTGGAATGTGGGCTGGTACTAGACAAACTGCAGAACGAAGGGGATATGAAATGGTGGGAGAAGCCTAACACTAACTCGTTAACACAGTTACTGCTACTATTCGCACCCCGAACCTTTCAATTCCGAGTGACGATATTTTAGTAGGTTGAACTAATCTTGTGGGAAAAGATTTCAGTACGAGAAACAGAATACACCTGTATATAAAAACTTGGTATTTTATTACATAAATTCAATATATTATAGTATATAATAGATATGAAGAACAAATATTTAATATATGATTCCAATTTTTTTACTTATTAACTTTTTTTATTTTCTACCGTACAAAAAGAAGAGTATATAATTTGATATAGTATTATAAGCAATATCGAATAATATAATAGTGATAGATACAAGCTGTATGTACCATTTGAGTGAATGTGGAAAGGTGTTCGGTGCAATTAAAAATTGCGTGTGGGAATGGATGGATTAACGTACGGTAAAAAATAGAGAAACGACCAACAACAAGGAAAGGAAAGCAACAGCTCCGCAGTAACCGGTCGACTTAAGACGAAAACACTAATAATTTCCAATGTTTGTTTCTATTCTTTTTTTTTTAGTATCCAGTAGGATATCCCGACGGTGGTTGCTGTTGTGCAAATCCATTGTGTTGAGGTGGATACTGCTGTTGAGGTGGATATTGCTGCTGTTGAGGTGGTTGGGGTGGATTGTGCTGTTGAGGAGGTGGATAGTGGGGTGTATATTGCTGTTGGGGCGGATATTGCTGCTCGACCTGTTGAGGTGGAGGTTGAGGTTGACTGTAATTACTGTACTGTTGCTGCTGAGTTTGTTGGACAATCTGCTGCTGATTGCTGCTACTTTGTTGGTTGTTCGAATCTCTGCGTTGAGACGCTCCAGTATTGGAGGGAGCACTTCGGCTACCACCACCACTACTTCGGCCTCCACTTCGTCCTCCTCCTCCTCCTGATCGTTGCTGCGCAAGGAGTACACGTCGGATACCTTCATGGACGGGTTTTAACTGAGCTAGATTGGGTGCTGAAATCTTGATGGGGTTGCGTGCAACAGGTAAACAAACAATGTACTTCCACGGATGTAATTTGTTCTTGTACTTGACCATTTGTGGTCCCTGCCAATCATTTTGGATACGTGCACCCTGTAAAGAAAATTGTTTCACTTTGACCGAAACGGGACGTCGAGCCTGTGTTTCAATAACGGCAATGTCATATTCAGATTTACTCCGGTACATATTTATCATCCATGGCTGGGCGATGATTCCACCAATAACAACATACTTTGGTTTCCAATCCTTTGAGGAACTAGGTGCAGTTGTTTCCTTCGTATCGTATTTGACCATATGTTCTCCTTCTGCGACAACAACATCAGTGCTGGGAACATAAAATAATAACGGTAGGGGACGTGGTCCCTCCTTGATCAATCTAGATGCCTCTTTTGGGTTTTTCACATCGACACCGTTTACCTTCAAAAGAACATGTCCCAATTCTACACCGGCAGAACGAGCCGATGATCCTTCTACGATAAAGGCAACCACGGGACGTTCATTTAATCCATCAACAAGACTTTTGTCCGTATTCAAAAAGAGTGAATCTGTCAATTCTTGTGGTTTGAAGAACATAACGCCCAAGGTAGGAGTAAAAATACGTGCATCGTAGAATTCTCCACCGGGAGGTAATTCACCGGAATCTTTTTTCTCTTCTTGATGAGCAGACGATCGTCCTCCTGGTGCAGCTGCAGCAGCGGGTGGAGGATCGAATCCTAAATCACCCCACAAATCCCCTTCGGATTGTTGTTGTTGAGGTGGTGCTTGAGCAGGAACAATAGCGGTATCATACATATTATTACCAGGAGCATCAAACGGTGCAGCTGGTGGTGCCGGAGGAGGTGCCGGTGCGGAATTGAATACCGAAAATGGATCAACATTCGCAGGAGGCGAAGGAGCTAGTTGCTGTTGTTGAGGAGGGTACATTTGCATTTGTTGCTGATGTTGTTGTTGTTGTTGTTGCGGAGGTAACGATTGAGCATACGGATTACTTGGTTGATTCGATAGGACTAATGCTCCCATACTAGGATCTGATGGAGGTTGTTGTGCTGGTGGTGGTCCACCGAACGGGTCTCCAAATGGACCACCCGCATTTTGTTGTTGTGGTGGTTGTGGTGCTGCTGCAGGAGGAGGCGCTCCGTAAGGATTTCCATAAGGTGAAGGAGCAGCAGGATTTCCACCAAAGGGATCATTCGTCATTGGAGCGGGAGCACCACCATAAGGATTCGATGGCCCAGCGAGCATTGGAGCGGGAGGAGCTCCGTATGGATTCGGTGATGGATTCGTCGAAGGAGGCAAAGCAAGCGGTGCTGGAGCACCGTATGGATTAGGTGATGGTGGAGCTCCTCCAAAAGAATCAGTAGGGCCACCTCCTCCAAATCCACCACTTGGTTGTGTTGGAACTGGAGCTTGTTGAGGTGGTGGTTGACCATAACCAGCGAACTGATCAGATACTGGTGCAGCAGGAGGAGGTACAGGAGGAGGAGGACCACCCATAAAAGATTGTTGCTCATTCGAAGATGGTGGGGCACCCATTCCCATTGGTGGTTGGCCGTACATACCCATTGAATTCGACGGTGGTTGTGATGGTGGCGCCTGCTGATGTTGTTGTCCCATCATACCCATACCCATTGGTGGTTGCTGCTGCTGATGTTGTTGCCCCATCATACCCATGTTGCCGTTACCCTGCATTCCCATGCCCATGTCGCCCATGGATGGCGGTGCCTGTTGCTGTGTCCCATCATACCATTACCCATAGGTGGTCCTGGTTGTTGAAAGCTGTTCATGACTGGTTTGTTATATGCGGGTGAAGCAGGTGCAGCAAAGGGATTGCCTCCACTACCATCAGGAGCTGGTGGTGGTGCCGATCCTGGTGCACCAGCTGGTAATGCGGTCTGTAAATCTACCGCGAATTGATCAAATGGATTGCTCATGATTGTATTGTCGATGATAATGATAAATAATAATGAGACTTTTAGTTACGTTTTTGTGTTGTCTATCTAACGTTTGTAAATCGTGTATAAAATCGTGAGATCGTGGATCGTCGCCTTCCGGATTATAAATAGTATGTCTGCGTTGTCGTTTCGAGAAGAACTGGAATTGCCCAACAAATCAATCTAATTTGAAAAGTAATAAAGATATGATATTCAATAATAGTAACGAATGTGATACTATTGATTGCAGTCGTCGGTAGTCAATTACAAAAATATTCGGAGCGATTGTTGAAATTGCTATGTTAATGACCGTACATAAGATGATGTTTTGCGTGTGTTAGATCCATGCTCTCTTTTGTTTATCTTCATTTAATTCATTTCTTCCTCGGTGTGGTGCGCCCTGCATTCGTGTGAAAAAAGGCGCGCCTGTGCGAGCCAGCCGTTAAAAACATCCAACGGCTCTAGAACTTGAAAAAATGAATGTGTTGGAATCAATCATACGCTCTATACTTATGAATCATACCATTCATAAAAGATACAAACATACACGAAACAAAATTTGAAAGTGTATTAAAAGAAACTGTTTTGGGATCACACTAATTTTTTCATGGATGACTTGATGGCAGGGTCAACAAGTTATTTGGATTCAGGTACGTACGCATTTAGGCATGAGTACTATTCATGATCATATATCTAGTGGCTTTTTCAAACTGTCTGCGACAATATCCAATAACTAACAGATAGCGTCGCATTTCTTCCTTATATGGTATGCAGGTATCCTATCCTCAGGAGGTAAATACATACCTATTGCGTACATTAGACGAAAAGATGCTTTGCGTTTGGCCCAGCTTCGTGATGAACGTGATCCAAACCACGTTTTCTCTTCAAGGTAAGCTTCATTGCTTATAGGCGACACTACAGTCCTTTGCCAAAATGATAAATCCTTCAGTTTTAAGGGGAAAAGGGATAAAGAAATGTAGTTGGGTGATGAAGAAACCAGGAAGGCAATGTAAAAAAAGTATTTAGGAAGTTTCATTAGCAAATACTGTCCAAAAACTTGTGGGATGTGTTGATGATAAATTCGTCATTGATTTCGCAATTTTCAGAGAATTGGAATCAGAAAGTAAATTCCAATTGTACATCAATTTTAGAATAGTTGGCAATAGCAGAATATTTACTGTCTGTGAAGATATATTGTAAACTAAATGTATTTGCTTGTATATGAATTGTAGCAATGTCATAAATAATGTCAGGAATACTAGATTTATACAACTATTAGTGGTTATGTAGATGTAGGAAAAAGATATGCAATGTCGTTTCTCTTTTTATTTTTGTTTTTCAGACAACAATATATATACATATATATATATATATATAATATTACGATAAAATACCCTCCAACGACAACGAGTACGGAATATTTTCGCCACCATCAACATCATTGATATAATTATTGGTTCTGTTGTTGTATTCATTGCTGGCAATACTACTACTACGACTCGTTATTACCCTAGCAAAAAGAGTCGCCATACCCATAGTTGTAATAGAACGACTGCTGCTACTGATGCTGCTACGACGATCCAAACGCACCCTGTACGTTTTTCGTTGTGGTTGTTTTTGGTCATGATTCTGATGCAGCTGTCTTCGTGGAACGAACCCTGTATGATTATTTGGTGGTTGAAGTTGGTGTTGTTGGCGCTCTTGTTCTTTTTGTTGCTGGAGCTCTCTGCGTTCTTCTTCCTTTCGGATCCATTCCGCTACTCGAAAACCGATACCATAATTTTCGATCGAAGAAGTGAAAGGAGCATTTTTCGCCGTTGTTGTTGCTGTTGCTGTTGTTGACGACGATGATGTTCTGGTCGTTAAGACCCACCACAATGTATCCCGTTGTTTTTCCAACAATCTCGAAACTTGTCGCAAGAGTTCGCGAGAACCAGGACTATCGAATAATGTGTTTTGGTATGCATTATTGTTGTTGCTGCTGTTGTTGCTCATGATGATATTACTACCCCCACCAGCGCTGGTCGTCATTGTACTATTGGCAACAATGAGATCTGATAGAAACCCATCCCAGAGGAGGAGAATAGGAGCAGCAGAAGAAGAAGAAAAAGACGGATCGGTTTCTCTGGGAAGATTATCGTTGCTGGTACTGGTACTGTTACTATTACCATTACGACGATTATCGTCTGATAATTGATGTGTCAATGCTTCCAACATAGGTACCCACGTTGATCCGTCGTCTACCTGTATGATATGGATCCGACTTAGACAATCTTCCATGTCTTTTTCGAACGACAATCTTCCCTTTCTTGCCGTTCAAGTTCTTCTTCGAGTTGTCGCTGTTCTAATGATTTATGTTGTTGTTGTTGGTGTTGCTGTTGTTCCTGCTGTTGTTCCCCATTGTGTCCGTCATGATTGTCAACATTGTCGTTGGCGGATATTGTTTCTTGATGTTGTTGCTGATGAACAAGACGCAGTCGCTGTTGGACGACGTATACTAATTGAGATATAGAAAAATCATAACTAGAATCTAACAACAAAACTTTCGGACGACTTTTCGGATTTTATTATTATTGTCAGATTCTTCGTTATTGTTTTCAGTACCATCGGTATCATCCGGTATCAACATCCTTATTTCCAACTACGTTGTCGAACTTTGAAGCTCTTGTTTCCACGACGTACCGTGCTGCTATGTCAACAACATCCAAGTCTTCCCCACGTCTCTGGGACCTTCTAATACTACTACAGGAGGAGGAGGTAGACAATTCTGTTCGTGCAAGGTTGATATCGATCTTTTGGTCGATGCCGTTGCCGTTGCCGTTCGTCGTTACGACAACGTTTCCAAGCCGCATCAATCGGAGCGATTCCACTTCTTCCGTATCTCAAAAACGTCCAAGCCGCATCGGTAGCGGTAGTAATATTTGCGTTAAGAGATTCGTCGTCGTCGTCGACGTCGTCATTGTTAGAACCGCTTTTGCTGTGGCGGTGACGACGGCGTTTTTTGGAGGAACGACGAAACCAATCCAATGCTGTTTCGACAGCCATCCTACTATTCGAGATTTATGTTGGTGATAATAAGGTACTACCGTACGAGATAATCTTTCAATTGCTTCGTTCACTTTTTCCACGCTAATGTGATGGTCAAGGGTCAACAATGTGATAATAATAGTAGTGGTATTTTCTTTTTCTTTCTTTACTCAGTCTTACTCGTCTTTACTCAGTCTTACTCAGTCTATATCATGCAGTCGGCAGTGATTCCAACAATGTGCTAATAATAGTGATATTTTCTTTTTCTTTCTTTTAGTCTTCAGTCGGCAGTGACTTGAACAGCCAATCCGTCAGACGTGGAATTAACAATCGCGTTTTTAGTATTGTAGTCTCCTTAGTTAGTACAGTAACAACAACAACAACAACAATCAATTCATAACAATGTGAAAGGAGATGTTACTATTAGTATGAATAGGAGCATCTGTCCAGTGGTAAATAGATATATTTGTACCTATTTGAGATAAATTATCAAAATAATATTGTTAGTTGATGCTGCACCTCCTCTTGTGATAACAGAGATGATGAGCTACAGTCATGACAACAATAGGAATTAAATGAGAACAACATATTGATGACTAAGTGTTACACCAATCTGCTGGGCTAGTGCATCCTCTTTCTTTTGTTGGTCACATAGAATAATTTTCCATAGAATAAAAATTAATAAATGCTTAAAAAATATAAAATTTAAAATCAAAATTAGAATAAAAAATAGTAACAACATTGATCCATAAGGACGCACAACAATGGCATTGGAAAAGAATTTGAGCATGAATATGACAGACACTACAAATATAGATTCTGCGATATTTCAAGGAAAATGAATGGTAAAATGTAAAACAAACTTAAAATTAGACAAAAAATAATAATTTTGTAGCATTCCCACCACTGTATTTTTCAATAGTCTGCAACAAAGCTAGTGTTTCATAGTACTATTGTCTTCAAATATTCACTCAGTTGCTAGAGCTTAGAAGATCCCAACAAAGTGCTGTGGAGCTAACAGTGATTTTAGGCTAAAATTTGTCAGAAGGTGGTGTTTGCAATGCTGTGATGCAGACATTTTCAACAATGGAGGGTCAAGGAAACTTGAGATCAAGTGATTTTTACGTGGGAAACAAACCAAACATACATTCAATAATGCAGCCACTTCTAGTCCTATATAACTTGTTATTTAAAAGCTGCCTCGCTGCTCTTTGCCGTCTTAGAAGACTTCTAGTCCTAATATTAACATAATAACAACAATACTCACCCCACCAACTTTCTACAAACATGTTAGCTAGAGAGCATACCAAATTCTTGTGTATTTTTCTCTCTAATAATGCACCTCCTATTATTCATCAAATTTGGTACTATTCTCTTCCACGCCTCTGCAGGAAATTCCATAGGGGACCAAATTAGGGAACCTATTAAACCTCACATGTATTTAGCAATGCATACAGTACTTCTATTCTCTTGTTCTTTAATAAAGCAGCATTTGATAGAACTACAGCCATGGCATGGTTAACAAATTCTTTGTCCCATAGGAGTGGTGATAATGGAGATTATTTTTCCTTTGAATTGGCAGAACCCACTTTTCCAACAAAAATCCCATTGAAGTGGAAGGGACAGATGATTTTCTCTACAAACAGCTACATCAGTACACTCAATGGTATCTCTTACATAGCTACTGTCGTAGTAGTACTTGTACAACAAAATACGCAATGGATTAGAGATATTATTACAATTGCCTACTAGAGAGTCAGCGTGATACTAGTGATGATGTAAAATATGTTTATATTAAATTCCTTCCCCCTATTGACAATGCAAATAATTGAAATATTACATGATCCATGATTTTCTTCATTCTAATTCCCAGGCCGGTATAGTGGTGGCACCCTTCGGCGTGCGCAAAATTGAATCAAGTTCCGATGTCGCAGATCGATCATCTGGTCGGATTGTAATTTCTCCCTTGGAGATAAAGTTTGTATCTTTTTGACGGGTGTATGGAATTTTGAACTTCGGGTACTTTTTGCTGAGCGACAACTCGCCACAGATGGAGAGGCGGTCGACCTACCCGTTGAATCACCTCGTCCAGTAGTAGAAGGTACTCGGAGTTTCGATCGTGATGATGCTGGAGGTAGAGCTCTGCTCGGAATATTTGCGTATCTCTGTGATAATGGTGTTCTTGTGATACTCTTTGATGGACTTACAATGCTCTTAGTCGGAGTTAAACGAGCTCGAACTGCCTTTTCCTTCTGTAGCTTCTTCTGCAGATAGATCTCTTGACGGCGAATCTTGTCTTTCAATTCTCCATTCTCTCTTTCCAAGTCTGTTACATTTCTCTTAGTACTGACCACATCCTTGTACTTGGCTTTCACAATTTTTAATGATTCTTCTGCGTGTTCTTTATTTCCCCGCTCCTCCTTAAGCTTCGACTCGAGATCACTTTCTTTCCTCCGGAATTCGTCTAGAGCATTCTTTAGGTCTTTTCTCGTCTCCTCAAGATCAGTCCGTTCTTTGGAAATTTTTCCTTCAGTATTCTGACGTTCTGTTTGCTCCTTTTCCAGTGCTACTTCACCTCGCAGTGTCGCTTCCTTTAGTTCACGGATTGTCGTATCACGTTCATCTATTACAACAGTTAACTCGCTCAATCGCGACTCAATAAATTGTTTCTCACACTGCAAAGAATCGATATTCTTGGCCATGGAATCGGCTTCCTTTTCTTGCTGTAATATTTCGGATTCCTTCTCCAGTGAGAGTGCTTGAATCTCCTCTTTGAGAGAATTGACTTCCTCTGTTAATGATGCAGCTATTTCTTCGGCGTCGTTCAGCTCAACCAGGCGTAACTCTCTAATTTCGTCGTCTCTGAGAGCCAAGTCGGTCGTTATCTTGGTAATTTGACCCTCAAGCTTTGCAATCGTCACCCTGCTGGAATTATTTAGGGCTTCCAAAGCATTCTTGGTTTCTGAAAGTAGATTTTCAAAGGGAACAGTTTCCTGCTTTATCTCCTCAAGCTCTTTGACTAGCTCTTCCTTAACCCTCTGCGATTCACTCATGTGATTTTTTGCCGCGGCAATCTCACCTACCAGATTTATTCGAGATTCCGCCTCGTTCTCAAAAGAATCTTCAAGGGATTTTATCTTGCTATCTTTTGCCGTTATATCTTCTTGAGCATTTGCCAAATCCAACTTGAGACTCTCGGCTGCTTTTTCCAGAGTAGCAACGACATTGCTTTGTTCAGAAATTTCCCTGTCGTTTTTTTCCACAACTTCTTGGAGGGATTCTATCGATGATCTTAGAGAGCTGATAACTTCTGCTTTTTCTTGAGATTCAGTCCTGACGGTTTCGAGCTCAATGTTAACTTTTAGAAGACTGTCATCTCTAGTCTGAAGCTTTCCATCCAGTGACCGTATCTTGTCTTCCAAATCTACTGTTAAATCCTCGCATTTACTTTCCTTCGACAGGATGCTTTTCAGGATATTTCGTTCGGTCACGACTTCTTGAAACTTTGAGAGCTCCGTTTTGCGCTCCTGCTCAAAGTTTCCTCACTGGAAATCCAACCTTTTCTTTCTTCCTCTAGAATGACGTTCGCTTTGTTAAGCTTGGTAGTCAAGTCAGCCTGACTTGACAATAACGATTGAATTTTGTGCTCCATAGACCTAATCTTTGTATCATCATCAGCGTTCCTATTGATGCTGATAATTGTCTCATTGGCTTCCCTCAATTGCTCTGTAAGTACTGTTTTTTCTTGTTCTTGACAACGGATTGTTTTTTCGAGCATGCCAATAGCCGAATTCGCTTTAGACAGCGAATCTTCAAGATTTTGGAGATTAAATTCATTGTTTGAAACAAGATTTTCGAGTTCTTCAGTCCTCTTCTCCTTGCTAGACAGCAAAACCTTAGAATTTTTTATCTCCATTTGCAGATCCTGGTTATTATTATTATTTTGATCAAGCTTTGATAGAAGGGTGCTCCGTTCTTCACCACCTTTCACAACCTCCATCTGTAAAGACGATATAATTTCATCTTTTTCATCTTTTTCGCGATTGTGTTCCTTGACTTGAATATCTAGATATTTCGATTGATCTTTCATTGCTGTAATCTTATCTTCAAGTTCAGAGATCTTGGAACATGCTTCTTTATTATAGTGCTCGCGTTCTATTAGGAGTTGGGTATTCGAGCTATATTCTTTCTCCATGTTGCATGCTTTAGATTCCTTCTCAATTAGAGCATCAGTAGCCTCTTGCAACTGGCTTTCAAGTGATACCGTGCGTTCATCTTTACCGATAACTTGGCTTTCGAGATCCTCAATCCTTCCGTATGCTTCCTCCAAATTAGCTACCGATTCGGACCGAGAAATCTGAGCTTCGGAAAGTTCCTTATCTAACATACGAATTCTTTCCTCGAGCTTGGTCATGGGGGAATGTAATTGTTGCAAAGATTGGATGCCGTTCCTAGAAGTTACAGAGTCACAATCACTGAGGTTTTCTTTGTGATCTTCGATCTCGTTGGTTGTAGTGCTATCGATTTCATCTTCTACTATCATTGACTTTTCTTTGTTGATGTTCTCTTCGGTATCCCGTGTCTCTTGTGCACCTTCGAGACGTCCTTCAAGTGAAGCAAGATTCTGATCTTTTGCAAAAACTTCGGCTTCAAACTGGGCAACTTCAATTCGAGCTTCTCTCAATTCTGTTCCTAGATCAGAGCGTAAATTATCCATATCGCTCATAAATCTAATAATTTCTTCCTCTTTTTCAACAATCGACTTTCGGGCCACGTTTAGCTCATTCTCTAGTTCCGAAATCCATTTGTTACGGTTTTCAAGCTCGTTCTGGAGTGACACAACCTCTAATCGACTTGATCTTAGTGAGTACTCCAACTCTATTTGAAGCTCATGATTTTCGGCATTCAATAACTCACGAAAGTCACTTTCTTTAGCCTTGTGATTATTTTGTAAACTTGAGAATTGACTTTGCAAGATTTTGGTCTTCTTCCGAAGTTCGTCGGTCTCATCACACAGTGTGTCCTTCTCCAACTCAAGATTTGCATTTTCTGCCGTCAAATCAGCTAAGTTGGAGTCCAATATCTGAACAAAATCCAACATAGCTGCGTGTTCGATTTCCAAATTCTTCATAGATTCTACTTTTAGTTCGAGAATCTTTTTCCCTTCCTCGGCCTCGTCTAAATTACTTTGCCTGGACATTAGCTCAACCATTTGATCAGAAAATTCCAATTGTAGTTCCTCAATCTTGTTATCCTTCGATTTCAGTTTTTCTTTCATGAACACAACCTCTTCTTTAAGATCTCTGACCCCGTGTTCGTGTTTTTTCTTCTTTCCCCTTGTTGTCTCGTTTATCTCGGTCCGAAGCTCTAATAATTGTTGTTCGTACTGTTGAACGACCTCTTGAATTTCATCTTCCTGCCCCTGTGACATCATAGCTTTCTCACGTCGAAGGGCAGTATTAGATTTCATATTCTCCTGGAGTATATTCTCCATTTGATGGATCCTATTTTGATGTGAATTGATATCCTCTTTGAGACAGTTTGAATCATTCACGTGTACCAAACGTTGTTTCTCGAGTTCGATTTCGGCTCGTCTTCGTTCTCTCCGTCGGTCTTCTTCTATAGCATGCTTTTCCTCCGTCAGGATACGAATATTTCCCAAGCACTCCTGTAGAGTATCTGCAATAGAATCATGATCCCTCTGCACTTTGGCAAGTCGATCCTTTAGATGTTCTCTTTCTAATTCCGAATCTTGCAACATCTTCTTAAGGCTGTTCCGATCTTGTTGGTCACCTTCAATTCCCTGCAGTCTTTGTGTCATCAAGTTTAAATGTTCCTGTAAATCTCGATTAGAAGAACGCAATTTGCTCGATTCTCTCACCTTTTCCTCTTGTGAAGCGCATCGTTTAATTAGTGATAGAATCTCCTTTTCTCGTAGCTCTAGCTGTTTCTGAATAAATTTCTTCTCTTTGTCGAGTTTTCTTGCCTTTCCGACAAGAGCATTTCGCTCCTCGTCGATCGATCCCAGACCATTCTGGATGTGGGTAAACCTATCGTGTAGAACCTTGAGTTTTCCATCTTTTTTCTTCTTGTTGGTTGATCCCAAGTTTTCCTTTTCATTCGCATCGTCCCTGGAATCTTCCTCAATGTGATTAATATTTTCCGGTATACTGCGTTTACTGGACGTAGTACGTCGTTTTTGAAAGAGAGATCTTCGAATAGGAGTCATCCTCGCATCGAGAGGGGAAACAGAATCTCCTGGCGAAACAACTGTCATGCCAGCGGGAGTAGATCTATTGGTACTTCGCCGGTTTCCACCCGAACGGGAGAACGGGGACATCATGGTCGTTCAAGACTATTTTGTACTTGTATTATTACTTTGGTAGTAGTAGTAGTGGTAGTAGTCCTAGTATTGAAGAGTGTCGAGAATGTTTCAAAGTAAGTGGCCTCTTTCTTTTTTCTGCCCCTCTCCAACCAACTAACCGCCTATGCTTCCGATTATGGAATTTGATTTTTGAGTCGTTTTTTGTGAAAAACCAAACGGTGTGAGGGCATATGTAACCCCATCGAATTTTATTTTAACTCTATGTATTTTGGTCGCGTACAACGGGAAAATCGAGGACTGAGTTAGTCGCTCACCTTTCGCAATCAGATTGTTCTGTTGATTTGGGGGAGGGTCATGCTAGTTATTAAAAGGGGAAATGAAAATGAATCAATCACTAAACTTGATCAGACTTCCTCCGTGTACCGTTAAATTCACACTGATATTTAGGAATTTTCGCATGATGAAAGAAGGGGGTGAGTGAATCGAAAACTTTCAAAATCTCATTTTATTTTTTAATTTCTTGTCGATTGGGTAGATTTTATAGGTCGTTCTCCACGCGTTTATTGTGAAAATTCTCAACATAGCACGTGTGAATTTAACGGTAGATGGAGGAAGTACAGCAGTACTCATGAGTCAAGATCGATACGGCGGTAGGCCCTACTGCATGGATGTGAACATAAGCACGACAAGTGATAGAAATAATGACCAAGTATTACAAATAATACACATAAGAAAGATCAATAAAGGACACATGAAAAAGCAATAGACCGAAGATACACATTCGATACTTGAAAAAGAACAAAATCAACATACTAATATGGCATCACGATCACTGGCAGTGCTTCTTCTTCGTTTCGTCGTATTGGCGGCGACGATAATGAACATTCTGGCGGAAGCAGGCGGAACCACAAGCAAACTGAATGTGCAGGTACGACGCTTTGATTTATACAGTGCGGGAGGTATTCGATCAATCGATCGATCAAAAAACCATCTCAATTTAACTGTATTCTAATTATTCTCCCCCATCTATTCGTTGTTTTTCTGTCTTCTTCCTCCAGCTTCCACCAGGTCTTCGAAAGGATGGAGGGTACGAACATCGGGAGGCTTTGTTTGGGTTGCCTCCGTATGGTGGTTCGATCGAACAGAATGTGTACTATGCCGATGCCGATCTATGTGAGAGTAGGATGGAATATTCTCGAGGAGGATATCCTGAACGCAAAAAAGATGCTGATGGATTGATGGCACAATGGAAGGCACCATTTATTTTGATGGTCGATCGAGGCGAATGTACATTCGTGATGAAAGCACGTAATGCTCAAAGACTTGGCGCGGCTGGACTTATCATTGCGGATAGCACATGTCTCTGTGCTGCAGGAGATCAATGTGTGTCGGAGGGAGATATGTTCTGCGAATCTAAAGAACCGGTTATGGCTGATGACGGTAGTGGAGCCGACGTAACGATTCCATCCTTTCTCATGTTCAAACAGGATGCGGATCCTATTAAGGATGTATTGAAAACAAACAATATCGTGAGGATGCAAATGGCGTGGGCATTACCCCGACCAGACGACCGAGTCGAATATTCTATGTGGACGACGCCAAAAGAATTAGTTAGCCGTCCCCTTCAAAGGGAATTTAGACATATCGCTAAGGCATTGGATTCTCATGCACAGTTCACACCCCACATGTACGTTTACGATGGATTATTTGCTGGATGTCAGTCGCCGACAGGTGAAAACCAATGCTTCACTCTCTGTACCAATAACGGACGGTACTGTGCAACCGATCCAGATGATGATCTAGACCAGGGTACATCTGGTGCGGACGTTGTCAGAGAAAGTCTCAGAAGGTTATGCATATGGAAGGTATACGGGACGGATGGTGTCGGTATGCCATGGTGGGAATACGTAGACGAATTTTTGTATCGTTGTGACACCGCAGAATATTTCGCCAGTGAGGATTGTGTAAAGGATTGCATGGAACGCGCGGAAGTCGACTATAGCAAGATTAAGATATGTATGGAAGACGCGGGAGGACTAGAAGGTGATGTAGAGAATTCTATTCTAGAAGATGAATTGACCGCACGAGAAGCATCCGGAGTTGTCATACTACCTTCATTTTTTGTCAACAACGCACCTCTTCGTGGTGCCCCTACAGTCACGGAAGTTTTTGACGCGATTTGTTCGGGGTATGCGGCGGAACCGAGCCCGATGCCTGTAAGAAATGCAACAGATGCGACGACGTCGTTAAATGCGTTACGGTTGGTCACTGTCCCGGGAGTGTTGATTCCTTTGATACTGTTTCGTTTCCTGTCTTTATGGGAACGTTGGCCGGTATCGTGCTCTGCTTCGGGTGTTTGGGACTCATTCAATGGCAACGATCTCAGAGACAGATGCGATTACAGGTGGAAGGAATAATGGCCGAGTATATGCCATTAGATAAAAACGCCAATGTCGAATCGGTTGGAATCCCTGATGATGATGACGACGAAACACATATCGAGATTTCGTAAGGTTTACCGGTAAACTGCGCGAAAGTATTGGCAAGGGAGCCGACTTAAAATATCAGAAGGTAATAGTTGGCTGAAAGGAATTCGAGCCCCGAATTACGAGACAATGTGGTTGTAGTAATAATAAAGAAATACAGGGTTGAAGTTATATAAATAATAGACATGTGGTTATACGAATAGTTAACATATTGTACTTTTTGCATGATTATGATTAACAATTTTCCTTCTTAAAATCATTGTATTAAATTGTAATTTATTGTCGTTTTTAGTTAGCATATTTGTTCGTTGGTCTCCTATTCAATACATGCAGAATCATCGTCCAGTAAAGAAATCAACAAAAAGATCAATCATGAAGAATTCGTCCGCATATTCAATAATATTGAACCAGTTTGTTTTTTCTTATTCTCTGAAAATGGATAGTCTAAAACATTTATACATCAATCAGCTCGGGAAAGTCTAAAGTGATATCATTTCTTGACAGTACTTCCTTGCGATCGCTCGGAGTCCATAAAGCTTCAAAGGCATTGACACAATATCCATCATCAATCAGAGCATCACTCGCAATACTCGATAAGACTTCCTTTGTCTGACCGATCGAATAGCCCGCACCATCGAATCTTAAGAATGAGGATGAAAAATAGATGGAATTTTTTAGTAATGAACACAATACAAAATAATAGTATGTAATAATATATACAAGCCTCCACAGGAGATAGATAAATCAATAGACAGATACATAATAAGGACAGTTTTTACTTACTTCGTCGAATCTCCTTGAATTTCTAACACCAGACTCACGACGACCAACGTAGGACCACCGACTTCCTCGTCGTCTTCATCTGGAATATATTCCTGAAACATCACAAGATCAGACAATATTTTCACAAAAGGGTGTCAAGGTTGTTAGACTAAAATGAAAAACAAAAAAACTACTCCACGAAATTGCCCACTTTATTTTTTATTGAGCGACGCACTGCACTCACCTTCTCAAACTTGGCAGCTTCAGCATTGGAAAGTTCATTGTAGTATCGTTCTGCCTTACCGGCATCTTTTTCACTAAACCATTTGCCTGTGCTACATGCTGACACCCAATCATCAGATTTTCGCATCAAACTCAAACACACATCGTTTGCCAACCGTGCTAAGTCTTCATTTTCATCACTATCTAAATTGGCGTGGTCTTCTAAAAGTCCAAAGATTGATGTGTCTGATCGGTCAGAACTTTGTAATGCAACTTGAACTTTCCCGACGGTAATACCCTTTCCGAGCATACCCTCCTCTTCAAAAATCTTATCGAATAGATATGTCATGGTGGTTGATGAAACATATTGACGATTATGTGTTGTTTTCGAGGTAGTAGCGAGAAATGCGGAAACAGAGTAGCCCGTCAAAAACACGAGGAGGAGGCAAATAATCCGAATCATCGTTGATATTTGTATAGAGAATAATTAATTAATCGACCAATTTCTTTCAATCGGAACAAGCACACCGAAGAATAGATATAGATTGTGATGATATTGAATACAAGTATGGTTTATATGGTACAGTATGGTAGATATTTGATTTTGCTCTTTCGATTTGTGTTGTCAGTTGCCAACAATCAATTTTTTGGTTTTGAATACCGTACACGGTACAGTATCTCCTACCGGTACATGTACGTCATATGGAAATTATGGCGCGCCACATTCGAAAATGATTCGTGACTGAAGTGAAATGCTACGCCGAAAATGTTGATGTGTCTGAGCAATATAAGAGCAACAGTTCTTAAGTTAGGTTGGAGAAATAATGAAGTGTCAGCAGCCAGACCTATTTGTTGTGAACGTGGTGTTGGAATCAACAATCATTAATTTCCTCTACAGTAGCTAGCTATTCTAGTTAGCTAAGCTAAAGCACATGATATTGTACTGAATTTATTAATGCTTGAAAGCCCATCCCCCCCCCCCCCCCCCCACCTCCTGAACAATGGATGAGAGTGAAGAATCTGAATAATTGTTATTGCTTGTTCCACATCCACATCCACATCCACATCAACACATGCAGCACAAATGTGGTGGGTATTTCTTGTGATCTGAGACTATCTTGTATACTGATGAACATCGACTTAGAAAACCAATCATGGGGTTCTGACTTATAATAATAATTAATTACTGACAGTTATTGATAAATAATAAAACAATTCTATGTTGTAATTAAAATCTACGGTCAATTGGTATAATCATCCTACCTACAATGTTCAATATCTTCAGGTAGTGCCAGCTTGATTATACTATTGTCTATTTTAATATTCTATCTAACTTATCTTGTTTACGACCTTTAGATCACATAATGTAAGATAATATGATGATGTATACTACTATAATTGCGCACACATAATATGATCTAATCACCACCACTGCTTTCTTTGTTGATTTTGTTTCGTGTCACGCAAGCAGAGTGCCAAATCCATGGCAATTTGTCGACATTCTTTTCGTAATTTTGTATCATTCGAAACAATTTCATGTGCCTCTTTATGATGTATTGCAACATGTTCTCCATGTTCCAATTCTTTATTCACATATGCGAATGATTCAGCCCAGGAAGCACAGATAGCTTTACTATAATTATGATTAGAATTTTTATTCTCGTAGTCCATAGTATTATTAATATTATGATTATCATCAATATTATTATCATCGTTTTGTTGTTGTTGTTGTTGACCGTAGTATTCGATGGCTTGTCGTGGACAACGTTGCATTGAGATACATCTTTTTTCTGTTAATTCTTCGTGCAGACATTCTTCTCCCCGATTCCCGTATACGTCATGACAACGAGAACGTCGTACTGAATATTGTTCGCAATCATCATCTGGCATGATGACGACGACGATGACAAGTACCGGTTGGTGTTGTTGTTGTTGTTGTTGTTGTTTTAAACCGCTTGAGGATTATTAAATTCAACACAATAAGCAGGTCGAAAATCCACTTCTATTATTGAATATGTCTACCGATCATTGTCATTCCGTTTTTAGATCTTTCCACAAACAAGACAAGTTAAGTCGTCGTCGTCGTCGTCTCTCTCTCTCTCTAATCTAATACTGTAATAGCAGTTTGTAACAGTGATATGCTTATGATGTTTTCGTCGTGGTACCAGGTACCCCTGCCAGGTATGTTAATACCTTGCCTGTTTTACGCCGCGCGCCAGTACCAAGAAAGTACCATGCGCTAGTGCCGAGGGCGAAGCACGAGGAACTACGTGTCATGGTACTTTCTGGGTACTGGCATTAAAACTGAAGCCGAAGGCTGAAGTTTTATAAGGAAAAACTGAAGCCGTCTCTTAGGCTGAAGTTTTCCGTAACAAGCGGCATAAATTGGGAAGGTATGAGCGTACCCGTCTTGTTACGGTGTTCGCAGCAAGGTACAAATACTAGTGCGATTGTGATTTTGCTAGCTACTTGATTTTACTTATTTACAACTAATGTGATGTTATTGTTAGGCGATGCACTGATTCTATTTGATTTTACTTATTAATAATACTGTTATTGTTATTCTAGTGCTTATTTTATGAGACGTTTGATCTAATTTTATTTTAGTAGCTCGTCCGACAGATAGGTGCGTCGAATATTGAATTCACGACACGACAAAAATTTAAAAAAAATCCACCTTCTTAGTACTAATACACAATATTTCGTTATCTTGTATGTGTAGATGTTTAAGTATACGACCTTAGCTATCTGTAGATGTTCTCATTATTAAAATCCCTCTATTAATAAAGAAGATCTGACGAGGCGGGTGTTGCCGTAGAGGTGCTTAAAAGAGAAAAGAAATTTCGTTGTTGTCGATACTTTTTAATTTTTTTAATTTTTGAATTAATTTTTTAAATTTCCTTATGTAGAGCCCATTTTTATACACAGTACCATGAAAGTACCAAGGCGTGTTTTTAGTACCAAGGCGAGTGTGCTTCAACGCGTATTATCGTGTAAGAGAAAGTACCAATGCGTGTTTTTAGTACCAACGAGTGAGCTTCAACGCGTATTATCGCGCAGTACCATGAAAGTACCTAGAATCACTCGCGCTAGTATGGTACCGCGCTAAAAACGCGTAACAAGACGGGTACTAAAGGGAAAGAGCCTCTTCGCGCCGCGCACGCGGGTGAAGAGAGAGAGAAATGATACTTAATGTTACTTATGGTCCATCATTTGACATCGAAGAAATTCGGTCATCAAAAATTTAAAAATACTAGGAGTTTTAAGGCGCAGACCTCGTGTGTTGTTCGCGTACCTGGTAGTATTGGTAGAAATTGTACATACAGTACGGTTTATTTACGTACAAAAAATAAGGCAGAAGAAGCACAAAACACGACAGAACATTATTTATTTTTCATTTGGCTCTTTCTTCTCAAAAGAAGGACTGCATGTACAGTAGTAAACTGAAAACGCTGTGACTAACCTCATTAATCATATACACAGTACTATACATCATATTTTTTCTTCACTTCTTCGGGTGGTCTTATTATAATAAACCGAGAAAACAACAATACAAAATCTGCACACAACACAACACAACACACACATAAACCATCACAATGATGTCTTCATTTCGATCAGCTTTAATCCCTTTCTTGTTCTCTGTGCGGTACAAGCAGCGACACCTGACAATGTTTCAAGTCGTCTAATGATTCATGTGAGTTTCTTAAAATGGCCCTGGCTGGGTCGTGCCAACACAGAAAAAAGAATTTGCTATCTTATTTATTGAACGATATATATATATATATATATTGTCTTTAATTTGTATAAACAAAATGTTGATTCTCTTTCCTACTAACCGACTCCTGAGGCTAATACGATGAAAGAATATAAAAGGCATTATAACAATACGGACATTATCAGTCCTGTTTTTCTATTGATGTTGCTTCATTCTCGTGTCGGTCGTTTCGCTGATGCACCTCTTCTTCTGTCTCCGTCGATTCAATATTAATTATGTCTGTTACACATTTTGAACTCAATTCAATTCCAATTCAATTCAATTCAATTCAATCTTCGCACTAACAACTATTCATTTAAATTGCTTCCTCTTCTCTTTTCCGCCTTTTCAATATTATTTTTATTAAATTATATAGATCCCACACAGTCTTTTCAAGGAGGAAGGATACGATCATCGAGAGGCTCTATTTGGTATCCCACCCTATGGTGGTTCGATTGCACAAAATGTGTATTATGCGGATGATGATTTGTGTGATCCGAATGTGGACACGACGAAAGGCTATCCCCGACGTGAAAAGGATGACAAGACAGGTAAAATGCCGGCATGGGAAAGTCCCTACATCCTGATGGTCAATCGTGGTGAATGTACTTTTGTCAAAAAGGTGAGGAGTTGAGTTATGCTCTATGCTATATAATCATGAAATCATCAAACGAGTTTATTCTATTCTATTCTGTTTTATTTCTACGATGTTGTTGTTTGTATTATTTTTTTTATTTTTGACTAACGCAATTTCTATTATTTATTAATTAATTAATTACTATTTCACCACATTTTTCAAGGTACGCAACGCCCAGCGTTCGGGAGCAGCCGGTGTCATCATCGCTGACAACACTTGCCTTTGTTCGGACGTTGAATGTATCGAAGCGGCTGATAATCCTACCTGTGAAACTTCAGAACCTATTATGGCAGATGATGGTAGTGGTTCGGATATTTCAATTCCATCCTTTCTCATGTTTAAACACGATGCCGATAAAGTAAAGGAAAGACTCATGGACGATCAACCTGTTCAACTTGAAATGTCCTGGTCCTTACCAAATCCCGATGATCGAGTGGAGTATGATTTATGGAGTACTCCCACCGACGTCGTTAGTAAACAATTCCTCACTGAATTCAAACCCATTTCGAAGGCATTGGGAGATCGAGCATATTTCACACCCCACATGTACATCTACGACGGAGTCAAAACGCATTGTCAGGGAAATGATGGTGAAAACTTTTGTTACAATTTATGTACAATAACGGACGGTACTGTGCCACCGACCCAGACAACGACCTCGATCAGGGTATTTCGGGAGCTGATGTCGTCAAGGAATCCTTACGTCGGTTATGTATCTGGAAACATTATGGTGAATCAGACGGGGTTGGAGAAACATGGTGGAATTATGTGGAAGAATTCATGGCACGATGCAATACCGCTGATTACTTCATGAATGAAGACTGTGTCAAGGATTGTTACAAACACGCCAAGGTAGATGGGGAAAAAGTCGACCGATGCATGAGTGATAGTGGGGGATTGACCAGAGATGCACCCAATGCATTTTTAGATTCGGAAATTCTTGCGCAATCGGAACGTGGCGTCGTTGTTTACCGACAGCGTTTGTCAATACCGCCGCGATGCGTGGACAACTCAGTTCGACCAGTGTCTTTAGCGCTATCTGTTCTGGATTTTCCGATGGAACACGACCTGTCATATGTGATCAGTGTTCTGGATGTTCCGATACTGTTACATGCGTATCGAAGGGTGGAAGATGTCCAGCTGGATCGTCATCGTCCGGACAAGTTTCTTCGAACACATTCGGATTTACAATCTTCTTCATGGCATTTGCTTTGCAGGAGTTGGATATTGGCATTACAATAAGACTCGTGATGATATGAGAGAACAAGTTCGAGGAATTTTAGCCGAATACATGCCATTGGAAGATAATGATGGTGGCGGTGGTGGGTGGCGGAGGCAATCCTATGGAATTCGCAATGAGAGGAGGTAACGCTCCTCTTTTACATAATAAAAAGGAGTCGATCGAACGAGACAGAGAAAAAAAGGACAACAGCGATCTACGATCCTCTCTTTGCCTTTTGTGCCAATTAGTATTCTTAACCTATAATATTTTAAGTATAGTATATATTTTTTCAATAAAGGAGTTGTAATTTATTTTTAGATTATAGAGTATCAGTCATTCAATATGAAGATGAGATATATATATCGTAGCACGATTTCAAGCAATGTTTATTTTGCTATTCGTGCGACGGACGGATGTGCAAAATATGGCCGGTATATTATATATATATATCTTGTGAAAAAATCTTTTTACGTCGCGTCGATCTATGTTATCATTTTTTGTTAAAATCGAACAACCATGTACAAAAATTAAGCACAATTGAAGAGATAAACAACGTATTGGTAGATAGAGAGAAATAGAGTATGATCCCCATACAAAGAAGACCAATCTTTTTGCTCTTGCTTGTTTGTTTCTGGTAGAATTATCCTATTACAGAGTCATTATTTCATTTCCTCGACCAGTATCTTCCCTAACGATGAAAGCCGTTAGTGATGGCGGCAGCAGCAGCAGCAGCGATGGTGGTAAATTCAACGTGTTGTGGTAGCTGGTGCGGGTGTCATTGGTATTTCTACTGCATACTATCTTGCCAAAGATTTTGGTGTTGCAACAACGTTGATTGATCCGACGGGCACAATTGCTCCAGCTGCATCGGGAAAAGCTGGAGGATTTTTAGCGAAAGATTGGAACGATCATTCGCCAGCTATTGGACCATTAACTCGACGTTCTTTTGAATTGCATCAGGAGATCGCAGATAAATTAGGTGCCGACAACATACAATATCGACGACTGACATGTGCTGCAATCCCAGTTGGAGACAACACAAAAAATCGACGCCCTCCCAGTGGACGTAAATTGGAGGGCATCGAATGGGCAAATGGTGGCAACACATTAGGAAATTCACAACAATTGGGTGATGAATCGACTATCGCTCAGGTCCACCAAAGAAATTATGTGAGGCAATGTGGGAAGAAATCAAATTGTTGACACCGGATAGTACCTAGTGCATGGAAAAGTAGTTTCTGCTGTGTACGGAGGGGAGGTGGTCGTGGGGGCACAGCTGGAAGATGGGAGAATAATCGAAGGGATGCACTACTATACGCATGTGGACCCTGGACGGCAAACAATATGTACGGAACTAAATATCATTCTCTAGTTGTACCGACCACAGAAAAATTGAACCAATGTGTATTCTTTTCTGGTCTAGGAGATCCTGAAGTGTACGTCCGTGGTGATTCTACCGCCTATTGTACAGGCTTTCCAGATCCACCTATAAAAGTTACCGAGTCACCCGGCGAGGAAGAAGTTCGACAAGAAGCCATCGATAGGATTCAATCATCAGTAGAAATGGCATCGTCATATTCTGATGATATAATGGTAAAACAAACCATCTGATATTTCCTCCTTCCGACGGGTGACGACAACCAAAAACGCCGATGACGATAATGCTGAACAAGCATGTTACCTTCCAAGTACCGCTGATGGAATACCGATGATGGGTAGACTGAAAGAAAAGAACCGACCGCAAACTTTCGTCTCTGCTGGACATACTTGCTGGGGAATTTTGCTTGGTCCAGCTTCTGGCGAGGCTATGGCCCACGAGATAGTTACTGGTCAATCCCCACATATAGATCTGAGTTTCTTTGCACCAGAACGATTCGGTGGTCCATTTCAACTCGTTCCGTCGACTACCCCAAAGACGACGATGAAGAGCTCATCATCCTCCACAAATTGGACACCATTAGGAGTAAATACGTTTCCAAACGTTATATCTTTGGAGGATGGATGTAGATTCGCCAAGGACGAACAATATCTCGAAGCAGTGTTGGATCTATGGAAACAAGAAGAAGGGGAAATTCAGAAAGACAAATCACCGTCACCATTAGTAGAAACTTCGCCTTGGATCTATCACGACGACGATCAGAGTCCTCTATACGGCCACATCGTTCGACCAATTATAGATAATGGCAATGACGACGACGACGACAATAGTAACGCTCTTCGTCCCGGAATTCTCTTGTTTCATACTGCGGCAGGACCACAGGATGTATTTCTATTTCAAAAGGCAGCTCAATTAGCGTCGTCGGAATTACAATGTATCGTTTTCATTTGTGATGTACTTTCTGACCCGGACGGGTGGGCATGGAGTCCCGACGGTGATCGAACAAGATATAACCTAGCTCGAAAACAGCTCCTTCAAGATAACGGACGTCTGTTGAGATCAAGAGTAAATGCATCCGTTCGAGCCCTGATCGGTTTTGTTGACAACAATGACAATGGTAACAAAAATAATATTGTAGTAGATCCTAATCGTTTAGCCGGCATGGGTTGGTGCATGGGTGCGCAACCAATTTTAGAATTGTTGACCCTCCAGCAGCAGCAAGATGAGAAAGCAGAAAGTGATAAAAGTGAGGATTTAACGACTCAATTTTCAGTGGATGCCTTGATTTCCTACCACGGGGTCTTTCGTCGAGATCCACTACTACTTGATGAAGAAATATCACCGATAATACAAACAACAAAAAACCAACAAAGAGATGTTCTTATTTGTAATGGAAAAAGTGACCCATTTGTATCTCAAAATGATCTTGAGGTTGCTAAAAAATTAATGGAAGAAAAGATGTACAAAGTTACTGTTATGGAGTTTGATGGGGCGAAGCATGGATTTACCAATCCAGCTCAGAACTTTAACGAAAATGACGCCTTTGAATACAACGAATATGCTGCAAAGGAATCATGGAAGGCAACGATGGAGCTGTTAAAGCGGAGATTATTATAGGAAAGTATTTACTAGTTTTATTTTTTTTTGTCTATCTTGCTATACTTTTTGTCGTTGTTGTTGTTCTACTTTTGTTGTTGACAAGTGGGCTTGTGTTGCTTCCAATGGTTCACTTGGCAGTCGCGACCACAATAATATGTCGTCTTGCATCTCGTACAGGCTTTATGTTGTCGTAATGCTCTTTCTTCCACTTGACAATTAGCACATACCTGTAATTTTACCTGTTCTTGATTGGATAACATATGTTGCGGTAGTTGACCGTTGCTGTGTTTGAGTGGAGCCAAAACACATTTCATAATTTCTTCATCTGTTAATTTTTTCAGAACTTTCGCTGTTGGTATCTTATTTAGAATAAAATGGACCAGAAATAAAAATTCTTGTTTATCAAAGTGAAGGTTACGCTTAAATTCGTAATCCAAAAGTTCACGAAAAGCATCGATACAATATTCTCTGTATTTTTTTTGTTGAAAACACATATTGTATCGTATAATTCGTGCTTTGTGTTTCAAGCTTTGATAGCAATTTATTTGTTCACGGATACAGCTCGCCTCACAATTTTTTCCGTACCTAACAAGAACTTTATCTTCCATATTTAGTACTTCTTCACATTCTTTTAAAGTACCTCTCTGACGATAAATCGTTGCTAATGTACCCAAAATTCCGCATGTGTGTTCAGCATGGATATAATTCTTTGGATGAACAAAGAAATCCATCCATTCTTTTTCATTGACGCAAATATCATCATAATAATCAAGATACATCATCTCTCCTCTTTTGTTACCAAGGCCTTCACCGGAGGAACTGACACCACGTTGTAACTGTAGTGTTGCTTCTTGTTTGAGTGCAAAGTTTTGTGGAACACCGGGAGGCAATGGAAATCCAGGACCGACTATACCAAATGCTGTTTCACTAATGGTCATAATGGGCCTACCAGATTTAGCAGCCTTCTTCAACGTTTTTGATGTTTGTTTCGCTGATCTTTCTGTGGCTTTGGATTCCTCAGATTGTTCATTGTCGTTGCCCATTTTCATCAAATGCTTCATGGCATTAACACGTGCATTGCATTGCTTTTTGTGGTCCTTCCAGTGCGAACGCTGACATTCAATATTACAATACTGAGTTTGGCGACATGGTCTACACTTTTTCAATCGATGTTCATCAGATTCCTTCGTACCACAATGGGAACACTCACTGATCTGTTCTTCGTCCACGTTTTCGTCGTTGTCGTCGTCCTGCTGGTTTTCGTTCATCATGATTGGCTGAAATATTTTTGAAAAGTCTCAGTTGCTTGTTAGCGCTCGTCTTGATATAATATCAGCATTTGCAGTATGTTTGAGTTCGTGGTATAAGCTATGTTCTATAGCTGCATGTGGTTGATGGTGCTGGTGTTACTACTTCTATTCTTGTTAATTGTTTGTGTTTTCGTTTTCTTCGTTGTTCATCAAAAATCTCAACGGATCTTTTTATCGGTAGAATAAGATTGTCGAAATTTCGATCGTGTGAAAGAAAATTAAATCTCTATTTGATGATTTTCAATTTGGAGGGTTGGGTCTGTAAACCTTATCCCTAATTAACCTTATCTCCCCCAAATCTACGTTCAGCGAAGAAGCACGATTACTTCATCAACGGGCCCGGAGGAAGTACACAAACGTGCTTTCCATGAATTAATTGTAACAAGCAACAACAAGCCAACATACACATCAACACATTCAAACATACTTCGAACTCTCTTGGTCAATTGACGAACGACGGAATTTGAGTTGTCTTCATTGAACGCTTTATTATATATATGATGTTGGGACGAACCGCCAACGCCGCTCGTCTCGTACAACAACGAATATCTGCACGCACTGCGACTGCTGCATTTCGTGTTGAATCCTATTCATCTTCATCATCATCCAGTTCCAGTTCTACCAGGAAAGATGATAGACCCGATCTATTTCTTCCTCGTATTACGGAGAAGCGATTGAATGAAGCTGGACCCGGTGGACGTTCTTCCAACGCTGGTATTAAAGTAGCAATTTTTGGTGCCACGGGATTCGTTGGGAAACATCTTTGTCACAATCTCGGTACGTACCGTTAGTAAATTCTAAATGGTGGTGGTGGCATCATTTTTTGGCAAAGTAAAAACAAAAGAAGCGAAATCAAATTCAAAACTCAATCATCATAATGAGACGTACCGTACCGGTAGGCAATTAATTAATTAATTAATTACAACTATCTAACTTGCTCGTTGCCTTTTTATTCTACTTTTCTATCTGAACTTAGGACACAATGGTGCTTACGCTTACATTGGAAACCGTGGTGACGAGGTCGATCATCGAGATATCAAACCGATGTTTGATTTGGGCCATACCCGATTCGTATATTATAGTCCCCGTGATGTCGATTCGATGAGAGATGTTATAGGCGATGCAGATATCGTCATTAATCTTATTTCGAAAACTTATAACACAGGACAACCAATCCAAACAAAAGATTTCCCATACATTGGTTGGCAAACAAATTATTCTATTGAGGATGTCAACGTCGGAATTGCAAAGCAAATTGCAGAATTGTGCGTAGAGATGCAAGTTGATAATCTTATTCACGTATCGGCGGCAGGTGTTTCTGAGGACCATCCATCCGAATGGGCCCGAACTAAATTCCTTGGTGAACAAGCTGTTAAGGAAATCTATCCATGGGCGACGATTGTCCGTCCTACTCAATTGTTTGGAACTGAAGATAAATTCCTTCATTACTTTGCCAACATGGCGAAGCTGTACGGTTGCGTTCCTGTCCTCGGAGATGGAACTACATTAACTCAACCCGTTTGGGCTGTCGACGTCGCAAAAACAATTTCTCGAATCACAGACGCTCCCGAAAAATTTGAAGGTCGTACCGTCGATTGTTTCGGTCCATCCGATTATACCTACGAGGAACTTGGTAAGTTCGTTTTGGATCTTACCGAACAAGATAAGAGGATCTTACATGTACCCGAAAAATACTATCTGATGATGGCAAAGGCGTTGGGGTACCAATCATTCGTTAACATGAATGAAGACATGGCAAAGTTATGGAGCAGAGATATGCTTCCAGCGATGACCGCAGAAGAGTACAGGAATCAATCAGAAGAAGGAAAGATCCTTACCATGGAAGATTTGGGAATCACCGGGACTCCCATTGAGAAGGAGGCATTTAGTTATCTTCATAGATTTCGAACCGCTGGTCATTTTGGCCGTGTAGACGGTTATCATTAAATTTCTATGTTGTTCTTCCCGGCGTATTTGGCGTAGCAACTTGAGAGCGATCGCTGGGTCGGTCAGTCGGTTGATCGATCGTTAAAGTCGACCAGTCTTAACAAGTTAACTAATTATCTAATCATTCATCTCTATCATTTAAAAAAAAAGGAAGACGCTTTAACCTTTTTAAATGGCTATTTAAAAAAGAATAGTGCTGTACAATTAGCAATTTTGACTAACAGTTATACGCTACCAAACGCAAAGTGTTGTGTACGCGATACAGTACTGTATGGTTACAATACTATCTGTCCCGCTCCTTTTTTTTCTACTGCGTTTTGCTTCCTTACGCACTAAACATATATACCCGTTGCAGCCGTTCATGTTGTGTTTCTTCTCCCATTCTATTTGTTGACCTATCAAAAAATTCTGCGCTTTTCGATGTGTCTCTACTATTTCTTGTCCCTACATCATCACTTTTATTATTATTGTTTACTAAAGTGCGTTTCGCCTCATTTATCAACATCCTGGCCTTACTTCGCTTGCGATGTTCCGTAGACGATTCTTCACCAAGTTTTCGGATATCTTTGTATTATGTAACCTCCGCAAACAAAAAAGTTTTCATTTTATATATCAGAAAACGAAAATTTCGAAGGGATGATTCTTGAATGACACTTTAGATGAAACATTCCATTCTTTCGCACGGTCCTTTCCGTCCTTGTTCCTTATCTCATTTCTCTATGTCTTGGAGAAGGCCACGGAATTCAATATTGCCCGGATGATCCCATGCATATCGTCCAGAAAGGACACACTTAATTTCAGGACATTCAATACCAGGCTCAAAACCATGTCCACTCCCTGCGGTCTGATCACCGCATGTTTCTCTTGCCTCTTTGAGGAATGCATCCATGTTCATCTGTATTTTAATCAGCGTGGTATGGTTTTTTAGTTTGATACTCCCGGTATTTGTTCTAGGAATATCATCGGTAGGTATACCAAAGCTACGCAGGTTGCAATCACATTCAACGGGTGTCCCAGCGTGGACTCGCAGCATTCTCCTTCCATTCAAGCCAGGAAAGAATATAACCAATGATTTGATAGCATGATATACTGGTTCGTTCGGAATACACAAATGAGCCGCCGTCCATCGCATGGGAACAACCTTACATAATCGTTTGATAAGATACGATATCCTCATAAAGGCTTCTGCACCACGTGTAAATGATGCGAGTGATACCACTCCATGACGTTAAGTCGTTCGTCTACGCAAAGCACAAATATGCAGAGACAAGACAATTTCCTACCTCCAAGTACATAGTTCCACGGTATGATCCCACCATAGCAAGAATTTTCTCTCCAAGTCGATTCCGGGAAAGGTCACACCTGACAGTATCCCTCTTCCAGAAATTTGATCTATTGTTCTGTTATTCAGGTACAATATTCTTACCAGAGCATCTGGTCCGAATTGGACCAAAATAAAGTCGAGATAATTACAGTACCGAATGTCAGCATTTGGTATATTATATCGCTCAGCTCTTACAAAATCCCAACCGAAATTCGGAACTATGAATGTATATACTACCCAACTCAAGCCCACCAAGTTGATATGCTTATTTTTCCTGGGGCGGAATTTTGTATGGATTTCAATTTGGAACCAATTCAAATAAAAATTGTGCTGCTGTTCGGTTCATTCTTCTTCCCTGATATTGACATACGACGACGATGATGATGATGATGATGATGAGAATGATGCTAACACACCGTGTATTTCATCGTTGATAGTTTCACTATCATCTACGTTTGTTTCATACAATTCCTTCGCTCAAAGCTTTTCTATCGTGTCGTGCCCATCGCGTCCATCGTCTAGGATCTTGTTGGTCATTAAGTTTCATTGTGACGCATTTATTACATGATGTAATAGTATTTACAATTGTTCTTTAATAAATCAATAATATTTCGAAGAATTGAATATGCATGCAGGACGTACTTTATCGCTATCACACGTATCGTAGAGACAAGTATCATATGCCCCTAGATTTTAAAGGCTCCGGTATTCCCTATGTGATGTTGAACATAACATTCATTAGGCATTAATACGGAGTATCACTAATGAACACTCCTCTCATTATTTGGAAATCAAGAGAATCCAATCGTGATAGAACAGCTAAAACGCTAAAATATTAGTATTTCAGAATTATTGTTGTATGCATAATACTTAAATACGAACATTGTCGTAGTGCTACTTCGTCCTGGAACAGTGCTCCACGGTTTCGATTTGCCACAATTCTACTGACAGATCATAGATACATTCAAATACGTTAACATTATCGATAAGATCAAAATACAGTTGTAAATCATGTTTGGCGTTGTTGCTGACGACTGGGAAGCCGAAGGAGAATCCGAACGCAAGATCGACGAGGGTATTAGTAGCATGAACGAAGAAAACTGTACGAAGAAATTCGACGATAAAGGACTTGACAATACTAACAGCAGTATAGAAGAAGTGTTAAAAATTCATCGTAACAAGCAAAGAATTCTCCTCGAGGCTAACGTAGACAAAGACGAACGACTAGAACGTTTGGAAAAAGAATATCACAATGTGAACATTCAGTACAAGGAAGGTATTAACTGGCTACGATTACAACTGGATACGTCACGACGAGAAAAGGATGCCGCCGAAGAGCGTATATTCGAATTACAAGCTGATTTGCATCAGCTTAATATTGACGAGTCAAATTATCCCACCGAAGATGGTATTATTAATAGTAACAATAATGATAATGATAATGATATCAGATTGCAAAAAAGACTGAAAAAGTACGAAACCAGTTTTGGAGCGATGGAAAATCAAATAGCCATGGTCAAAACGGCATCGGGTGAGGTTGTCAAGACTTTGAAAGAAAAAATCGCTGACCTCATGGAGGATAGATCTAAAGCAGAATTGGATTTGTTAAATCAATTATCGGTACTCGATAATGAAAGTCGACGACAAAAATTGGACTACGAATTGCAATTACAAAACAAAGACGAAATTATCGAGGGTTTACGGCGTAAAGTAGAAAGTGCCACCAACAGCGATGTCAATAAGGACAAAGAATTATCGCAATTGCCACCATTGAAGAAAAAGGAAGATACTATCCAACGATTGGAAAAAGAAAAAACTGAGCTACAGAAAAAACTTGAAATAGTTACCAATGACTTGGATGCCTTTCGATTGGGACAGAATACGCGAGATACGATTGACTTGTCATTGGGTAGAGTGGAAACTATCTTGGAATCAGTGGACGGATCAGTTCTAAAATTGAAAGGTGTCATTGATCAGATAGTGAATCGTGATGATACCAATAATATCATCAAAGAGGATAAGGAGAAAATGTTGTCAATTCTAGAATTGATATCACTTATACACGAACAGGCCAAAGTCTCGATGATGTTAATCGAGTTGAAACTTAAGAATCAACTAGAGATCGAGTTGAAACTAAAGAATCAACTTAAGTGCTTGAAAGATGATACATCAACGACAACAACAATTAAGATCGAAATGAACGACAATCGAGATATGTTGAACGATGTGCGAGAAATCCAGAAAACCGCATTAGCCGAGATAAGAGCTGTAGAGATTGGGATTTCGTGTCAAATAAAAGATGTGGAAGAAATAGCACAACTGGAAAAAATGGAACTGAATAACTCACTTCGAGAACGTACAGAAAAACTTGCAGAAGTGGAAAGAAAAGGGATTGCGTTGCAGAACCAGATCTTAAAGCTGAATAGCACGAATTGTGACTCAGATCAATGCGACATTGGGTTTTCGTCGTCGTGCCAAGCTGATCAACGTACATCAGAGGAGAACACCAAGATAGTTACGGACAAAGTAATCACGATAAGTCGTAAAGTACTGGATCAGCTACAAACCGAACTTGCTCGATTCGCTGAGACTATGCATGTTAGGAATAACACTATTGCTTTATTAAGGGAAGAGCTTGATGTACAAGATGCACGTGAAGAGGAGTCACAAAAGGAACTGGAGACTGCATTGAAAAGAGCTTCTGATCTAGCTGATATTGGAAAGAAAATCAAGACCAATATGCCAACGATTGGTATAAATGGTATAAAGGATTTACAGAAGGAGTTGGTGACTGCATTGAAAAGAGCTTGTGATCTAGCTGATATTGGAAAGAAAATCAAGACCAATAGGCCAACGATTGGTGATATCAAAACAGGTGAACGGACGGACCCAGTAGACGATCCCATAGACAAACTTGCACTACAGTCGCCGCAGAAGACTGCAGTAAAAGTGAAAGCGAAAGGGGTGAAAAGCAATACAGAAAACGACGTAGTACTCGGAAGCGTTAACGATTGGTCGCGTCAGCAATGGTTATCACCTCAAACGACTCCTAAGACAAGCTTGAAAGTAGGAATAGCTTGGGGAAGAAATAGCATGCCAGGAAAATCTCATGAGTACCCAGTGACTCCGCCAGCAATTAAGGTGCAATCAGAAAATAGCGTTGTTGTTATCGGAAGTGGCGTCAAGGCCAACGCATTTGCATCTCCGTCAAGCAACAACGACAACTACATATCGACCCCCATCCAGACACCAACCGGTATTAGGCGATTGAAACCGAGTCCTCGTGAGATAAAGAAGCCTCGATTTATTCCACCTTTCTTTGCAGAGGAAGGATAACTACTAGCATTTATACTGACACAATTTTATTATACTTGAAAATCCTTCAATATGCAATCCTTGCGAATCTTATTTATTCTCTTTTTAGCTCGAGGGATTGAAGAATTCAACATCCCGCGATCAATGACATGTTTTGTTTAAGTCCTATTAATATTCAATCTTAAAGTGCAATCTTTACTGCTATTTGTAGTCAAATCATAAAACCCCTGTTGCATATCATTACATTTTTAAATGTTTTTCGGTATTCTCATCCTATGGAGTTTTTTCGATTGCGGTCTGAGTTCTTTGTCCTTCCTAACGAGGATATCTTGGATCTCCTTGAAAAGAAATTATCACCTGGTCTATCATCCTTCATGATGGAGACCAATAAATTGGAACCAGCCGCAGTAGACGAACAGATAGTTGGGGATTTGTTTAAACCTGTAACACCAATAGAGTATTGGCTACTATTAGAGAATTGTTCGCATCAAAATGGGAGGTAATTCAAGATGATTATAATAAAAGCTTTAACAAGTAAGATAGCATAGTGAATAAACATAGTAGAGTAGAATAGAGTAGAGCAGACAGAATAATTGTTCACTTTACTTTTATCCCATTTTAAAGACTCCGGACAAGAAGTTTCAACTTTTCATTTGTTCAGAACCTATTTCTTCTTGAAATGATGGTACGAAAGATGGTTATGGGAACGATAATGGAAAAGCCGGTTGAATTTCAACTCATGTACAGTACTACATAGTATATTTGTTCTGACTTTACTATATATTAAAAATAATCTACAAATTACATAACCCGAGATATCTATGTAGCAGCAAATAATGACGAAGACCGACTGAACAAATATTTTAACCCCTTGTTCTAGTTGCTATCATGTTATACAGTATTATTTGTCCGAATTTGATATCATTTGATTCATTTTACGTGCCAACTCAAGTTCCTTCAAAAGATTCGCGTTTGTTAACTCAATAGCTTCCTTCTCCTTTAGTAGCTGATCGAAATGCTGCTTTTTATTATATGCTTGCTCTTTGTACTTGCTTTGCATTTTCACCATTTCACTCTTCAGTGTCTTAATCTCAACCCCTTGCTTAGAATTCTCGTTCTCGAGATTACCAATCAAAGCCTGGGTTTCGTCCTCATTCTCAGAAGACTTTTTAAAAATACCTCGCCAACTGGGTCCATTCCCGTTCGCAGTAGCTTTCTTTTGAACTGCTGCGGCAAGGAAGAGAGCCTGTGGTTCCACTTGAGCTGTATCAGCGCTACCACTAGACGAGGAGCTTGGATTCGATTCTTTCGCCTTGTTTTCCCAACGCTCTGCCTTTTCTTTCCATTTAGAAGCTTTGTCACACCATTCGCCTGATTTTTTCTGCCACTCCATTGTTTTGCGTTTATGATTGTCGACTTCTTTTTTCTGATCAGTTATTTCTGCTTTTAAGGAACTCACGCAAACGATCATTTCCTTGCTAGCAAGTTTCATGTCATTGACTTCATTTTGGAGTTCAATTTTTTTCATCTGCGCGTCTTCAAAATCCGTCCTGCTTAATTCGGCATTCGTTTTGAGAGTCGAAATTTCCTGAAGAAGCGTAGACGAGCTATCGGGGGCGTTATTTCGTTCCTGTTGCTCGTCAGTCAATTGAGTTACTTCCGTCTGAAGTTCAGCGATAGTATTATCTTTGATTTTAAATTTCATGGTAGAATCCAACTGTTCACTTTTCAATCGCCCATTTAGAGCACCATTTTTATCTTCGAGTGTCTTCAAACGATCATTCATTTTTTCTTCGCTTTCTCGTCGCTCATCATCCCAGATCCTTTGTTTTTTGTTTTCTCTGTCCTGTTGGTTAATAAAATCTTTTTCTTTCTGTTTCTGTTCTACCAGATGTTGCCTTCGCTTTACTTCAAATTCATTCATTTGTTCTTCCAATATTCTTCGTTTTTCGTCCATATTTTTATCTTTTTGTTCGTACAGACGTTTCGTGGCTTCATTCATCGCCTCCCGTAGATTCTCTCCGTTCTTGTCCCCATTGTTATTACCCGACCTAGAATCCCGTTCGGCGGCATTCCTGTACGCAGCCACTTGCTCTTCAAATGTTTTAATTTCCTTTTCTAATTTGTTTATTTGATCATCTGCATACAATACATCCGCCTCTAGGTGCGTCGTACTTTCAACGGAAATTAGCAATTCCTCCTCGAGGGTGGAAATCTTTCCATCCCGATCGGCTAATGATTCTTTGAAACGATCGAGTTCAGCTTTCAGAGTCCGAGCCTCATCAACGGCCTTTGCATGATCAATATTTGCCCTTGCTAAATCCCTCGAGGTGTTGGAGAGTTCTGTTAATTCCTTTCGTTGTTGGTTCTTTATTATCTCGATTTCATCCAACGCTTTGGAAAGTTCCGTTTGCAAAACTACTGTTGCTCGTTCGTTCGTCTCGACTTTCTTCTTCAAAGAGACGACCTCTGCATGACTATCCTCCAATTCTTTTTGACACTTGCCTAGTTCCGCAACCGCATCATTCCATTCTTTCTTATAACGATCACATTTGCCTAGGAGCTCATGAATTTTTTCGAGTTTTGTCTTTTTGACATTTTCTAAACGACCTGACCATGAATTGAGACTCTCGCTGATACCAATAGATTTCGTTTTATCTGTGACGTTGTTATCGTTTCTAGTAGAAGTTGATGTTTTACTGTGAAATTGTTGATTCGGATCCAATCCATCATTCTTTTGAATTTTATTCTCCTCCGTTCGTTCTCCTTGTTCATGATAATGATCACCCCGTGCATTCTGTCGCGGGTGCGATTGCGATGAGGATCGTCGACGATGGTGATTCTGCTGCGACCGCTGCTGAGAAAACCCTCTTTGGCGATGTGGATGTCGTATTATTTCTTTTTGCGGATCGTCTTCTTTTGTCAACATCCTCGACGACTGTGCTCGTCTTCCACGAGGTCTATTTCTCTTTCCTTCTATACTATCCCTGGACGTAGATGGATTGGAAAGCAGAGAATTATTTGTTTGGTTCTTGTCATCATTATTATTTATAACGGAATCCCCACCGTACTGTAATAATTCTTCAATCACGCTGGCACTTCTGACAGGTCGTTCATCGCTTGGATTACTCTTTTGATTATTATCATCATCTTCCTGGGATGTCTTTCGCCGACTATTTTGGCGATGATGACTGTGACGGCGATGTTCGCCACCGTCCACGTTATTCAATGACTTATTCAATGACAAATTGTCGATCGATGGCAATGAAAGAGTCCTCGACGACCTGTGTTGTTGACGACTATCCTTATTTCTACGTGGTCTCGGTGATTGTTTTTCATTTTCTGTTTCCAACGACAGTCGTCTGCTGCTGCTGGGACGTTTATGCGATTTATTTACACTTCTACGATTCTCATCCTTCTCCTCATCGTCTTCTCCGTTGGAATTGATATTTCTTCTACTAGACCCACTACTCCTATTACTTGACGTTCGGGAAGGTAAGGATTGTCGAATGGTATCTCGTTTGCTTAATGCGGCGTGAATATCCTCTAAGTTGTCATCAAAATTTTCTTGCCGTTCGAGTCTCGCGATGACGTTTAGGTCGCTGTTATCGTCGGAGGACATGTCGTCTGGTAGCGAATATTTCTGAAAATAGTGCAAGGGCTTCAAATGATCTAGTATATCACCAGCTGGATATATGCACCATTCTTATTTCTCGCATTTAATCCTAGGCGACTCTTTATCTTTAGATAATCTCTAATTAGTGCCAAGAAGGAAAGAGTTGCACTTTTAAATACTAATTTTACGATGAACACTTTTAACTAAACTTGTGATTGATTCTTGCTTTATGCCATAAGGTATTGAATACATATTGAATATATATATTAATAGATGTTGTTCCTTTTGTTTTTTGTTGTCTCTTTGTCGACTGTCGATTTTTGTCGAGCATATTACAACTAAAAATTCATCTAATGTCGTGAAATGTATTAAGGGGTTGGGGCTTGGTTGATTTAAAGGGGGGTGAGTGTTTTCGTACTACTTTCAACTTGCATACCCCCAACATGGTAGAGGGATGTAGAACTTATTTAATGGGAACAATCCTACTCCTTGAAGAAAAGCATATCATTATGGATGCAAATTTATTAACTGGTACTCCACCAACTGACAGGGAATGACAATGGAGGGAGGCAATGATGGTGACGTAATTAAAAGATCTGTTTTTCGAACTGTCAAGATTATAGTATGTCAATTTACCCACCCAGGACTAACTAGACCACCCTATATCTAGCACAACATATTCCATCCATAAGTGCTTGTGCTAAGTGAAATATTTCCAAGTGTTTGCTTTGGACGATGTAATAGCGATGGCAACAATATTTTCTTCCAAGGACAATAAATGAATGATGATTATGCTGGTGATGATAAGGTACTAACAAAAGAGGTCCTTTTCACCTCTCAACTGATATCAAATGGTGGTCTACAATATTTAAAAAAGCAATGTATGTTGATACCAATACCAACAGCAGCAGCAGCAGCACCAGCAGCAGCAGCACCAGCATCAACAGCAACCACAGCAACAACAGCAACAGCAACTAAAAAGATACAGGTACCTCAGGAGAAGAAAAATATAAACAAGGTATTGCTTGACAATGATGATGTCAACATGGGCAGAAATCCATAAAAAGCTATCAGGAAACAATCTACATTGCTACCGTTATGCTTGCGGTATATCACTCCGTCCATTCTACTAATATTTCACACGCACGCACACACACACACACACACACATTATTGTAAATAGAAAGGAATAATGTAGATTTTGATTCTAATTCTTAAATTTAGTAGGTTACAAATGGTCGTATCATTTCCTTTGTCGTAATTATTTTGCGTTGAGTTGTTTATTAACTTGTTGGTTTTTTTTGAGGAACTATCAAATATATAAATTTCAATGGTACGCTACGACCGAGACATAGACTAACAATCACTGCACGAGTGACCAAGAGAGAGAGAGAGAGAGAGAGAGAGAAATATGAAATGTCAATATCTCTTTTTGAATTAATTTTCAATGTCTCCGTCGCCCTCATCATACAAATCTTGCGACCCATGGTTTTCTTCGTACCTGGCGTCATTTGCCAACGCATCCGCTCGTACGTTGAATCTACGGTCAATATGTGCGAAAGAAACGGATGTACAGATCTGATCTCCACGGCAATATTTGAGTAGGAGATTAGTTACTCGTTTAAATAGTGGTTTCAATCTATGACTATTGATACGGTATGTTCCTTTCAGTTGATTGATCGTTAATTCCGAGTCACCCTCGATATTCAAATGATCGGCTGTGTACGGACTATTCTGAAAATGTTTCAATCCTGCAATCAATCCAAAATATTCTGCTACATTATTCGTGCATTTTTCCCCGACGTAATAATGACCTTCAATGATCATCTTGTCGTTATTAGTGTCAAATATCACATACCCAGAGCCACCGTCTCCAGGATTAGGCTTGCATGATCCGTCGAATCGAAGGGTAACTTCATCGAAGTGTGGCATGGTTTTGTTTTTCGCGTCTTGGTGTGTCAAAAAAAGGTAGTGCCGCCAAGATCAGGGGCAGAGGTATAAAAGAATAAGAATTAGAATGAGAATGAGTAAAATAAGGGCAGAAATAGGAATCGTCCAAAATTATTATGTGAGGAAACTGTCTCTACAGTCGAACTGGTACAACCTCTACGCAAGTCATTTCTTATGGCTAACATGCAACGGCCGACAAACGCCTTTTCGCTTTTCGATTTTAAAAAGGGGGTAGGTGTTTTTTTCTTGTAGTCATAATCAGAAAGAGGGGCGAAATAAGCAAGATCGACATTGAACATGCATTGTCAAATGTGGTTATTATTCGACACAACACAAAACAATAATAGCAACATACTTGAAGTAATAATAGAAATGAAATGAAACATGCAACGAACAGCATTAATGACACATTGATAACACACCATATAACTAACAAGTACTTGCAGCAAATATGTTTTCAAATCAAATTGCTGAACTGTCCATAAATCGTCCAGTTGCAGCCGTTGAGGCTGTTCGAGGAGATAAAGTAAATTCTAAATTCATCGTCGGTACGAGTTCAGTGCGAGCTAGTGAAGATAATCATTTGAAGTTACTGAGATTTCATTCCGATGCCAATCATCTTGGTATAGATGCAACACTGGCACACCCGACAGGTCCCGTAGAACATATCCGAACAAGTCCATCCGATCCATCGTACGTCTTGACAACTGCTGAAAATATAAATATTAATGAATCAACTTCCGGCGCTGCTGCTGCTGCTGCTTGTGCCACATTATGGAAGATACCATCCGATGTTATCGATCGAACGCCAACAGATGGTGACGACGGTGGTAGCGACGACGATGATGATGACGATGAATATTATAATCAGGATCGTAGTCGTTCCAACAACAACAACGATGAGACCATCGATAGCGATAATGTAGTCGACATGGAGGAACGAGCAACGCTACAGGCATCATCTAGTAGTAGCAGTAGAGCGAAGGTCGTAGACATTGCTTGGAGAGGTAATGCTTGGGACGAAGAACCGTCAACAACATCCACAATGGGAGACGTTGTCACATTATGCTCCGACGGAACTTTAACTCAATGGGATGTGTCCTTTGGTAGTGCCGAGTCGACACGGCGTTGTGTTATGGATGTGAATAATAACAACGAATCAATATCAACATCATCATCGTCTCGATGGAATCTCCCCCCACGTATGTCTTGGGATCCTCACCATGCTGATATTATAGCGTACTCAACTGGGGATACAGTACATTTAGTCGATTGGAGAGAAGCTCCTACTAATGAATCATCGTCGTCAATAATTTCCGAAAACAACAACAGTAACTACCTCAATGGTTATCCTTATCATCGATATGGTATCACAGATTTAGATTACAATCCTAATAAACCAAATATCATCGTTACGAGTGGTAAGGATGGACTATTAAAATTTTGGGACCTACGTAAAACTGGTAGTGGCTACTACGATATGAGCGGTAGTGATATGGGTGATGGTGATGTTGGTGGTGGTTGCACCAAAAAGAAGAAACAACGACCAATTTTAGTAGCACGAGGAGGACATCGCCATTGGACTACATGTGTTTCGTACAACCCCTTTCACGATCAACTTGTTTTAAGTGCGGGGTCTGATTCATTAGTTAATTTATGGAGGATGTCTACTATTTCGAGTGCACCGTTGTTAACATTCGATGACGAACAGCAACTAAATAGTAGTAATAATAATGCTCGTCACGGTAACAGCATAACGTCATTGACAGAAGGTAATACGACGAATAATGATCCGCAACAACAACAATCAATACAACCCGAGGGACCAAACGTACGAGTTTCACGATACGAACACCTGGATTCTGTCAACGCAATTGCATGGGGTGCCGCTGATGCATGGATATATATGAGTGCATCCTTTGATGGAAAGGTTGTATTGAATCACGTTCCGAGCAAGGAAAAATATAAGATTCTGTTATAGTCTAGTAGTAATAATAATATCAATCCTAATAATAATTCTGAAGTTGCGAGAGTTAGCAACAACAACAAGTAATACATATAATAATATATGTACTATTAATCTACTGGTAGATTGTATAGTATGCAACAAGTTTCGATTGATCGAATGTCAACGATATATATTATGTATATATATGAAGGTGTTCAATACGTTACAAATTAATATCATTCTACCGGGTCGCATAGTTTCTTGTTTGTTTTCCCTATTTTATCTTGATTTGTTTTACTAGCTATCGAATTTTCATTTGACCCATTATTGCATGTACGTCCTCAAGTAATCGTAACGCTGTCGTTTTCGTCGATGGTTGTTGTAGCTCGTCATCATCCTCATCTGATGATTCTGATTCATTATTGTTATTATTATTATTACTATCATCTTTCAGATTAATAGCAGAATTCAAATACGATTCAGCTTCCTCTAAACATTGTATACCAATTTTTGGATTATCTGCACCAATTGATGAACCTTTTCGTAATGAAAGTAATGCTAAATTAACATATGCTGTTCCCATATTATCTGGACGGTATTCAATTGCTAATTCAAAATGATGTTTTGCTAATTCCAAATTGGAATTATCTTTTGCATACACAGCACCAATATTACATGAACTTCTGCATACATTGATGGGACACATCACATCCCTCTGCTGCTTTTATAAAGAATTGATATTCTTTTAATGCAGATTCGTGATCCCCCGATCGTTGTAAAACAACAGCACGTTGAAATATCACAGATAATGGTTCTTCATTATCTAATACAAAATGTCGTGAATCATTACTATTTCCCATATTATTATTATTACTACTTTTGTCATCATTAGCACTACTATCATTGTCGTTATCGTTATCATCAATGTTGGCACTTTTCATAAGCAGAAGAAAGTTATTGTTATACACTGTCCTCGTCCTACTTGTAGTTGTAGTGCCGGTTGTACTACTGATTATCTTATGTTCAATATTGATATTCGATATCTGATGTCCAGCAAATGAGTTGACGAAGGTTATTGACGAAATCCAACAACAGCAACAGCAGCATGATGTAATAAGTATACACAATATAGAAAACATCATAATTGTTTTTTTAAAACAGTTTACTGTTGACAGAACTATCGTATTGCACTATTTTATTATTACGTAGATGTTGATCGCTCGCTTGGTGAGTTATAAACATAATCATTTGACTTGTATTTTTTTTTTTTTTTATTGTTGATAGTTTTTGTCAACGTACGTACGTCGTACTACGAAGGCGGATTTTTTACGTTAGAGTTCCGGTTTCTTGGTCTTGATATACTGGAGGACCCGGTCGAAATATTTAATCGTGGAAAAACATTAGTTCCCGCGCGAACATGGATTATTTTTATTCGCCGAAAAAAGGGGAAATATATAACCCAAAAACAAAATATTTATTTTTATTTAGATTTATTTAGAAAAATTTATATTTATTTAGATTTATTTAGAAAAATTTAGATTTATTTAGAAAAATTTAGATTTATTTAGAAAAAATCGAACCATACTATTGAAAAGTTTTTCGCGCCCTCCAAATTTTTAATCCCATAAAAAAGACGTTAAATAAAACGGTCGACAAACTAATGACAAAGCACGATGCATCGTGTGTTTGACTGATTCGAATAGAATTTTAGTACGAGTATAACGGGTCTAACGTTCGGAGTCGACTCATTCTTGAGAGAGGTCTTAAATTCATTCCTGCTTAGAACTAACTATAGTATAACGTACTAGTTTTCGTCATTTTTTTTTAACACGAGCTAACACGACAAAAGCTTAGAATCACTATTACTGTACAGAAAAATTGCTTTCAAAGGAAAAGCTCACTCTTTTTTTGTTGACAATGGCTCAAACAGCAAGCAAGAAAAAGAAACAAAAGGCTATCGACGAATATAACAAACAGTCTCTTTTAATACAGAGATTAGTCTGGTTGTACTATTTAGGTGAACGGACACATAACGCGGAAGGATTGAATCCAGGAGGGGTTGTAGGTGGAACAACTGACTACGCAATTGCAGGTAACATAAAGCAATATTTAGAACCCAGAAATTTTGGTTACAGCGCCAAGGTAAGTTGTTGTTTCATAGCCTTGTTGTTTTATTTGAATGATACAGATTCTTTTCGTTCCTCTCGCTCATTGTCTTGTTCTTGTTTCTGTAGAAAGCTTGCCAGATTGCTTTAGATTTACATGCGGAGGGAGAAACAATCTTAGAAGTACCAGACCTCGAAGATAAAAACACAGCTCTACAACAACAAAGAACCCCAGCACCAGACCAAGCACCAGCTGGACGAGATACCATCAGACAAGCTTTTGAAATTGAAATTGAAGGTGAAGAAGTCGAAGAAGAAGAAGAAGAAGAAGAATTTATCTACCAAACACCCCAAAAGAAACAACCCAAGGAAGCCACAATGCCGACTGTCGATGATATTACAACTGATTTGGCTAAAGCAAATCTTGGATCTATCAGTAAAATTAGCATGCCAGTTGTTTGGGGTCATTATGAGTACAACACATATACTGATCGTAGGGAAATTATGGTCTACAAGTATCGATTTCTCACTCACAATTTTGTAGTGGCTGATGACATTGATAAGCTTTGGTTGAATGCTCGTACACTCCAAGTTCGAATTGCAAGTCCACCATGGTGGGAAAACCCGGAGAATCAAGCTATGTTTGAAACCAAAGACCAAGTTGCTGTTATGGTAGATGATGCTGGAGAGGCAAAGTCAGTCAACGTCAAAGTCCCCCTTTACGACCTCCAGCACAAGTTGATTGGATCTATGATGACTAATAATGAGAAGCGAAAAGACGTCGTAACTGGTCGTATCTATGATACTGGTATCTTCAAATTTAGTACTGACATGGATATGACTGCAGATGAGAGTCATGTCGAATTGTATCCTCTCACTATCAAGGGTGTAACAGGCCAGTTTATTTCAGTTCGTGTACAAGTTGATGTCAAACCCCTTCCGAGTGCTAAGAAGAAACCATTGAAAGCTAAACAAACAGCACAACATGCTACCGTCGGTACAGGTAAGTTGAATTGCATTCGTGTGTGTGTGTGTTTGCATTTTCAAACATACCTGTAGCCTCATCAAAACAGCAATGTGTGACTAAAACAAAGAAAATATACTGTCTCACTGAAAAATTTTGTCCACTCACTTTTATTACTTCTTCATTCACAGGTAAGTCAATTGATCCAGATGGTGTGAAAGTAGGGGAAGATGGTTATGATGATGTTGAATATGCTCGTTTCTGTCGTCTGTACAACAGTTATGATACGATTCCCCCAGCCAAGGAGAAATTGAAGCACTTTCGTGGTGTAGAATCGAATCTCTTCTATTTGGTATCACTTCTATTGGAGAATGATCGCGAACTGCTTGATCAAGGAGATTTTGTTGAGCAAGTCATGTCACAATTCGCGGGTCAACCAGTACCGATGATGGCCTATGCCGAATCCGTTATTGCTGAAAGGGCAGTGGCAAGGCGATCACCTCCTATTACTACTGTTTCTACTGTGAATGTTGATGCTATGGATACAACAAGAGATCATTCAAAACGGAGACGAGAAGAACCAGCAGTGACAAGACAACAAAGCAGAGTAAATGTTGTACTAGAAGGTATTGATTGAGAACTAACGTCATTCTTGCTTTTTATCTGTCTATAGGGGTTTGAAATGTGGAATCTGCATCCGATATTGATTCTTTCTCTGTTGCAAGTTTCGATTCTAATGATGATACAATTGTATCATCAGGTATAGATCCGTTGTTGGCATTACAAGAAGGTTTAGATGAGATTGAAAGGGAGATAAACAACTATATATAAACAAAAGGAAGGGAAATGGGGATTGGGAATGATAATATTGTAACTTGTTTTAATAAAGAAATCCCTAGGGGAGTTACTTGTAATATTAATCATAGAAAAAAATGGAATAGAAATCGTATATAAGCTCTAAATTAGATCGATTTTATATTTCACATTTTTTGCACCTCTATAACATCTTAAGTAGTAGTATTAGTACAAAATAGTAGTATGAATAGAGATGATTTTTCAGTGAGACAGTATATTTTCTTTGCTTTAGTCACACATTGCTGTTTTGATGAGGCTACAGGTATGTTTGAAAATAAAAATAAAATAAAAAACATGCTAAAAATACTGATCGTTCTACTCAATTGTAAATGAAACTAAATATATAGGAATGATCGTAACAGTCTGCACATTCTACCATACCACCCCTCCCCTCCCCTACTCTCCTCTACCGCATCACATACTCCACTTCATCCATCTTCCCGGCATCAAAAAATTTATCCCCACCCACCATAAATTTCAACTGAGTAATGACAAGGATGCAATCAAAACAACGCTGATGCTTTAACAGATACAAGCCTTCATCCGTACAGGTATGGTGGAAGTGAGTGTCCAGTATATTAAACTGTTTCATTCTACTGAAAACCGTCTCTTGTCTTCCTCTATATTTACTTTTTTGTTTTCTTGCAATAGTTGACCTACCAGCGAGTGGTTTCATTAACCTTAGATCTCCCCCAGGACCGGCATCAACCTCGATAGGTTCATCACGAGGTAATTCCAATCCCAATCCTTCTCTAAAGATTCTAGATTCATTTGCAGCAGCATAAAATGGGCCATTTGACCAACAAATATTGTTTGAATATATTGCAATTGCAACTTCGTATTTCATTCCAGGACCCCTGAACTTCTGGGACAGCCATTTGGTTTCGAATGGAAACGGTTCGTTGATCTTGCAGTCGGTACAGTCAAGTGTCAAGAAAGGAATTCCGTTCTTATTGTTTGGTGCATTTATAAATCTATTATCTAATCGAATTAAACCATCTTTTAAATCAGCAATTATTTCTACTATATGCCACGCCTTTTGCCGAAACTCTTTCCTAGTAGGAAAACCAACAATAGCACAGTGTATTTCCTCGTTTGGAGCATACGCCTTTAAGAAGATAAGTCCCCAAAACAAATGCTTTTCACGAACGTCATCATCAACAATGGATCGAATTAGCTCCCACAGAGTTGCAATAACAACACTTGGGGCGCCAAACAAAGACCTAAAACGCTCGTCTTTATCTGCAGAATCCCACTTGCGGTTACTGGGCCAGCCTAGGGTCTCTTTGGCAATCTCTTCTATTGCTTTGATAGCAGCCTTTGTTATTTTCATTTTTTTTTTTTCTTATATGACTCAGCGTCAACAACAGTGCTACTTTGATAGCTTGTTAGAATTCGAACATTTTTCAATTTTTTCGTGGTATACCCCCTTTGAAATCAGTTTCAGTACTGCACGTGCCTGTAGAATTCTACGTGGAATTTGTTAAATTCTTCGATTTTTGAATCAAAAATATAATTAAAAAAAGTGATCGAGCTAGTCGATTTTGTAGAGGTATAAGAGCAATCAGTGTAAAATACTTGTCTTGTGTATAATACTGTGTACAATTTGTACTAATATATTATGAATACTTGTACCGTGGAATGTATTTTTTAGCGAGTTAAAACCGTTGGAGAACATATTAGCGTTGAATAGACGTTATATTTTTTAACGGTGTTATATCAAAAAAAAGGCATAGTAATTTACTTATACCGTTTTTATTTTTAATTATTTAGATTTATTTAGAAAAATTTAGATTTATTTATATAAATTTAGATTTATTTATATAAATTTAGATTTATTTAGAAAAATTTAGAATTTTTCGGGTAATTATTTTGAACAGCCTCTGTCCCCCTTTCGGCGAGATGCCCCTTTTTGATCGCGCGGCAATAATAAAACTTTTAATCGTTAAAATTCATTTATGCCGGGTCCTCCTGTACCGTATATTGAATATACCGTATTTGATTTGTGAATGATGTTCGAATGTTGGTGCGATGCTTCGCGTATAAAAGTTACTAGATACTTTTCTTGAATTCATTCTTCTCGTCTTATTTGCCCTATTGATTGATGTTATTGAAACTCTTGGTGACACGACGGTATCGTCATTCGATCATACAATATCAAATAATACCTTAGAAAAAATAACCCAAGCACCAAGCACATTCGTACAAGAAAAATACCATTATATATATATAGAAAGCAAAAGAAGACAAATTATTGAAAATGAGTCATCAATCAGGAAGAACAAGTCGACGATCAAGTTACGTTTTAGCAACATCTGTTAAGGATGGTCGTGTATCAAAAGTATCTGCAGTAGATCGTCATTCATCAGATGATGAGGATGCTATTCAAAAATCAATGTTTTTTCATAAACGTGTATATGGATTATTAGTATTACAATATACAACTATTCTGATCATTTCATCACCGTTAGCATTATTACCTAAAGTAAAACAATATCTTGGCGGATTACCCCGCCTTCATACGGCATTAGAATGTATTGCAATTGGGGGTATTGTTTGCACGATGATTATAGCCATATTGCATGGTTCTAGATATCCCAACGCTCACATATGTTTATCATCTATAACAATATTTGTTGGATTAGAAATGGGTTTATCATTTACAGATAATATTGGTTTATATATTGCAATTGGACAAGCAACAACAAGTTTTGCATTAATATTAGCAATGCAACAATTTGATTTTTTATGGTTTGATTATCCAAAAGCAGCTGGGATGAGTCTTATTGCAGCATTGATATGGACATTAATTTTGATTGAACAGGGAACATATTCAATAATGACATCATTTGGTATCGGTTGTATGGGATTTTTATTTGTTTGTGTTGTATTAATGTCAAGTTATACCGTCGAACATCATGTTTCACCTGAAGAATATGTTCTAGCAACGTTATTTATCTTATGTCCAGAAACACTTTTATGGTTTAGTGGCGCAGAAAAACATCGTCGCGACCCCGTCGATCATGATATTATTACAAATGAAGAATCAGATCTGTTTTTGGATGCAGAATCTTAGAAAAAAAATTTCGTTCCTATTTTAAGATCTTTACCAGCACAAAACACAGTATTTACTCAGTATTTATTTTATCATTGACTTGGTGAATTGGGTTCATCACTACGTGGATTGGGTTCACCAATACGCGGAGGTTTCAAAATTTCAAGAAGATCAAGGCCTAGCTAGACTGTATAATATTTGAATGGAATAAGTTTGTAAGCTAATAAACTTGGGCAAACATTCGCAACTGTGATCGATCACAAGTAGCACTAACTTAACTCAATATTGTGTTGAAAATTGAAATGTTGATGGATCAGTAAGAAGTATTGTATTATTTCTGTCTTAGTAGCATGTTGTATAAAATTTCATATCTTCTTCGTATTTCTCCGAAAGAAACCTGGAACTCTTTGCTCAAAGTTTAGAGCTGACATTCCTTTAACAAATGGATCGTTCTCTGGATATGGTAGAGGAGTTGCCGGTTGTCCACCACATTCTCGAACGTCGAGTAGGCAAAGTGAGTGATCCGTCTTGCAATGAGGAGGACGACGTAATGCGTTCAATATCCAGTGACCAGCGTGATCGTGATTGCTATTGCGTTGTTGACCAATCCTTCTTCTTTGCTCATGCTCATTGACCTCGTGTTGTGGTGTACCAATTTGACCAATTTGCAGGCTGCGACACGATTTCAGTCTCAATTCTACAAGCGTATGCCGCAGTTCATCTAGCAGTCGATAAATACCCTCAGCGGTTAGTTTGTTACAAAACGTCAGATCTAATGAAAACAGATCTCGTAAGTTGAGGGCGATAGCCACAATCGCGGTATCGGTGATACGTTTTAGATATCGCAGATCAAAGTGTTGAAGATACCGTTCTTTCATTCCCTCGGCAAATGTCTGAACGAAGCGATCAGTCAACCGATGACATTCGCTAACTATCAGACTATTCAAATTGGGAAGATTGGACAATGCGTGCGCGGCATCATCCTGAAGATCATGAATACCCCAAAGATTCAATATCACCAATCGATCGCTAGTATTAGTAGTATTGATATCATTACCACTGTCGAACTTCAAATGCCGTAGTCGAACACATCCCCATAATGTAAGTTGTTCTAGTTTGACGCATGTTGTCGTGATGGCGTCGAGGCTTTCGTTTGTCAATCGCCAATTGTCCCGCAAAAAAAGAGCTCGCAATTTGGTCAACTGTTGGATACATCGTCCACCTTCGTCGGTGATAGAAGTAAGTTGAGATAGGTCCAAAACTTCGAGTTTTTTGTTGGAGTGACAAATTGCTTTTAGTCCGACGTCGGTGATCCGACGCACAGACTTCAAATACAAAACTCGGAGTGTTGAACTAGACGGTACATCAGGTCGTGCAAGCAGTTGAAGCGTTGAATCGTCGAGATGATGACAACGAGATACGTCGAGAGCATATAAATTCTTCAAATGGGGAATTGCCGAATGCAAGTCTTCTTTTTGGAGTTCTTCAAATCCACTAAGAAAGAGACTGCGCAAACTCGAATAGGAATAGGCCAGAATTCCCCGTAAGATACTACGAGTGAAATAGTTGTTGTTGTTGTTTTTCTCTCCCGTATTAGTCGTCCTTGTAATTTTTATCATACTCTTGTCGTTAACGTCGATCGTTTGTGAAACTCCACACTCTTGCACTATTTTCTTCCAACAACAACAAATTAATCGACATTGCATTCGTTCCCAAAGGTCTAAAAAGGGAAGGACGATGGGCAAAATGATCTCAGAAGTTTCTGGTTGAAGCTGCCATGGGATCTGATCACTGGAACTACAACTAGTACTATTTTCAAGCGCATCCTCCTCATATTCATCTTCTATGAGCGTCGTTGTATTCATCGTCGTCAAACACCGCCTTAATTTTACTACCTCGTGTTCTGCAAAAATTGCGCGATGGATTTCTGTCCGAGGTCGAGGCGATGGCGATGTTCGAAGGGTTGAATCTGAAGAAGTAAAAATCTCTGTGACCTTATAACTAATTTCCAATCGTTTGGATGTGCCTGGACAAGGATCACCGAAGACCGCATTCATGGACACGAAATCTCTCTCTTTTCTACCCAGTGCGGGGGTCATATTTTTTCGTCCAGACGAAGAAGGAAGTGGTAGAAGGTAAATGAAACCCTGGATCTTTCCGTCAACAGTGGGAGGAACTCGAACGACGTTATTGCATTTATCTTGTTTTTGCTGTTGTTCTGAGTGTTTCGGAAATTGTCGATGCTCGTTCTCTAAGTCCTGTTCTTCTCGTTTCAGAGCTAATATCAACTTCTCACGAATAAAACGAGCACAATCTCTCGTCAAAGGAATTGTTACGTCATCCGAATCGCCGTAGTCGCATTCTTCACATGGACCGTATGCCGCGGATATGATTTTGATTATGATTTCCGTTGGACGACAGCGATGAAGATCATTTCTTTGACGACGGCGAGGGGGACTGGTTGGTCTCTTCTTCTTACCTCTGCAGTGCATCTCAATCTAACGTTGATTCTGTTTCATTTCTCATCGTCTTCAATACAGTAATCTTTGACTGCTTATTGCTAAAAAAAGATCGTCAAGATGTCGATGTTTCTTCGTTGTTTTCCCTATAATGCAAAATGTTTTCAGACTTGCTTAAAAATGGATAGGAGGCTGAGAGAAAATATAACTTTCCGCTCAATTTTTATTGAGAACGATCAATTAAATACACACAAATAAAATATAGTAGTACTAAACTCATAAAATACTGCCAATAGCAATGAGTATTGTCTACACCGACTTTCTGATCGAGCAATTACTATAAGATAAGCAATACATAATGAAAAGAGGAACAAAGGTAAAGATCAAGGGTTTGGTGAAGGCGGCGGTACACAATGGAAAGATCGGTATCGTAACGAAAGAACAAGCATCATCGGCTTCTGGGGAACAAGAACGTCGTGTGGGAGTAAAGTTAATGGACGGCGGTAAAGTAATTGCCGTCAAGATTGAAAATTTGGAACCGATAACGACGACGACGACGACGACGACGGCTGTAGTGCCAAAGAAAAATAATAATACCAACAATAGCAGTAGTACGATGCCGGCGATACCTGGTATGCCGAAGGAGCGTACCCTCAAAAGAGATAATGCATTGTTACGTGAATTTGATGGAAATCCTGATCCCAATGTTCTTATTCTATATTATCATTTCGGTGACCGGGAATTTGATTGCTTTAATGGGAAAGAATATAATACACAAATGTTACGATATTATGATAAACAAATATCAGTGAAATTAATCGTTCCAAGAAAGATCGGTAACAATGAATACTTTTTGATTGGGTTGCAACATTCTCAACATGACAAAAATACATTATGTGAAGTAGCTTTCAATTGTGGACGGAGTTTCACAGGGATATGTAAGTTATACAAGATGAATTGCTTCGCACAAAATAAGATATTTTCATCTTATCACGAAACAAACATACAATTTCTGTTTTTCTAGTGACTTATTTCTTCTTTTCATCCTCATTTTGTAATCCTGTTATGATATGTAATACGTACGATTGCTGGTTACAACTTACGACTGCCGTTGACAATGATTTTGATATTGCGTAGCCATGCTAATAAAGAAACGATGCTTTGCATGTAACAAGCCTTGTGCTACAGCATGTACAAAATGCCTTTGTGCTTGTTTTTGTTCACCAGATGACGATGGTGGAATATGTGCAAAACGTAATTCGATTGTACGATCCGAACACGATAAATTATGCAAACAAATTAACTTATCAAATGTTTTAGTAGAGGATGAATGTGTCCAGTTATTGGATTAGAAAAAAGTAATGAATGACTGGAAAGCAGATACTAGTAACATGCTTCAAGTATAAACATCCTTGATTGGTTACTTAATTATTATTTTATAAAACATCATATTATTATATATTAATTGTAATCATCATCGATGTCGCTGTCGTCGTCGCTTTCTTGTTCAGCAAATTCTTCTGCAATACTTGTTACTATATCGTCAACAACGTCTTGTCCCTGTGCGATTGCTGCTTTGATTTTTAATTCTTCAAGTTTTATTGCTGTTTCTTCATTTTCACGTTCCAATCGTTCAATTTCTTCTTTCCCATGTTCTAACATTCCTGTTAATTCTTCCTTATCTTCTGGATTGTCTTCTTCTTCTTCATCGTCATCGTCATCACTGTTATCTTCGTTATTTGCTGCTGCCTGTTCATTCTGACGTTCAATTTTTTCTAGTAAATCATATTTTTCTTTAAAAAATGAATCATGTTGTGTTTTATGTTTCGTTTCCACTTCTTGTCTTGAAGTATCGGCAACAATTAATTCGTTCACAATTTTTAATTCAACTTGTGATTTTTCTTCTACCATATCAGTGGTAACATCTTTGGATTTCTTTTTATATAATTCTGTTTGTTTCCTTGTCAATTGAAGTTGAGTTTCCATTATACCCATCCCATGCATTGCCTTACATAATTGGGATTGCATCCGAACAACATAATTACTTGAGGAATCAGTCCCCGCCATTGCCGCTGCTGATGCTGTATTACCAGAAGCTGCCTTAGTATCAACTGCATTCATAATTTCACTATATACATGCAAACCTGGAGCTTTTGTTGTTGAACCTCCATTTTGTTGTTGCTGTTGTTGTCCTCCATTTTGTTGTTGTTGTCTTTTTGTATCTAATGCATCTTTCATATCGTGGTATTGTCGTAGATACTCTCCGTATTTTTGACGTAATGCTGTTACTTCTGTTCGATATTCTTCACGATTCGTTGCTACCGTTTCTGTTATAAGAATTTGTTGTTTACGTAAACGTATATCTTTTTCATCTTGGTCCGAAATTTTCTTTTTACTAAATGTAATTGATAATTCACGATCACGGATCATTTCTTGTAATAGATCTTCCTCCATCATATTGTATTGATTGTTATTATATTGTGACCGTTGTTAGTGACCGACTTGACTCTTTCCCAATCAACTGTCTTCTGTCTTTGACGACTCACGCCAACACTTACTAGTACTTCAGCTGTTTTACGAAGTATTGAGGTGCTCTCACAACAGCATATTATAATTTAAAGATCATTGTTTGAAGAGTCGGAGCGCGCACGCACGTGCAACCATCAAATTTCCTTTTGTTTTTCAACACTTCTTACTCCATGATTTAAATTTGGCTCAGTTACGTTAGTTTTTAGTGCTTCAAGTACTTCAAGTATTGTATGCGTACTGTATGTCCAAGGATTGAAGTACTAGTGACTAGTTTGTAAACGATTAAAAAGTCATTAATTTCCGTAATGTCGACTCACAAACATTATTTATTCATTATTATTATTTTATTACTGCAAGTCAATCGATTGCGACACAGTTTCACAGTTTCAACATTATAAAGACACACATCTATATCTACTTCCCAGAATAATACTGAATGAATTGCACTGCTATTCAAGATGACCGAAGAATTGACTACAAATACTGCTGATATGAGTATCGCTACCGACAACGATAATGACAATGACAACGAAGATGACAACGAAGGAGTTGATAATAGTTATAGTAATAGTAGCGCTGCTTTACATCCCGTGACACCGTCTGCTACAACCTCATCAAGTAGTATCGCAACACCAACTTCGACAACAAAACCACAAGATGAAACAATGATTATATTAGAAGAAGAGGATGGTAAGCATGCTGAATTAGAAAAGGAAGTCCGATCAAGAGATTCTGATATATCAGGATTAGATAAATTACGATTAGAAAAATCATATGAATTAGAAAATTTACAAAAAGAATTAGATATTGAACGATTAATGCAAATGAAGGAAACAATATTACATCGTATTGAAGTGGAACGATTAAAACGTCAAACAGCGGCTGTACAAGAACGCTTTGTGGTACTAGAAAAGGATATGTCAAATAATGACGCGATACGTGAATATGCTGAATTAATTAAAAGTGTTGCCCCGAAAGGTGGTAATGTTGATTCACAATATGTCATGAAATTACAATCACAATTGGCAAAGGCTGTAAAGAGAATGGATGCAACATCACATCAAATGACACAAGTTGAACAATCATGTGAGGAGGTTGTTAATTCATTAAAAAAAGAAATTGGTGATATTGTTGAAGACCGGTGTCGTACTGAATTAGAATTACGGAAACAATTAGAATTATTGGAAGAACAAAGAATAGAAATCCAAGCAGAATATGATGATCGTATTCAAACAAATCAAAGTGAATTAGAACGTCTTAAAGGTAAGGTTACTGTAGAAATAACAACAATTGCTGATTTAGAAGAAGAATTGGAAGAAACGGAAGGAAAATTAGAAAAATTAAATAATGTACATGCAATGCAAGAACGGACAATTGAAGCATTGAATGTAACACTTAAGACTAATGGAGGAGGTGGGGATATTAGTATTCATGATGAAGACGACGACGATGCCGTTGGTAATGATGATGGTGATAATGAGAATGAGAATAATGCCGAGGATGGTGAGGATTAAGACAATGACTGAAGAGTGGAGAGTGGAAAGATACAGACAAACCGAGAAATCAAAACAAAACAAACAAAAAAATGACTCGAAAAAAGAAAAGTAAAAATAAGTATTGTAACGCCGCCACAGTGGTATCGATTATCGATTGGTTGGTGTTTTACAATATATCCACACGTAATTATTATAGTTATACATGAAAAAAAGTGGTCGAAAGTTTTGGGGAGTGATGTGATATTATATATAAGTACGAAGACATAAATTAATTAATTGCACAATATTATTTGTTAACTTCTTTATGTTCTTAACTGTAAACCACGAAAGAAAAAGAACGAAATCATGGTTCCTTTAATTAATTGTTAAGTTCACTTTAAAATCTTCAATTAGTTACAACTCTGCTGATGGGGGAATCATATGTTTATAAAATAATCTACTTCAGTACTATATAATTTGTTTAGTCCTACATTATTTTGTGGGATAGTTTCCTTAGTCGCTGTCATCATCGCTAAGTTCAAAATCAAGATCTAGATCGACGGGCAAACCTGTCAATAATTCGTCATCTCTGCTGGCCGCAGCGGCGGCTGCACCTTTTTTGGTAGACCTCTTCTTCTTTTTCTTCGATTGCGTACTCATCTGATCAGCGACGGCATCTTCTAATTGAGACAGCTCTGCCTTGTTATCATCGACCATGTTCTGCGCTGCGTCGTAAATGGCAGCAGCCTCATCGGCAAGCATGGTGCCATTACCGTTGAATTTAGCAGCGTTGGTCTTCACCAATGCAAAATCCTTCAGCATTGCATCCGCGGTACGGTACTCATACTTATCGATCTTGCCTTTGATAGTAGCCAAGTCCATCGGATGGCTAATCATCTCGTAATATGCCGGGTAGTGTCTTGGGTTAACAGGCTTATGGAAATGAGTGGCGCTAGGTCGGCTCTCCACGGCGGTGCGAATAGATTCCAGTTTGTTAGAAAAGATAACGTGAGGTCGTCTATCTCGAATAGACCCACGCTCTTTCCTGTTGTTGGTACCCTGTTTCCTCTGAGGAGCATAAACCTCCATCTCGTCGTCTTCCCGCCTCCTTTTTTTAATCCTTTGTTCCTTAGTTGTCTTGGTTTTGAGTTTTCCGAATTGCAGATCCTTCTTCCGATTCAATCCCCGCCCTCCTCCAGGTGATCGACCTCTTCGACCACCCCTCCTCTTTGTACCGGTAGACCGTCCACCACCTCGAGATGTGAATTGAAAGTCATCTTCATCTGAAAACATGGCATGTCCGATTTGCTTGTCGTCTGGCGGATATTCGATTCTTGCGTGACTTTGTTTCGGCAAGTACTCATCATTTGCCAAGTATCTCTTTATTTGTTCGACTTCTTGACGATGGACAATGAACTTGAACGTAGTTGTTTGGCGACCATCTGGGTGAGTCTTAGTAATACGCTTCCGAATTATCTTACGGTTGAGTTGCGGGACAGCCACGGCCGACCTCTCCGCAGGTGTTCGAGAAGATAGCCCTTCTTGTGCAACACGCTCTTCTTCTCGCTGACGCTTCAAAGCGGCAAGGTCTCTCGCATCGTTGCTTAAGGCTTGGTCTTGGGTTGCTGATCGGAGTTGCCCTAATGACGCTTCTCCACCTGTTTGCCCGGCCACTAGCTGATTGGCCTCTGTTTGGTCCATCATTTCTTCTTCTAGATCGGCAGCGAAATCGTCGTCGTCAGTATCCGAGTCGGAATCTTCTTTTGCGTCAGCTTCTTTCTTTTGCTGCGCAGCAGCACGTGCGGCAGCTGCATCGTCTACCTCTGATGGGCCATCACCATCGTCGCCTTCCCCTGTACCTCCTCCAGCCCCGCTAACCAAAGCAGCAATCTGTCGTTTCCAAATGACATTGATTCGTTCCCTGTACATCTGCTTTTGCTCGCTAAGCTTCATCTTTTCTCCACGAGCGAATCGTTCAAGTCCATCACCAATTCCGTCACTGGCGGCTTTAGTGGAGAGATCCCGAATAACATGGACTCGATCCCAACGCTTCAAAGTGTCAATCTGTTTTGTTGCCATACCATACGATTTGAGAATGCGACCCATTTGCTTCATGGTTAACTTTCTCAAATCGTCTGACGTACCGGTAATCTTCTTCATTTCTGCAGTCTGACCTATAGGTCCTGACTTGGGAGCCTTGCTTGGTTTTGTGTCTACTTCACGTAAGAAACTAAAGCCCTCCCCGATACCGCTTGGATCACCGAGTCCTGTTAACTTCATCATCCCACTTCCATCTCCCTTTATATGAACATCAATAAGTTCACCGGTTATGTTCCAAGGAGCGATTTGTAATTCTTCGTAAATAAACTTGGCAACATCGTGCCTTTGTTGGAGCGCCTTAGAATAGAGTATCAGTTCGCGTGCGGCTTCTTCGTAGTATTCTTTTTGTAGCGGCTTCATTGTTCTGTTGGATTTACTCATTTCTCCCAGCTTCTTCATCTTACGAGAGATTTCTTTCGCAGCATTCATCTGACCCGCTAGGTAGAACATAGTAACACCTACACTTAGGGTCGCGTGTGAACCCTGGTATAGTGTATTGATGCCTAAATCTTCCATTCGTTGTTTGGCAGCATCAGCGACTTCCCAAGCCACAACCCCTTCGGGCGCTAGTTGCTTTCCTAAGACATCCACCCCGGGATAATCGTCTTGATTAATCTTCTTGGCACTCCAGATCTGAGGAGAAAAGGAGAAGGAGAAGAAAATAAATAGGTCAATATAAAGAAATAATGAATGAATGAATGCAATTATATATATATATAGCTATATATATATATATATATATGTATATTCCAAAAATAACCGCTATATCCAGAACTTTGTCTATATTCTTCTACTTTTATGCAAGGACGCATGTGACTTTTTCTAGAATTGTTTATTGAAACTTACCTGAGTGTTTTTATCGTATAATGCCACGTGTTTGATGCGTTGTCGCATTCCGTTGCTACCGAGCTTGGGGAAGGTTTTCTTTGACAATTCCTCAAAATCTAGACCTTGTCCGAAAGACATTTGTGCTCGCGTCAGTTCTTTCGCGATTTGGTAGGATAAAAATGGCCCAGTAAAATTCTTTTCCCCCTGCGTATTTGGGGCATAGACCCGAGTCCGTGGTTCCGTTTGTCCGACCGTATATATACTACTGGGCAGATCTCGCAAGACCACGCTCCATGTTTCGGAGCGACCAGCAACAGACGCACCTGAATTCTTTCCTAAGATCATCAAAAAGTCAGTCGATTCGGCTTCTTGTTTGAAAAGCGGTGCAACAAATAGGTTACTAATCAAACCAGTCGCAGATTGGCCATCTTCGATTTCTCCAATGAATGGTCCGTGCGACTGAAGCAGTTTGAAAGGAAAGTTAGAAGAAAAGAAAGAAAAAAAACGGCGTAGTGAGAAATCGAATCGGCAAGTTACTATAACGAAAGAAACATCCAGTAGCGTTCAAAAGCAACTCACCTTTGGGTGCAAAATCTCTGTCACGCCCTCCGGGAGGACGTTGAAATTTTCCTTTTCGTTTTTGCGCTCATCTTTACTTTTTTTGGGTGCTTTCCCGACCCAGTCAGTAATTGTTGTTACCGTGTTCGGACCTAGCAATCGTGGTGGTTTTTCAACCTTGCTATCACTTCGGCCCTTCTCAGCTGCCTTCTTTTCGGCGGCCAACGCTGCTTCATTGCCCGTTTGGCGTTTTCGTCGAATGGGACGATCTCCACCTCCCTACACCAATCGGTTACATAAAACACATTGAAAACAATTGGGTGAGAAGAAGGGGATTAAAATGCTTTAATGTGTTAATCTTGTATAAATGTAATATTCATAACATGTATAGAAACACACACAATATCAACTTACCCTCGACACAGGACATCTCGATTTGTCGCCTCGATAATATGTAACGATCTTCGAGGCCATTGCTTTAGTTAGCTGGAGCGGTGGACGTTCTTCACTGTATTCAAGCAAGACTAGATTACCTTCGGTGGGAGAAAGATCAGCTTCGGTTCGGAGCTTAGTCTTACTTACAGCACCAGCATACGTACCCATCATCATGGAACTATAACTAGACGCGTTGTTCGTTTCGGGCTTTTTTTGCTTGTCGACCGATGACGAAGATCCCTGATAACGGATGCAGAATTGCCAGCTTAATGACGTCCGCACAACTGTTCCAGGCAATTTCGGTCTATAGATTTCTCTCAACATAACCGTAGACGGGTTCTTGACGAGAGCATGATTGGTTACCATATCTAATTGCTCGACGTATTCGAATTCGTGCTGACTTCCACCGACAGATCGTGCGGGTCTTCCAGTCCGTTCAGTACCACCTGGTCCCATCAAAGAACTAGTAATTGTGCGTCCACGACCACCACCTAAAACCTTCATTGTTCCCAGGGCGTCCTTGACGCGATCGGTTTTATCTTTGGCCATTTGTCGTCGTTTTGATTGTCGTGACTGTACAAATAGTTCCATCTGTTCTTTATCAGCATGCAAGGTTCCCCTATTGAGTTCAGCTGTTGATCTAACTGCACCTTTCATTGTTCCCTTCCCTTTCCCGTCTAACAATTCAAGCCTGATCTGATATGGATCAGACTTTGAATATGGAGTCGGTCGATGGTTTGGAAGTACACATTTCGCTACAGAACGTCCCGCTACACCGAGCTCTAAAATGAGTGGTACCGAATTAGCCTTCTGGAGGACTTCCTCCGCATCACCTGTCCACGATATTAGTTTGTCAAAATTTAGGTTCTCTAGGAATGGATTCCGTCGTTGTTGCAACAACGACGTGGCGTCTGTTGCTGTATTTTTAGGATTATTCGAATTGTTATTGTCGGTAGTAGTAGTATTACTGTTTGTCAAATTGTTGTCGTTGTGTTTACTGTTGGCTGGTTCTTTGTATCCTCCCCATTCAATATTCGATTCCCAGTCACCTAATTCGATTTGATGAAAGGAAGACGCAAATGGATTTTTCTTCTTTTTCATTTTTTCTCTATTATTGTTGCCGTTTGTGTTTAGTTCAGTTTGTGTGATATGTTCGTCTCGTCTATGATTATTGTTATTGCTGCTGCTGTCGTCGTCTTCCTCTTCTTCTGTAATTTCTTCGATTGTAACAGTGGAGGTACGATCATGTTCCATCTTCGTATTTATATTGGTAGAAGCTATGTTCGATGACAAAGATAGAGCCGAAGACAACGGCGAAACCCATTTCAATTTTGGTATCATCGATTTCAGATCGGCATCGTCTCCCATCATCTTTGTTGACCATTCTAATCGTGCAGCAGCGTCTTCTTCGGGATCGTCATCATCGTCTCTCGTTAGGTAATTGCGATAAGCCTGTGTCTTTGAAATCAATTGAAAAACAAGCCGATTCGCTTTTTCGTCACGTTCTAACTTTTCAAGGAAACGATCTTCCGAAACACCGGCTGTTGTAAATATCTTCGCGATCTCGTCATCACTCTCTTCGCCATTGTCTTTATTGTTGTTTTTAATGGCACCGTCACCGTTGCAATTTTTCGTTGTGCAATCGTCCTTTTCACCGTGATGATGGTTATGATGATGGTGGTGGGAATGGTGTTCTTTCTTAAGAAAATCTTTCGAGCGTACCTTAGGAACGATACGAGTCAAATGAGCCGGTCGATACCCGCGTGATAATAGGGATGCAAAGTCCATGGCGTGGTCGTCACCACCATTATGGTTGGCGGAAGAAGATGAAGCCATCTTTGTTTTAAAGGTAAAACAAGATAAATTAAAAATAAATAGGTATGAAGGCTCTATTATTGGTGTATGTTGTGTGATATGCTCGTCGACTTTTGTTTGATTTTTCAAATTATCCAACCTATGCAAAGTATCATTCTCCCCATGTGTTTGTGCTTGGTGGTACAGTATTTCTTTCTTTCTTTCTCTTTCTCTCTCTCTCTCTCTCTCTCCTCTCTCTTTGTTTTTGAAACCTTGTTCTTTTATGTCGGCGATGGTTGTGATGTTGTATGTGGTGTTTGAATGTTTGTGTTGGTACTGGTATTGTGTCGGCAGTTGATAGGCATGTTTTCATGTCGTCAAGTTACGTGAAATGAAAATGAGAATTCAAATCTCTAACCCTAACGGATAAAAATAAATTTCAGATCGAAAAATATCATTGTCTCTAATTTTCTGTTGCAGTTAGGTCTACCATGTTGTTGAATGTTCTGCATCGGCCTATACGGACTGATTTAATCGCCCGATCGATTCAACATTGTATCCCACCAAATATCGCTTTTACCCTCACGTATGAAACGCTCCATGTGCTACGCATCCACGTTCCTCTCTCTCTCTTTGTTCGGGCTCAAATAAGTCTCATGCCTTCAGCGGAGATATAATCAAAATTTCGACTTGTGTTCTTATATACTGCCTCGACTCATCGATAGAATGTTGTTTCACATGGGTTGCTTGCTTCATAATCATCTCATAGATTCATTTTGTCGTCCAAAAGCATTCTAAATAATTACATCTCGAATAATGAGACCGCAAGGTACACGCAGCTTCCAAAATGAACAATAACTATAGCGCTAAGGAGATGATTGGAAACATCAGTCGTCAACGTCCACATAATGCTCGCCAAGGTCTTCATGATTTACAAGATGCCCAGGATAACGCGACTGATCCATCTTTGTTGGAAGCATTGCGCGGATCAAATAGTAACGACAACGATAATAATAATACTGGTGGCAATGGCATCCATGCTGGTAAATCAATCAAATTACTATTGATTTTTCCTTTATTGTCTCTGTACAATATAATGAATGAAAGTAAATACATGAAAAGTTATTCAATGACCAGTATCAATAACGTTATCAATTTTACAAGTTATACAACTGCTGCTACTGCTTTTTATCATCCGATAGCAGGCAACAACATCAACATCACCAATGATGATAACAATTCCATCAATAACAAAGACAAAGTAACCTTACATTCTTCGTCATTGTTGCATGATCCCACTCCCATGAATCAAGATCAACCTATCCCTGCTGCATTTGTGTACACCAAGGAACTCAACAACACTAAACAGAATATCTTCCAAAGTAGTACCAACAGCAGCACTATTGTCATGAACCCGGAGGTCTATGGGCAGCTGACAGACCGGATCTTCCAATAAAACAAGCAAGAAAACCCCTACTGATTATGATCAATTCGCACCCATGTGCCGGTAAAACTTTTTTCATATACAACCACACGAAAAATTTCATGGGATGTAACTTAGTTGATCATGATTGGATCTCCCGTAAAAAATTTCAGGGGAGAAAAGACAGTGTGTACCTAATGCGAATTCACCAGGACAATGTACTTAAAGGAATAGTGACAAACAATACTGCGCTATTGGGAAGTAGCTACAAGTCGGCCAAACAGGAGAGGTATGATGATGTTATTTATATTTACGTGATCCCACCACTGACAATAATAGAGCGAAATGTCAAGGGCCGCGTAGAAGAGGGAAAGAGAAGAGATAAATGGTCTAATTTAGACGATGTGATCAAAAGAAGACAACAATCATTATTGCTGGCAATAAAAGATGAGGTGCTTGTGGAACCGTTATTTGCAACATTTCAGGAGGGACTGGAATTTTGTATCAACACGTACAACACGTACAACAACACTGATGACATGTACATTTAAAGGCAAGATTAATAGACGTAATTCTAAACTTCTGTACAAAAGTAGTATAATTTATTCTATTGTCTACGTATTATATCATTCCACATTCTACTACTAGTACTACTACTTCTACTGGATTACTAGGGTTAGTAGTCGCCATCCTCTTGTAATAGCAAACCACATCCTATTCGTCCACATTGTACTGAAAATTGACTTGAAAGCAATACGATAACTCACGCCTCGTAAGACTTCATCAAACCTGCATGAAGTAACGACCGAAATTATTAGTAATATTGATAGTCGCGATCGTATTGATAACGTTACAATCGAAAACTCCGAATCGTCGTATTAGAGTGTAATAATTGCTCATATATTCATATGTTTACATTGCAAACTTCTAAATTATATTATCTAAATCATATGAAAAATATCAAGCAGTGAATTAAAAATCATTAAACCGGTAGTTTATCTAGGGTTATTTATATTCCTATACGTCGTTTATATTGTCATTTCTACGACACTATAGCCTCCTCAGTAGCAGGACGAACGAATGCCTCGCCCGTCTTTTTTTCCCACACAGTTATGGCGTCATTACATCGCTGGCATATATCGTCGTGGGTAGGCCCAGTTTGCCAATTTGCGTGTCGTAGAACCAACAACCGACCACATTTCGTCCCCTCACTCTTTGTAACTCCTACAAACATCCGCTCGAAGTATCGCTAGTCGAAACATACTTTTCGTCACAGGAATCCAGTATCATTTCAGGGCTATCTACAATATGAATCTGAGAAAGCATCAGTGTAGTTCTGAGCTCGTCTACTCCATTGGTCTTCACTGGTGGAATAATAAGACTCTCGTCCCCCATCATATTTTCCAGCGTCTTACGTTTCTCGTCATCGGCCACGTATAGGTAGGCAGCTGCGTCAAGGGAAGCCCCAACCAATTTGTCGGTACGTGCTTCTTCTAACATCTTATTCACATCATCACGGACCAATCGTACCAGATCCCATTTTTCGGTATCGTATTCTTCGAATTGAGCCAAATGAGTCGGCCACCCACCCTCAAATACGCTTCCGGTGGGTTTGCTGTAGGGCAAATTTTGCCATATATCCTCAGCCATGTGCGGTAGAATGGGAGCAATCGCCTTCGACAAGCCCTCAAGTACGGCATGCAAAACAGTCTGACAACTTCTTCTTCGGAAATCATCTGTAGCGGAAATGTAAAGACGATCCTTCGCTACATCGAGATAAAAATTTGACAACTCTATCGAGGAAAATCGCAACAGTTCTTGGACTGCTCGTGGTACTCAAAGACATTCATTGCCTCGTCAACTTCATTGATAGTTGAGCTGAGTCGGCCCAGCATCCACTTGTCAAGGGAAGGCAACTCATCGTACGGCACAGCGCTGGAATTATCTTCTCCTTCGGGAAGAAAATCAGCGAGATTCCCAATCAAGTAGCGAGCAGTATTTCGTAACTTACGATAGCTCTCGAATGTCTGCTTGATAACGTTAGGTCCAATCCCCACATCTCCAGAGTAATCTACAGAAGCAACCCACAGTCGGAGCACATCAGCACCGTATGCTGGCTCTAACTTTTTGTTGTTTCCTCCCTCAATAACATATAGGGATCGATCACATTTCCAAGTGATTTTGACATCTTGAAACCCTTTTCGTCTAAGACAAATCCGTGTGTCAAAACAGTCTTATATGGTGCTTGGTCGTTTACAGCTACACTAGTTAGGAGACTACTCTGAAACCAACCTCGGTGTTGGTCACTTCCTTCTAAATACATGTCTGCTGGATAAGCCAATTCATCTCGTGTACTTGCCACACCAGCCCAGCTGGATCCTGAGTCAAACCAAACATCCATGGTATCCGTTCCTTTCTTCCATTTGTCAGCTTCGGCTTTCAATTCCTGTGGGAGAAGATCAACTTCATCTAATTTCCACCAAGCGTCACAACCCTGCTCCGCGATAATTTTCTCTATATGGCTCAATGTGCTGTCGTTGAGAAGGACCTCATTTCCTGTTTCCCTGTCATAAAATACGGGGATAGGAACACCCCAAGAGCGTTGACGAGAGATACACCAATCTCCGCGATTCGATATGAATGAGTTAATACGATTTTTCCCATTTTCTGGAACCCATTGGACCTGCATTGAAAAGGAAAGAAAATCGTAAATAACTTCAGTGAGTTTCTCAGTCTATAAAATAAAAATAAAGGACTAATCCTCGAACAACACGGTAAATAAACTAAGTAAAAATCTATCCGGCGCGTCAGGGTTAAAAAGCTCGATTCGTTATAGCATCAAACAGCATTAAAATAATACTGCGATCAGTCATAAAAATACTCATCATCCGCACTGGTAGAAATTTTTGTTTATTTTTTGTTTCGCATCCTTTCATAACTCATGGACGAATAGATGGACTACTTACAGTATCAACAGCCTTCAGAGCGGCATCCCGAAATTCTGCTACGCTCGCAAACCATTGGTCTGTTGCTCGAAAGATGGTTGGTTTCTTCGTTCTCCAATCATACGGATATTTGTGATTGTAGTCTTCTACCTTCAATAGAGCGCCTTCGGTGGTTAATGCATCGATGATGGCCTGGTTTCCTTCTTTTAGCACGTCCAGTCCTTTGAATTGCTCTCCAGCCTCGATTGTAAACCTCCCACCGTCGTCAACAGGACTTAATAGGTCCAGGCCGTTCTTAAGACCAACTTGGTAGTCCTCTTGTCCGTGACCAGGAGCCGTATGAACAAGACCAGTTCCAGATTCCGTGGTGATATAATCCCCTCCCTCCAAAACGGGAGAATTTCGGTCATACAAAGGATGGGTATAAATTGTTCCAACTAATTCCGATCCGGGAAGACTGCAGATGATTTGGAATTCTTCCCCTTCTGGCAAATCGACCTTTTTCTATATATAAATAATAAAAAATGTGATGAATAATGGTAAATAATAGCAATAGCGATACAATAGTATATATTTTGTTCACAGTAATCGAGTGAAAAACAAGGGGGAAATAGTGAGAACGGATGTGCGAGGATTCTTTACTGTCTTAAAAGGCAAAGATGATATGCGTTTGACGGTGGCTGTCAATTTATCGTCTACATTGTCATCAAATAAATAACCTACCGCTATGGTTTCGATCAAATCCGTCGCGACTATCAGTTTTCCAGTAGATTCATGGTTGACCACCGAATAGGAAAGTTCGGGATTGACCGCAATAGCCATATTGGCTGGCATAGTCCACGGTGTGGTCGTCCAAATAGCTACCTTCACAGGCTTATCCGTTGAGTGATATTCCTTCAATGCGTCTGAGGCTTCTACAATCTCGAAAGCTACATAAATCGATTTCGAGATATGATTTTCAGGATATTCCAATTCCGCTTCAGCAAGTGCTGTCCGCGACGATGGTGACCAATGAACGGGTTTCCGTCCACGAAAGATAAATCCCTTTTGAAACATTTCACCAAAAACACGGATTTGAGCTGCCTCGAATTCTGGTTGGAGGGTAAGGTATGGTTTTTCGAAATCTCCAAATATACCGTACCGTTGGAAACTTTTCGATTGTTCCTCAACAGTTTTCTTAGCAAACGTTGCCGCCTTCTCTCGAAGAGTTATGGGAGTAAGTGCCTGTCGTTCTTTTGATTTCATAGTTTGTAGGACTTTTAATTCGATGGGCAAACCGTGACAATCCCAACCGGGAATATAATGAACTTGTTTCCCATTCAGTGCCTGTTTACGATTGATAAAATCCTTCAAAATTTTGTTAAGAGCATGTCCACAATGAAGACTTCCATTCGCATATGGTGGACCATCGTGTAAGACAAAACGATCCTTGGATGCCTCCTTGGCTGTTTCAGACAGTTTATCGTACAAGCCGTATTCGCTCCAGAATTTTTGGATTTCAACCTCTCTCACAATTGCGTTCGCTCGTTGAGAAAATCCAGTTTCAGGTAAGATAATGGTCGAAGCAAAAGGATTTTTTGGTCTCTTCTTCCGTCCACCACCGCCGTCACCACCACCTCCTTTGGCGGATAAGGTCGTCGTGGTAGAATAATCATTAGAGGACGTAGTTGTTCTACCGACAATTGAGATTGAAGACGGACGCAGGGAGAAAGAATTAACGCCGTTCCTACCTCTCAGCGCAATTGCCGAGAGGAGAGCTATCATTATTGCCTCGCTGAGTATTCTCATTGCAATTACTAATAGATTGCGACGATGTTCATTTGTACAGTAACAAAATACAAGTTATGATGATGTACCGTATCGATCCATCAATAAGATTCATTCGAATGAGTAAGTAGAATAAAGTTCATAGTACGTTTTTACTACAAGATGGATGATAGATGATGGCATTTTCGAAGCATACAGTCGTAGCAGCGCACAGACTATCGGAAAACAGAAAATACTTCCACGTGGAATGAATAATAAAGCGCGCATTTTTTGAAAATGATTTTTGATTTTATCGTAAAATAGTAAATCTTCTTCGTCATTGAAACCGATTTCTTTGTTTTATTCAAACTGCTTGTATTAGGCACTTATTACGAAAGAGATAAAATACATTGCTTTGTAGAAGTATCAGCAACATTACTTTATTCATTGCCGATCATTAATATACCGATAGAATGTCCTTTATGTGCTTGTTAGAATCTTTCGCAGATACCGATTCATAATAAACAAAAAAGGGTGCGGTCGGTGTCGTGCATCTATTTCGAGTCATGCAGGAGGATGTAACAACGAAAAGTTCAATAACGAAACAACCTGTCGGAGGAGGAGGAGGAAGTTCCTCTACGTTTCTGTTCATTCGAAATTCTTTACTCGCTGGAAGTGCGGCCGGTATAGCGTCAACTTTTGTATGTCATCCGTTTGATGTCCTTCGTGTCAAAATGCAGTCATCGGCACCGGTGGCAACAGCGACGGCTAACAACGCAAAAAATGCCACCACCATCGGCCTAGTAGGTACCCTTCGCAACACACTTCATTACGGAGGTGGTATGCGGGCATTATATACAGGACTAGCCATGCCACTAGTTTTCCAAGCGATCTACAAATCGACTATATTTACAGTAAACAGTATGACAGAATCTTACATTCGAGATTGGAAAACTCATGAAAATCAAAAACTGGGAGGTAGAAATTTCGTCGAAGTACCATACAAGTTGACGCTCACGGATCGATTTATATCTGGTTTCATGGGCGGTGCTATCAATGCTGCGCTCTTTTGTACTCCCGTTGAGTATGTTCGGAATCAACAAATCATCCAAATTGGAAGTAGTAGTAGCAGTAACAATAGATTGATCCCTGTGGGTCCCATATCGGTAATAAAACGTACAATTAAAAGTAATGGTATTACTGGACTGTGGAGAGGAGCGGCGAGTACCGTCTTGCGAGATTCTGTAGGGTGTGGATTCTTTTTTGTTGCTATGGCATATTCTCAAGAACAACTTACGCCGGCACATTCTTCTCAACAACAGCAACAACCACCATCAACATCGACTGTCGTTTTATCTGGAGCACTCGCTGGAGTATCGTTTTGGCTTTGGGCGTTACCAGTCGATACTATGAAGACATGGATTCAAAATGGCACCGCTACCAATATGAGACATGCCCTTGAGATATCTCAACGCCAAGGTTTTGCGCAAAGTATACCTTCCTTGTTTCGAGGTTGGCAAGTGGCATATTCTCGAGGCGCACCATCGGCTGCCATCACTGTTTTGACTTATTCAATTGTCTCACAATATTTGCAAGAGTGACCACACAACCGCTACGTAATATAAATATAAAAAATTTAAAAGTTATGTATGCTTAAATGTGTATTCCGATGATTAGAGATCTCAGAAAGAAACTGGAAAATGCTACTGTACAATATGAAATAGACAAAGTAACACATTATAAAAATAGTCCGAACCACTAGAGTGCTAACATTGAGATATTAAACTAGTTTTCTATACTCCTACCCCTCAGTGTTTCGATGGAAATTGGCGTTGATGAGCGCCACAGTTCAAACTCGTATTGAAACAGGCAGCAGCAGCAGAACAAGCGATAATGCAGAATACATAGTTGTTGAATTATATAAAGAAGGAAAATGTATCACAATCCATGACCACATGAGACCATGAGACCATGATCCGAAGTAGTATCGATTCATTCGATTATTGGGAATTGCTCAGGTATTAAATTAGAAGTAGGATGATTAATTTATGTTTTCTATTCTTAAATTTCGCATCTTCCTTCTGTCAACTTTGTAGCTTCATTTTCTTTCTTTCGTTCTTTGTTTGTTTTCGATACTATTCATCCCCGAGTTCTTTGCCCCAAATTTGTATTTGGTATATTATCACACGTCCATAAAAATCTGTGGTTTCGTTGAAGACGATTTTCAATGCGGTAGTTGGTTCTTCCACAGACAAGGGAAATGATTGCGATTCATGATCGTCTTCTGCCTCCATCTCCTCTACTTTCAACCATCGTGGTTTATTATCCACGCTATTATCGTCCTCCGCTTTAGTGTTATTTTTTCTGTACAACGTGATTTCTTCTGCTGCGAATCCTGCTTGGAATTGCACCACGAGCTCAACAGGGTTTACTGTCCGATTATGATTCTTCCCACCACCGGAGAAGTCTATCACCAGAAAACTTTCGGTCTTGCCCTTTGGATTGCCCTCTGAATTCCAGCTAGATAGAGTATTGGTACAATCCAAAGCGTGTGCGGGACCGTAAACTTTCGAATTGTTTTGAAGGATCGATGACGCTTTTGCCGTAGTTCCGGTCGAAGTGTGGCTCAAAAGTGTGAGACTTTCATCTCTTTTTGTTGTTATTGTTGACATAATGCGATAAGATGGTGTGGCAATATCGGAATAGGTGGTTAAAATTAGAATTTATTCTATCAATGCTCAATGCCAGCCACACAGCAAACGAGGAAATCGGAAATTGTGCTATTGGCATATGTTTTTATTGAATTTAAAATTATTGATTCTTGGTTGCGTAAATTGTCAAAAATCGAGCAAAAATTTAGATTTTCTCTAACCCCCCTCCCCCAGACATGGAAGTCCAATTTCTTCATTCCATCCCAAAACTGGCACCCCTCATAGTTGCCAGTAGAGTTATATAGTTAATGGTGCTAATATAAATAGGAAGGTGAGGTCTTGTGCATCTCATCACTTTTTTTGGTTGCATTCTTTATCAATGCACCAAGCTTTTTTGTCCAGTGCGCCTGTCATGCTATCTATTATGGTACCAACCTGCCTCTGTACAGATTTTTGCCTATGTGGGTGAGATCTTTCCTCTTTCAGCACTAAGAGTAGACAATGAGGGGAATCACCAGAACTATGTCTTACAACATGTATTCTTGATTGCTGGAGGAAAGTATCAGTTTGTTTACAAGCCCTAGTCTCCTGCAGTTGTAAGATCTCCATACAGTGGTTCATCTTATCCCATCCATGTTATTTGGTACCCTCACAGCCATGCTACTTCCTGATAATGGATACCACTGTGTGACATGATACGGGTGTGACAAATTTTACTCCACTAGCACAGGTGGCAACACAGACAACATAGCTGTAATAGGTTATGTGATTGATATGTATTCTATGCCATCAACAAGGATGGTTCATGCATCAGATTTGCTTGTGGAAAGAACCACCAGCAGAATAAGAAGACAGCTCAATTGTCCATCTCTCCATGTTAATATATATATGATATATATATTATTCGATTATAGCATTAACTATTCAAACTATGATGTTTAGAATCAAACGATGTACTGGAACACTGTCGGTATAAATCCGTCCTAAATCACAACAAGATATTAAGGCCTGGGAATGAGTGACATGAGATACCATAATGTAGTATCCAAATATGTGAGCATTCGTTCACTAAATAATGATCTTGCAATCGAATATAGCTGAAGGTATAATGATTGTAATCGCTCGCATTTTAACTTACTTTGATATTATCTTATTCTATTTAGAGCATAATATCATCTTTCGGTGATAGGTCAGTTTCAATCATTGTATGATGTGATAGCTGCTACGATATCCACTTTCGTCTCTTCAGTGAAATCAAGTGTTAGGTCGATTTCGTCCAGACAGCCAGGTACGCTTTTATTTACATGATCCAACAGGTCACGAATCAGCTGTGTGCCTTCATCGGAACCAGCCAAAACTCCACTGTCGATACTGTTATTTAACGCACCAGATGACGCAGCTAACAAAGCAACACATGACTCAGATAGTTTCCGAGCACCTGAACCCGGTTGCTGGTGCATAGCTAAAAGATAAGCTTGCAATTTTCTGTGTTGGTTCTTTGAAGCTACCGTCTCGATGTCTGCACCACCCATGTTTTCTGCTTGTATAAGGTCCATTCTAAGTCCCTCTACGACACGACGCATAGCAGGGGAATCGGCTCGCGATTCGGTGTCTTTACCAATTCCTATTCTTGTGATACTTTGTTGAAAGTCCATGGCGGGACTTCTACCGGAGTCTTCAAGTTGTTCGTCTAACCATATTTGCCCATCCGACATACTTATCAATTCATCAACATGCTGCAGTACGAGACGTCTCTTCCCTTCTTCAGCGGAAGGGACAGGGATTTTAATCTTACGAAGAGTGGATGCGTTAGTGGAATGTTTTTCTGGACCAACATTTTAAGACGCTCTTTAACCTTTTCTGGACTCCCTTCAAATCATCTAGCGAGAAAACGATGTCGCTCTCATCTTTCCCATCGGTAATCTTCGGAATAGTCTGCATGAGTAGTAGCGTAACGCTCCCCCCACCCTTCTTTTTGTTAAATTGTGCCGATCTTTGTACCAAAGAGGAAAGAAGGCTCTCATCTCGGATGAGGCCCCACCATCTCTATCTCCCTTGACAACCGCATCGATTCCGAAAACATCGACTAAACTTCGTGTTGTCACATCCCAGAATTTCTTATGTAGATCGATGTTGTCAATAATCACGAGAGTATCCATCCCCTCTTCAATTGCATATGCCTCACCAATAGCACAAGCCGCAGCTGCCGTCAAACATGCTTCTGCAGCATTTGAAGAATCGTCCTTGCTGTCATCGGATGATACTAAGATTACATCATCCTCGTCCAATCCTGCCGATTCCATTATACCTTTCAATTTCTTTTGATTATCTTCGTCACCTGTAAAAGCATACACGCACTTGACATCGTTCGTTTTTTGAATTGATATCATGTCCATTGCGTATCCTCTCATACGGTCCTCGTTGTGTCCAATAAGGAGCATATTTTGTCCCTTTCCAATTGGAGCCAATGCGTCAAACATGGTCACACCCGTGATGAGAGGCCTATTTATGAGTGCAATCTCGTTCACTTTAGGGATGGAGGCTAATATAGGCCGCATCATTGTTTTGGTATCGGTAGCTGCTGCCGTCGCCGCCAAACCCGTATTTCTACCGAAGCAATCAGCTGTTTTAAGATTATCTGGTACGTTTATCGAAAACAGATTGTCTAAAACAGTGACAATCCCCTCTAATGGTTGTTCTACAGAATCGTTATCGTCATCACTACCTTTGCTATCCCTATATACATAAACCATGGGTGGTCGATGTACAACAACAACACCCATCTGATCATTTTCAAATACAACTTGCCGACCGATCAAATCACCAGCTATTATTTACCGTAGGATAAGAGAAACGAGAAAAAGAAAAAGGGGGTGAAAAATCCACTCACAACGGTATTGCATATTGATGATTGATTCGATTCATTCATTTCCTTTTAACACAATACATATTTCCTGTCGTAGTATTTTGTATCCTTCGAGGAAAACGGAAGGGAGTATACACATCCTTACCTAAGGCGTCGTCCGGCTTCACTACGCCTTTGTTTTTATTAATTTCTTTTTCGACATTTTCTGGAATGATGTCATTATTATTTGTACTCTTTAACTCTGCTTCTGCATCTTTCATAATATTATCTGTAAGATCATCATCGATACGAACTGCTACCAACCCACCCCGAAAGGTATTGACGATATTTCCTCTAGCATATGCAACACCACCACCGTCAGTGGATGTGGACGACGACGACGACGGTGTTTCGATATCTTCTTTTGTTACTGCCGACTGAAGAGTTGAAAATTTCGATCTCGACGTTGTTCCACGGGTGGTTAATTGTTGTCTTCCTCTCGAAGATAATGGATCGTGATGATGATGATTATTATAATGTATGGATCGTTTGCTGCTGCTGCTCATCGTGATGGAAGCGGGAGACAACGACCAAGCGGAAGCGGAAGGAGGAGAAGACGACGACGCCAAAAATGATATAAATGTCGCATGCTTAAGATGGAAGAGATTCATATTGTTTCTTGTTTTTGTTATTCTTAACGGTGCGACGTTGTCGGTGCTGTTATTGGTTTGTTGTGATATGGTTATTCGTTGTTGGGGAGAAAATAATAGTAAAGATCCGGCGGTCGAGGTTGAGGACAAAAAGACGGGTGATTTTTTGGTACTTGTGATGATTGTATTGGCAGTTGCTCTTGCAACAGTTACAAACATACGTTTGTTATGGATCCTCACAGAATACTGGAAATGGATTCTATAATATACAGAGCGTCGAGGTCTGTTTATTCATACAATATTGTATCACTATCAGTAATAAAAGCTTCTGTAATGGCAACTACTCGGGTAGCCTTTTGGGTAAGTTAGCCTTTGTCGAACAGAGGAATGTTTTATGACTTTCGATGGTCCGGTCCTTGTTTTACTGTGCTGAGTTTGCTTTTCCTTGGCGTGATTGAGATAAAATTGTCGAAGGCAGCCATGTGAGGTTTTCGCGCAAGTACGTACATTTAATGATTTAGGGGACAAACATGGATAATATAAAATATTAAGCAATTAGGGGGAGTCTTATGCCGTAGGTCATTAGGAAGGCAGTGCTAATCTCGTGGTACAGTAGGTTGTACAGTATATTTAGTTAGGCGAAGTGCTCATACCTTTTTGTGCGTTTTTTTTTTTACGGGGTGTTGTGTCGCTCGCACTCGCTTTGCTTCTGTCACTGCATTTCTGGTCGTTATTTCGCAACAACATTAACAAATAATTTCATTGTTAGTAGTACAGTACGATCACATTCTGTCTCTGTCTCTTTCATTGACAAAATCTCCACTCAGTTACAGTAGCAGTATACTTTCTGTGTTTTTGTACAAAGTCTCATTAGTATTGTGACTTTATTTAAACAACATCAAATTCAATTTAATTCTTACTAATAATAATAAAGCATGTCGGAGGATCCATCGAATGGAGATGCTAATGGCGGACAGGGAGGTCAAGTTGCACTTTTAAGTGACCCCGTTGATGTGATTATTGACAAACTGTTGAGGTAAGAATGACAACAACTTTAACAATCTTTCCTGTTTATTTGATGCATTTCGAATCAACCATCCATGAAGTTGCCTAGTAGTAGGCACTTGCGGCGACATCGCTCTTTCTCGTGACCCCACACACGTACATCTTTGATCTAGTACAAATTTTACGTAGAATCCTACTGAGTCACGAAAGGGACTTAGTTTATATACATTTCAATGAAAAATAAACATGTATAAAAGGAAGTTGATTGTCTTGTACCTATTGCGTTGATGCTGAATTGTTTGATCCAAACATTGTTCTTGATTAAAGATGAACACATGAATAGCTATAATTCTATCGCGAATATAGACTTATCTTGACTAAAAAGTGATGGTGTGCTTCGTTATCACAACATCCTTTGCTCTTTTCTCTTCTTATTTTCTAACGACTGCTGTTCGCGTTCCCGTTCTTAAACTGAACTAAAATCAAATTTGATTTTGATCTATTCTATTACAGTGTCAGGGGTGCCCGACCGGGAAAGCAAGTTGACTTATCCGAAGCTGAGATTAAAATGATCTGCCTCCGATCTCGTGATTTGTTAATTTCACAACCGATGTTACTTGAGCTAGAGGCACCCATCAAGATTTGCGGTGACGTTCATGGACAATATTATGATTTATTACGCCTCTTTGAATACGGTGGATTCCCTCCAGATTCGAATTATATCTTCCTTGGTGATTACGTTGATCGTGGTAAGCAAAGTTTGGAAACAATCTGCCTACTATTAGCGTACAAGATCAAGTACCCTGAAAACTTCTTCGTTCTTCGTGGAAACCATGAATGTGCGTCTATCAATCGTATCTACGGATTTTACGATGAATGTAAACGACGATTTGGAATCAAACTCTGGAAGACCTTCACAGATTGTTTCAATTGTCTTCCCTGTGCTGCTGTCATCGATGAAAAGATCTTTTGCATGCACGGTGGGCTAAGTCCAGAACTTACCAGTTTAGATCAAGTAAAACGCATCGTCCGACCCACGGACGTACCCGATACCGGTCTCCTATGTGATCTTCTTTGGTCAGATCCTGACAAGGAAATTGATGGTTGGGGAGAAAATGATAGAGGTGTTTCCTTCACCTTTGGGGAGGATATTGTTGCACAATTCCTACACAAGCACGATTTAGATTTGATTTGCCGTGCTCATCAAGTCGTCGAAGATGGATACGAGTTTTTTGCCAGAAGACAATTGGTTACACTCTTTTCGGCACCCAACTATTGTGGTGAATTCGATAATGCCGGAGCAATGATGAGCGTCGACGAGACACTCATGTGCTCATTCCAGATCTTGAAGCCTGCTGAAAAGAGACAACGGTTCTCATACCAGGGAGGAAACCAAAGACCAGGAACTCCACAACAGGCCCAGGGTGGCCGTTAATTCCATAGATAATATTTCTTCTTCTCTCTCATCCTCATTAACGATCCTATATTTAATAGGATCTATCTCATACCATCATTAAAGCTACGTGTTGAAATTCAATTCTTTTTATGCATGGTTTGATTTCTGATGTTTTGAAAAGGAAAGGAATGAATCAAAATATACTATAATACTTTTGAGGAAGAAATAAAAATATGGAAAACTATGTGGAAGTTGTTAAAATTAAATTGGAGGGGTGCTGTATCGATAGCGAGTGAGTACGGTGTGATATAAAAATAGAACTTTTGTCTTGAAATAGTGTACATTTCAGACAATGGATTTCGCTGCTTGGGTGTACCGGACTACACTCTTTCCCTGAACTACTATAATAATATTGAAGAAACAATGAATACAAAAAAAAAACCTGAGCTTTTATACTAGTTAATGAATAAAACAATGATAAATGTAATTGTAGTTTTATCTTTCTGTGGGAAATTCGTCGACACTTGTTATGTATTTACATTTTTTCATGTGTTTAGGAGCTTTTAAAGTATAAGTTCTACAAATTACAACTTCGAGAGAGAAAATGCATTGTATGGGGTAGATCATACAGAACGATACATTGTAATATTATTGTACTATGACATAATTGTTGTCGTAGAGAAGAGAGACTAGAACAGAGGCAATCTTGCATCACATTCATCGAAATTCACACCAGCAAATACAACATTATATGATAGAGTTCTCCCTGTGATTGTACTTGCATCGCTACTGTACATAAATAATAATATTCCTCTCGTCCTATTGTACTCAAATCAAGCAGAAAAGTAGAATACTATTTTGTCTCGTCCCATTGTACTACGCTCAAACCGAGTAGAAATATATGACACTGAAATGCATAATATTACATTTGTCTGGTCCTACAGTATTGCACTTACTTAAATCGGGCAGAATAGGCTATGACGGTATTCGAATATTTCGTTCGTTTTAATGTTTACATATCAGTTTTATTTATTTAATCCATTTAACATTTATTAGTATTTATTTACTTCACTAAGAACAAAGTTATGCATTATTTATTACAATCAAAGAACGAATATTATTACTGTCATCATAATTCCCCGTGGATGATAACGTGTGCGTGTGCGTGTATGTGTATATGTGTGTGTGTGTATATTCTTGATCTGATGATGGATATATATACGGTGGGATGCGTGCAGTAGTACGGTAGCGCTCCCCCACACATGCCGTAATATAATTCTATATCAACAATTTATTAAGTACTCGTCCACGGAAGTATTCGTATCGCAGTTCCTTCCTCCTCAACACTTGAAACCGTCAAGTGTGAATTTTTCTCAGATGACGCCGCTCCGGACGACACTGCTGTATTATTATCATTGTTCGGGTTGTTCACAGAACGACTATGACTAGGTAAAGCTCCTACATACGACTTATCCTCACCAAAAACACTATATGGAATTTCATCAGAACCATCTGCGGATGCAGCATCTGTATCGTACAAACACCAATGTTTAATTTTTCGAGCCTCACCATCATTTTTAATTACTGCACCACGATTGACCATCGAGTTCTTATATATAAGAAATCGAATACTGTTACCGACATATGCAACGAATGGATTCGATCCGACTACTACCAAGAACATACGTCGAGCAAATTTTTCATTTTCATTACCAACTAAATATTCATCATTGATTGTACTCATTTGGTACGTGCAATAAACCGAACCTGCTAAAGAAAATAATACCCAAAATATTGATACAATAGCAATGGGTTTAAGAGTCGTATCACGTTCGTCATTCATTTGATTTAAATCAATTTCAATATCAATTTTAGATTGACCAGATAATGGCCGACCAGGCAATCGTAAAATAGTAATCCGTTCTCTTGTATACGGTTGATAAACACGGACACTTTTACGAACAACCATCGGTGGATCAGTCTTTGTTGGATGGGAATATATTGCATAACCATAATCACGGAAGAAGGATCGGAAACAGTACAACTGCGATAGGGAACCAAATTTCTTCTTTATAGATTCATCAAACACGACGTCCCTGACGTTGTCTCGCCCTCACTTAGGTAACGTCCAAGTAAACGTCTACGTTTTGGAATAAAAATGAGTAGATATACAGCAAAGAATGTCCAAATAATGTGACAGGCAAGGAAGACAAGTGATGTATCCATTAAACTAAACGTATCATCGTTATCTTCATCGTTTGTGCGTTGAGTAGCATTATATAGGAAATAAATAAGAACAGCTAGAAATGGTAATGTACTGAAAGCAAATCGAAAAATGGCGAATACAACATTAGTCATGATGAATGATATGTTGTTGTTGTTTTTGTTTGCAGGAGATAGGTAGTTTTACAGCACTATTGATGGACTAAAAGAGCCAAAAATGATATGTGATGGTAGGTAGGAATTGGGTTGATGAATAAGTCGTTTAGCATACGCTTGCTTGAATGGGACAAGCAAACAAGAACTATTCTTCTCAAGTGGCTTGTGATGTGCGTGAATGTTTTCGGAGAGAGTGTCGATGAAGGATGATCACTCCAAACAATGGCCGTTCGATAGTGTGAATGGAGGCAGTTTAAAATGTCAGTCGACTAAGTAAAAAACGTAAAATTCAATTGAAGTGTGTTCTTTTTCAGTTGAAACCGAGTGGAGACGCTCAGTATCGGTTGAATTCCGTAAATAACAGCCAGAATTTAACTGTAGAAGCGGCGGCGCGCCTCCTGATTGCTTTAAAACAAAAGTTCTGGTCCCATTTTTTTTACAATTTTCTTCTTCTTCTTCTTCTTCTTCTTCTTCTTCTTCTTCTTCAAATCGTGCCTACAGTACTGTAGCTCTACTTCTCTTGTAAGCAAAGAAGAGCTTCTTGTGTATGTAAGCAAGAAGATAAATGAGAAACACCATACCAGAGAGTGCCAGGCTAAACAAATTATCTTGTAATCTGACACATTTGAGTATAAAATTAGTCCATTATTCCATGCTGATTCAACATGTTGGGCAGGGTAGTGATCATCAGCTGTAATACTAATAGTCAGTGCACTCCATATAGTTAGTTTTAGGAAGAAGGCAATATGAAGATGATCTAGAAGGACTTTAGGACAGTATCCTATAAATATAATATTATTACATATACAATATTCACTCGCAACGTGAATATTCTTTTAAATATAAATCAATGCATCAGTTTGCAAAACTGTTTCAGCCTATTTAAATATTAATATACTGATTCATCTATTTTATTTGCACATGGGTATAGCTAGTATGAAGAATGGATGGATTGAAGTGAGAGTACCATTCATTACTATAGCTACAATAGCGTAGGCTGTTCCACAAACTGTCAAAAAATAAATACAGAATTAGTCCTTACCGGCACGGGCACGTCTTGCATCTTGAGTGTAAAATTTATTTTCCTATTCGCCATCAACGAAAAAGACTATTATTAATTTATTTAAAGTATGATTAGCAATAGCCATCAACGTCAACATCAACGCCATCTACAATCTACCACAAAATGAGACTTTCGCTCTTGTCATCGAAGACGACAACATTCCGAAAATACGCCAATGTTCTTCTAGTAGTTCTCTTGTCATCGTGGTCGTGGTCGTCGTCATTATCGTCACCGTCATCATATTCGTCTCCATTTGGATTGGTTACCGTCGCATCTGCATGGGAATGGACGGATTATATCGTTGGGGGAGGATCAGCAAAAATTAGGAAAGACGATGATGATGATGATGGAATCAATATTGCCGGAGAAGCAAAACGACGAAGAACCTACCTCACTGACGACGAGATTTCGGAACTTCGCGTTCGGGATTTAAAAAGACGACTATCAAGAAATCACGGCTTCGGCGCAGAAGAATTAGGGAGAATGCTCGATAAGAAAGATTTAATTTCTGCTTTAATCAAAGAAGAAACAAAATTACGAAACAAACAACGCAACGACCAACTAAGGAAATATTTTTGGAAGGCACTTTTTGTTGCAATTTTATGTGTAGTGACCGTTGTTGGTTGGCCAATTTGGACGCAGGCATCGGAGGTGATGGCTGTTAATTGGACGGTTTGGTACGATCGAAAACGACACGAAATTACTCAGTGTTGGGAATTAAAAAGCGTTAGGGGGTTAATTGGTGTAATATTTTTAGGTCTTTTGGATTTGATTCGTTTGTGGTTATCTATAACGGTGCTTGCATCATGGGTTTTGTCAAACGGTTCACAATATCGTAAATATTTATTTCCTATGCCGTCTATTGCTATCAGACCGGGACAATTCATGGGCGAAAAAGTAGCGAATTCTTCAATGGGTCAGTATGGAATGAATATTGCACCAATGGCGATAACATGGGCTATAGGATTCGTAAGGACGAAACTAGAATATTGGACCGGGAAAGCATTGTCGGCGGATGCCCGGATACGTCGAAAAGAATCTCGATCGGGAGAAACGGAAGAAGAACGAAAGGCTAGAAAAGTAGTTCGGAAGGCTGCAAAGCGTGTTGCACGAGAAGAACGTGAACGGCAACAGCAAGAGGTTTGGGAAAAAGAAACAGCGAGGCGGAAAGAAATGGCGGATAAAGCATCAGAACAACTCTTTGGTGGTGGTCACGACAGTGGACAAGTAAAGCAACCAAATAATAATGAAGAAAGAGAAGCTATCGCAACTAATAATGACGAACAGAAAGAGTCAACAACATCAAATGTGGAATACGACAATTTTTTGGATAACTTGGAAGACATGAACGACCTTGATTAAACAATCAATATGGAGTTCCTTCTCGTTAACAAACCGCCAGCTAGTAATTTTTACAACGAAGTATATCCATAATGTAGCCGTCTTCTAATTTAATTTGTAGAGTGCCGAACAGTTCATTCCAAGTTTCTTTCTGTTTGGTTCAGTATATCAATGTTCTAGATTGGGTTAGCTTAACGCATGCGATCTACTATTGTATCCCCATTATAAGTATCGTTTCCGTCGCCGTCGTCATCTCAATCGATAATCAACGGAAAAACTCGATTTGTTATGTTGTCCATCAACTGAAACTGAAATACCAATATCCAAATCTCTTCTATTTTTTTTATTTGGTTTACACGATATTCGGCCCGATATTTTTTCTTTGTCGCAAATTATTACGCTTTCTGGTAGATAAAATATAGTTTGCTTCCAATGTGTGTATCGGCAAAATGGTGACGTTGAAAATCCGATCGGTTTATGGACTTGCGTAAATGCACATTCGAAGTACGCGACTAAGCCGTGGACGTAATCGTTCCGATTTGCTGTCAATTCAAAGTCGGTAGCAAATTCGACGTCTTCCTTACTGCAAGTTAATATGTCTAGATGTAATATAGGAACGGCGTCCGATACGACCGCTTTAGAATCAACCACGTCGACAACCGGCTCTGTTAATGCAATTGTTTGGATGGGTGTCATATCGAACCCGTACACGTTACTCCAAAAATCTATACGATCTTTTTTTACCTGTCCATCCTCTACAGCACAAACATACATAACAGCCTTGTCTGGGAAGACAACTCCAGTACCATCCTTTATCAGCCATTTGTCCCGAGCATAAATAACAGTGTCCAACATCGATTCGTACAACAAAAAATATCCCATCCATTCACTAACAATCACATCAACTTCTAATACCGGGAGTTCAATATCTTCGATCTGGTTTATTTAAGCGAATAACAAAACAAAACAAAACAAACAGAACAGAACAGAACAGAACAAAGCAAAAATTGTCTAAGCTATCTCTAGACTAGGAAAGTCGAAAATCAAAAAAAAAATGCCATACCATATCACATACAAAACAAACATACCTTGCCTTGAATGACAGTAATTTTATCAGGACCAAATCCATTCTTTAGTACGATTTGTCGTGCTGATACAGCAATCGATGAACAATCGACAGCGTAAACATGTTTCGCACCAACCTGAGAGGCAAACATACTTAATATTCCTGTACCACATCCAACATCAAGGATGACCTTATCACGAAACAAATGTGCGTTTTGTTTGATAGCCATTTCATAGGTTCTTGTACGGACTTCATCTTTTAACATTTCTTCATGAATCGCATGATGTGCATACGAATCGAAGTAATAATCCTTACTGGTACGATCTGCTACTTCTTCTTCTTTTGGTTCTTCTTCAACTTCGACCTCTTTTTCCTCTCTTTTTTTGTTGGTCGTCGTCGACGTCGTCGGCGCTTCTAATGGTGTAGGTGTCGTCGTCGTCGTCGTCGTCGTCGATGTTTGATTTGTTATATTTTCAGTGTTATTAGCATCTTCAGTATCACTTAGTGTTGAAATGAGCGCTGTCCCTTCCGTCGATTCTTTCGTCATCGTAGATTCAACGGCAGGAGTAGAAGGAGATGACGTAGACGCCGTCTCTGTCGTCTCAATCCCCGTCATTACCGGATGGTCGCCTATCGCTGCTGCCTTTGAGAGTATTTGACGTCTCTTAGCGGGTGGTTCGTCCTTCATGATCAATTCAAATGATTTGTTCTGCCTCTATTCAATATAGCTAGGATCGTACCTACTGTAGCTAGCCTACTCAAGAAGGAAGACAAGAGGGATCAATTGGAGCGAAAGAATTGAATGACAATATAATTACAAATTACAAATTACACAAAACAAGCGTCGCGCAAGGGCCTTCCGTTAGTTTAAAAAAAAAGCACGAGGTTTTGCGCGTTAAAACAAGGGAACCAACGGAAGGCCCAAAGCAGGATTCACGTGATACTACAGTACTTCCTCCGGGTAGACTATGATAAAATATATACTCTCTAATAATATAAATAAAAAGCTACGAGTAGGTGTATAAATCAAAACTTATGATATTACTTTTATTTTAAGAAATAAATACCACGTCGACCCAATAATCACAGTGAGACAGCTCAGATAAATATATTACTTCACCAGAGAACAACATAACCAAAAAACAAGGATAACATATAAAATAGAAATAACTGACAGATAATATTGTTGGAGTAAATAGATAATGAACACGAACTGTTTTCCGGCATGACGTCACTGCGCCAGTTTTTCGTCCCTCTCCATCTTGTCATAAAGAGGGACCAAAATATAGTGATGAATAATTACATACTGGGATTAGCATCCACAAACAAATGCGATGATGGTTCCACTGTTTTTCTTGAGTTCAATCCATCGAATTCTTCAGCCATCGAAGAATCGATATGACTATTGTTTGATTCGATGTAATCAAATCCATAATGTACCGGAAGTAATGATTCTTTCAGTTGCATGGCTAGCATATCGTCGTCATTTGTGCCGTTGTAATCATCTGGGTTTATTTCTTCTGAACCCTTCCGCTTTCGATTTTGCTTATTCGACACATCAAAGATCTTATTTGATGAAGAAGGTACCGATGACATGCTCTTGTAGGAACGACTCTTCCGTATGCGACTTTCTATACGGCCCTGTGCCCTTACACACTTTATAAAAATAATAGCAAGGTTGTGACTCCAGGGCAAATCAGATCGCCAAAAAAGTTGATCCACGCGTCGTATATTATTACTGCTAGAATAAGAACAGCAGGATGATGATGAGTTATCATCGTCACTGAGAAAATTGCTATCGGTTGAATCGGTATCATCGTCGAAGGTTTTTGTCATCATCGTGATCAAGCTTGGTTTGCCTGTATCAGAATCCACCATTACTTGCTTATGACATGATTGTGACAAGGGACTATGAACTTCTTGGTGAGAGTCATACGATATTGAATCGTCTATAGGCTCTTCTACCTCAGAGATGCTATGCAATGCGGATGGCACACCATTTCTTCTTGTCGTCGGCGGTGGCGGCGTCAACCCGGTCCTGTTGGTAGTTTTTGTATTCGGGAGAAGACTACTAACATCTTTATCTGAGGAATCTAACGTCGATGATGAATTTACTACCGTCGCCACAGTTGTTGCCGATGTCGTCATTGTACAACCGATTCTTGCCATATATCCCTTTGCGTTTGAAATCAATTCTGACATCCGGTATGCGATTCGGAAGAGGATGATGAATACATATTCAACTAACATCAAGCTCGTCGGTCGTACGAAGCTACCACCTAAAAATGAGCCTTCTTTCATTTCATATTCTCGATCTCGATTATCATGATTACCATTATAAACACGATAAAATTCATCAGTGATCGAAGAATAATTATCAATCATTCTACGGCAAACAGTTCTATTTTCAAATCTTAAACTGAATTTTCTTCCCTCTTTTGACATTGATTTGCGTCTCAAGTTATCTAATATTAAGCATAACGTTCCATTATAATAGGATTCTAAATCACCATCGTTACAAACAAAACCATTCAAACCGTGTTGAACTAAATGACCTGAACAACCCGAATCGACGACTAACGGTAATCCTGACGCAGCCGCTTCCAAAGTGACGTTACCAAATGTTTCTACCGCTGATGGGAATAAGAAAATATCTGATGATGCATACGCAACGGCCAATTCATCACCTGATATCCAACCGGCAAATGACGTATTAGGTAATGACTTCATTTCAGCTTCATTTGGGCCTGCACCAACAACGAGTGCTTTAAATGGAATACCTTCTTTGGCCAATCTACGAATAACTTGTGCGAATATATCTGTTCGTTTTTCAGGTACTAACCGTCCAACCCATGTCACTACAACATCATCGGGTGTAAAACCAAACCGTGCACGAAAGTCGTCACATCGATGTGATGGATGGAATCGTTCCAAATCAACACCCCGTCCCCATACATTTAAATTGGTAACTTTATCGAACCGGTAATGATCCTCAACAGTTACATGTCTTCGAATGAATGGTGTCGGTACGTACAATGCCTGTAGGAAGTTATATTGATGTCGAACATAGGCAGCAACTATATATTTCAACCAACCAATTCCAGGATAATGTGAAAAGTAATCCGGTATATTACTATGATACGTTCCCATCAATGGTAACTGTAATGTACGTGCGTATTGGATTAAATGTAAACATGTTACATCCGGTACTGAAATATGAACAAGTGTTGGTCCAAAATCATTTATTTGTTGTCGAACATCATTGGATAATGAAAAACCAATATGGTACGAATCTTCTGGATTATTCGGATCGTGTAGGAATGGAATTGGTATAGAATTATCCAGAAATATCAATGTCCGATTCGGATGTTTATTTGGCAGGTGACGATATTGTTGATATTGTTGTTCTGTATCTGTGTCTGAATCTCCATTTCCACCTTCTTCCATATGCATGTGTGTGTTCTGACTGTTACCGGATTTTGTAGTTATGATACAAACGCTATGTCCCTGTGCGAGAATCTCATGTTCTATCTTTCTTATCGTTAGTGTTACTCTGTTATAATGTATATTTTTATAATATAATTGTATTGTGTTGATGCGTTAAGAAAAGATAGAAAAGGAAATGAAAGTATAAGAAGAAGAGAATTGATATGGTCTCGATTCGATTCGATGAGTTTTTTTTGTCAGTATCGTCTAGTATTCTCATTTTCAATAAACACGACTTATTTTATTTAGATATCATTAATGCAATGCAATGCAATGGAAGGCAATATAGTTTATTTTTTTCGCACTTACCCATCGATGACGTTATAACATGTAACGTAAATGAGAACTCTATGCTTTTGTTGTTGACGTATAGTTGAAATAGGAACCATGGTAACAGCAAAGTGAAGACACGATTTATTTATTTCGGTTTCTATATATATAAGAAGATTCCTTTTTATAGTTGATTTTTTCGATAGTTGAAAATTACAAATGGGAATGGAGTATATATGTATGGATAGTATTTCGTCTAGCTTTCTATATTACTCTTCTTCTTCTTCTTGCTTCTGTCATGTCGTTTTTTCCTTGTCTGTAGTGTTTTATTGTGTGGAGAGAGAGATATCGGTTGTGTCAAAATACGGTACAGTAGACAAGAGAAGAACGAATGGGAAGTCAAATTAATTGAATCGTTGTTTCGGCGTTACGTTAGGTGCTTTTTCAGATATTATATGAGCTAAAAAAATAAATCTCGTTGAGTGGTGGCGAAAGAGAAGGCCAGATAATACGGTTTTTCAAATGCAGTTTTTTGTTTTTTGTGCTTTTTTAAAGAGCTACGACGACTAACGTGAATTGTGAGTTGTAATTAGTCACGTGCTCACGCGACGGCGAATTACTTCCTAGCCAATCGAAAGTTCAAATGTAATTGCCCAGCTTTACCGATTGGAGTGCGCACAACCTGTCATTTGTCTATTATATATGTGTGTACAGTATATGTCACACTTTATTTTCTCAACTGCCCACTACATCACACGACATGACATCTTCGCTGTCTCACATTTTAAATAGAAATGAGAGGTTCTGCTTCTGAGTTATCCTTGCAAAAACATTTTGATGGTCATCATCTGTCAATGTTGTGCAAGAATGCGGCTGCTGCTTGCTAATACTATATTGCTGCTACTACTGTACTAAACAATTATACTACTTGTTTGTTGTTGTATTTCTCACAAAGCAGAATTCAATTGTATCAATCATGGATATATTTAAAAACAGTACTAACATCCAGTATAAACCATACCAGAGTATCTGATGACAGACAAGATATGAAGTCAAGATGCAATGTAAGAAGTGGAGAAAGTGAGCGTCATATTTAAAAAGAGTGGCTTGTTTGTAATAATATAGCATCTTCTCCTCTCATCATTATTAGGTTTAGTAATAGTGTAGTAATAGTAATAATAATAGTGCATGCTAATATGTTACTATCTTGTGTACTAGATTACATTAGGTAGAAGCAATGTTTGGCATTATAGTTATAGTACATAATGTAACTATCTCTTAATAGGAGTGTGGGTACGACATATTGTGTGTAAGTGGGCATCTATGGTGTACCAACTACAGATGGCTACATCTTGGTCACTACTAGGACCTAGAACAAACTTGATAGATAGAAAGTGTTGTATATTCATGGAGAGAAGGATGATGTATCTGGTTTGGGGTCTAAGATCTATATTTTGATGATTTTCGATCCAATGACAAATTTAGTGCGCATACACACATATATGTGTGTAAATGGAGAAATGTGGTGTACCAACTACAGATGGCTACATCTTGGTCAATACTAGGACCTAGGACAACCTTGATAGATAGAATCAAAACATTCCGCCCATACCACTATTCCACCATACCACCCTCTCCTACTCGATTTCCACCAGCGCTTGGTGCAGCTTGAACAATCCTATCTGCCAATCTGCTCAACGGCAATGACTGCATCCATACCGTTCCTGTACCCTGTAGGACTGCCAAAAATATTCCTTCGCCTCCAAAGAACATTGATTTTAATCCCGGAACCATCGTAATATCAAAGCTTATTCCTTGCGTTGTAAACGCTACAAGACAACCAGTATCTAGACGAATACGTTCGTTGTTTAATTCCCGCTTAATGATAGTACCCCCAGCATGTATAAAGGCCATTCCGTCTCCTTCTAATTTTTCCAATATAAAACCTTCACCACCAAATAATCCACTACCGATCTTTCTGTTGAAGCCATGGAAAGCTTGGTACCTAATGCAGCACATAGAAACGCATCCCGTTCTGTTTCGTACAGAAGCAATACAAACAATTATCTTATTAGAAAAGACGCGTTTACGAAGGAATATCTGATGTTTTGTTTTTCAAATACACTTGTTTTTACAAGTATACCATTTTTTACTTACGACAAGTAATAGCTTGACCAGGTTGGTTAGCAAGATTGACTGGTACAATACTTCCTGGATAGGGGGCAGCAAAAGCAACACGAGACTTTTGTTGACTTTCGTTAGTAAAATGTGTAATAAATAAGGATTCTCCAGACATGAGCCTACCACCAGCTGCCATGAGCTCTACAATACATCATCGAATAGTGAACAGAAACAAATTGATGATGACGAAGCGTAAACAAACAAGTAGAAAATCGGGGAAGGAAAAGTTTTAGATACGCTTAGATTTGTAGATGAAATCGGAGAAGGCAGGATGAAAAGATATATTTCGGTATCTTATTCTTTGGATTTTTTTCGTTTCTTACTTTTGAAGAATCCTGTTTTTGCTTCAGACCCATCACCAAATTTTGACTCAAATTTTATTCCATCTTCCATAAACATCATTGCTCCTGCCTCACCAATCACAGTCTCATTCGGATCGAGTTCAATCTCGACCAATTGCATCCTATTTTTCGATGAATATATATAAAGTAAAGGGTATCACATGACATGACATACATCGAAACAAAAAATAATCACGAGAGGATAATGTAAGCAATGGATGTTGTTCTAGTATTTTTTTTTTGAATTTCTGGTATTAGTATAGTTTACTGTCTCTGATTTCTTTTTTTGTAACTTACTCATATCCTTTAATTTCGTAATCGATTTTGTGACACTTCACTGGATTACCCTCGCTAATTAATCCACTGGTTGGTCCTTGGTGAAGACCAATTTTTGCAGGTTGAGCAACGGCGTGGACCATAGAAGGCTGCTGATCTTCGATTGTACGATGATTGTTATTGGAAGAATATGATAACGATGACGATGCTACTGCTGAAGTGAATGGTACCACTGGCTGATGTTGTGTGGGTGGTGGTAAATCCAAGGACTGCGAAAAATTAGGAAGAACAGATGACGACGTCGTTGCCCTCGCTGACGGTGTTGAAGAAGGTAGTTGTCCATAAACATTATTATTACTACTACTAGTACCAGTATTACTATTGATTGCAGTAGATTTTGGAGTTGATGCTGAAGCGGATGCTGAATAATTAGTAGTATTAGTTGTTGTTGTTACTGCTGATGTTGTAGCGGGGAGTGCCCCATAGACACCGTTGTTGTTGCTATTGTTGGACGACGATGTTCCTAATGTCGTGGATTGACTTGCGTATCCAGAATTTGAGGTATTTGCGTACGGATTATAATCGGATGCTGATACTGCTACTTTGGAAGCCGAAGGGTTGCCATTAGTCGAAGATGAGGCGTACGGATTATAATCGGATGCTGGTACTGCTGCAGAAGTAGAAGCCGAAGGATTTCCGTAGACGTTACAATTGTTGCCATAGCTTGCTGGTGCTGGTGCTGTAGAAGTGGAAGGATTCCCGTAGACGTTATTGTTATTGTTACTATAACCGGGAGACGAAGAACCGTAAGACGCAGTATTCGACGGCTGACCATATGCGGAAGTATTAGTGCTACTACCGCTTTGTTGCTTTGGCTGGCTTTTGTTATTTCCTGTCTGCGTGACGTAAGATGCCATATTTGGGTATACCGTATTTTCTCTGTATGCGAGCGAATAAATAGAAGATTCTGGTAGAGCGCTTAGAAATACGACAATCTGCTATTTGTTTTGAATATGAGCAGAGATGCAAGATGCGAGATGCAACATGCAAGACAGTTGTGAGTTTTGTCGTTATCATTATTATCGTTGACACATCGTTGTCGAACTTCTTGTATTCTTTACGGTACGGTACTTAGTACTGCTATTCACGTTACTATGATCATGAAACAATCGAGATTTAATCAATCATCCACGACCCAGTTTAACTCGTGCGCATCGTCGTCTGTCCTCCGGCGCACTCTAACAGGCCACCAACCAGATCATGGATTTCAGATTTGCTATTTCATTCGATTTTGACTTGACTTTTTTAATCAGAATTCTTTGTACGGTAATATTGGTATCGGTATCAGTTTGCATCAGTCAAGAATTGGCTAACTCTTCATATTACAAGTAGATAGCAGAGAAAGACAAAAGAAAAAAGAAAATGACATCATCACTTGCACCATCTGTTGGTAAGAATGGTGACAAACGTACCGGTGGAATCGCTTGGGCAGGTAGTTTGGTAGGGTCCGAGAATCCAAATAATCTCGGATATCGATATTCCAACCCGTTAAAACGGTATAAAAAAGCTGGTGAAAATGGTGATGATGGTGAAAATGATGGACCTGAATTCCCTTCCAATTTAGTTGTTCAGTTTCAAAACCGACAGGGTGACGAATTAGCAAATTCAATGGACATACCGACTCATTCGACGATAGATGATTTACAAGCCCTAGTTCATTCTCTTATTGATGACGAGGACGAGGACGACGAAAAATCTAATAACAAATCAAAAGGCATTCCATATTCATTTTATGCCAAAATTGAAAGGAAGAATGGAGTTGTAGATGAAATTGAAATTACTAATAGTCTATTAGATTTCTTGAAGGAATATAAAAACCTCGTCTCAACTGAAGTTACTCTACAACTCACCTACCAACCGTTAGCCGTCTTTAAGGTCCGACCTGTCACACGATGTACAGCTACCATGCCTGGTCACACGGAGGCAATCCTTCACGTATCATATAGTCCTGATGGGCAACATTTGGCATCGGGTGGGGGTGATACTTCTGTAAGATTTTGGGACGTTAATACCTGTCTACCAAAAATGACATGCAAACAACATAAGGATCATGTACTGTGTACCGCATGGAGTCCAGATGGACGTTACTTTGCTAGTGCTGATAAGCGTGGGACATTAATAATTTGGGATCCACATCAAAAAAGAAAACGGGTGATTAAACAACAAAACGGAACGAAGTCAGAACCGACGGAACCAATTTGGATCAAATCACAGGCACATAAGCAATATATCACTGGACTTGCTTGGGAGCCACTTCATCTTAACCAAGGTCGGGGCGAACGTATCGTAACATCATCGAAGGATGGGTCATGTAAAATTTGGAACGTCCGGACGAAACAAGCTCTAATAGTAAGTTCTTTCTTGTATTGTTTTCTTTTTCAACTGTTGATGTTTCTTCTTCTAAAGAAAAGAAAGAAAATAAGAAATAAAATAAAAGAGAATGAAGAAATTATATCGTGTATTTGGCATTCGTGCCTATACAGTAACGTCGAGATACTCGAAGAGATGGACGGAGTCAAATTCCATCCTTCTGGGTCGCAAAATTGTCTATGACAGATCAGCTTAAGATATCGGACTCTTTTATTATACTTTTTTAATGCGCTTTTTTTAAATATCTCTACTTCGTTCTTCCATTCTCACGACGACGTTTCCATCATTCCTTCCGTTTCTTTACCCAATTTTGATTTAATCTTTTTTAATTACCCGCAGACTTTATCTGGCCACACAGATTCCATCGAGGCTGTGAAGTGGGGCGGTGAAGGATTTTTGTATACCGCCAGTCGTGATCGTACAATCAAGGTGTGGACAGCGAAGGAGGGAGACGTTCTTGGAAAAATGGTACGGACCCTAAAAGGACATGCTCATAGAATCAACTGTTTGGCGTTGTCGACTGATTATGTCTGTCGGACGGGCCCATACGAATTTGCACCCTCAGGGCGACCTCAACGGATCTTTAGTGAGGAAAGTAACGATGAAGATGCTGTTCAAAAGGCAAAATACCAAGCCGCTGTGGAACGTTACCAAGCCTTTCGAGATCAACAAGAAGGAGACGGTCAGAAGGAAAGACTCGTATCTGGTAGTGATGATTACACCCTATTTTTGTGGCATCCAACCTCGGAGAAACAACCCGTCAAGCGTTTGGTTGGTCATCAACAGGCTGTTAATCATATTCAATTTAGTCCAGATGGTCGTTACTTTGCCAGTGCCTCCTTTGATAAGAAGGTTAAGTTATGGAATGGATATTCGGGAGAATTTTTGAAAACGTTGACGGGGCACGTAGGAGCTGTGTACCAGGTAGCCTGGTCGTCTGATGGGAGATACTTAGTCAGTGCTAGTAAGGATAGTACCGCTAAGTTATGGGCGATCCCATCGGGTAAAACTGCGAAGGCCACATTACCAGGTCATGCCGATGAGGTTTATGCTTTAGATTGGAGTCCCAACGGAGCCAGTGTAGCAACTGGATCGAAAGATCGAACAATCAAGGTATGGAAGCATTAAATAATAATAAGAGCCATAGTCACAGTAACATTAACAGTATAATAATACCATAATCAAACTCTTATATATCAATATTCTAAAAGTAATTAAAATGTTAGATCAGATTGGATGATTGGACTAGATTAGATTATAGCCGAATATACATTATTCATACCTATAATTTTTGATATCCAGTATGTCTTCTATTATTAGAAGTATTATGATATCCTAATTAACTTTTTGATTTTTTCTACTGCAGTATCTGATCTGATCTGATCTGATCTGATCTAGTCGAGACTACCTTCAGGAAGTATCGACGATGATGATTTTTTATACTGACGCATTAATGCTTCTTCATTTTGGACACGATTAACTTCCTTCACTTCCAATATTTTACGTACCATAACGAATCGTTGTCCACCAGCATACTTGTATTGACATCGTGCTTGTTGGACTTGATATTCTTTTTCACCTATAACAATTACATCACCAGATGTCGTTGATTTATCTAATTGATATTCACCAATTACGGTCTCACTCATTTTATCATTATTATCTTTATTGGATATTTGTACCAACCTAGAAGGTGTATTATCGCTTTGCTTTTTATTATTTTTCTTCTTTTTATTATTTGAAGGAGAAATCCGGTTGGTAGAAGGAAGCATATGGTGTTCTAGGTCTGTCGTCGTCTTCTTGTTTTTGTTGTTCGTTATTTCGTTATTTATTTTATTCTGTTCTTGTTTTTGTCGTTCTTTAAGGAATTTAGTTTTATATGGATCTTCTGGTGTGTTCGTTCTTATAGAGAATGGCAAATGATCTCGATTATCAAGTGGTCGATACCCTCCTCCCCCCTGCTTTCCATTTTTTCTTTTTCTTTTTACAATTGGTTCTAACCCCAATAAATCACGATTTACATCTTCCCGTGTTACTAACCCAACGTCGTCGTCGTCGTCTTCTCCATTATTATTATTATTATTATTATTATTATTATAATTTGCGTTGTTCTCGTCGTCATTGTTGTCGAGCCAGCCTTTTTGTAAAGATAATCTAGTAGTAATTTGATAGGGGCGTTGTTGCACACATAATGGTGAAACCGGAATTAATGCTTCTACCAAAATAGAACCGATAACAGTTGCTGCTGATAAAACTGATATTACCAACAATGGGGACGAAAAGAATCCGAATCTGTTGGTTGAACGCGAATCCATCGTATGATATGTATGACGTGCAATTGATTTGATCAGTATAAGTTTACCCTACACGTAGGCTTATCCGTTTGCGTTCGATCAGCGTGTCTCTGCTACAGTCCTTGTGTTGAAAAACGATGCTGAAAGATTTGCCATTCCATTGTCGAAAAGCCAATAATATTATTCTCAATTCTAAAAAACCAAATTCAAAATTCTGTTTTTTTTCTGATGTGTTTTTTTATGCGTCACTGTCGAGTGTGTCGAGTCTAAGTTAGTCTTTAGAGGTCAGCAGGGGGGATTAGAGAAAATATGTTTTCCCGCTCAATTTTGTGCATTTTTTAGTTCTTGCTGAATAAATTGTTATTTTGACATTATTATTAAATTTTATAAAATCGCTTATTGCTTCGACAACTCCAAACAGCACCATAGCAACCATGGTAGTAGTATTCATCGCCTCGACTATCACCCGATCTTTAGGTTTCACAGCCAAACAAGCTGTGACTGTTGGTAGAAGCAGCATTGTGTGCTGTGGAACAGCAGCAATAGTAGCAGCAGCTGCTGCAGCAGGTGCAACGAGCGATCGACAAGGTTACGTTCGTAGACGTGCAATCACTACAACAACATCATCTCATCAATTTCTTATCGTTGACGGTAGAAGACAATGTAGCAGACGAAGGCTATTCACAACAAATTCCACTAACGAAAAGCAACATAAACACATTCCATCACCGACATGGTCGATTAAAGATCTAGAATTGACGTCGACTCATCCTCCATTACCACAAGAAGAATTAGAAAGATTGGCCCGACTGGTACTGATAGATATCAATAACGACAACAATGATGATGATATGGATTCACTGAAACAAGACCTTGGAAACATTATTCATATGGTTCAACATGTTACCGAGTATGATGGTAAAAATATACACGTGGGGGATGTTTCAATAGCAAGCGAGGAGCAGAATGACGAAAACGATCCAACATATGGTCGTGATGCTGGGAGTATCTACGATGCGGTGCGAGGAGTAAAATCGATCCCGCTTCGAAAAGGCATCGAAGATGATCCTCTCCAAGAAGGAGATACTCAGCAAGCGCAAGAAGTATGGGACAATTTTCTGCAACCCAAGACGATTAATAGAGGTGGCGGGCATGCATACTTTGCAATTGAAACCACCGAAAAGTAAAACTCTGTACGCAAATACGCGTACAAGTACTGTACTAGAAAATATTTCTACTATTTATCTATAAATTTGAGGTTTTACACTATTTATTTTGAAAAACAAACATTTTTTTTCTGCTCACAACAACAACGAGATATTCTATTCTGGAAAATTATACGAATCAGTATCAATTTATAATTCTAATAGTTTCATTAGGGGTCATGCTACTCTTATTTGTTTAAATGTTCTGCGGCTTCCCGTTGCGATCTTCTTTCTTGCTCGTCGGCGAAACTCAAATTCCAGAAACCTTCGGGTGTACTGGGTGGAGTGTGACGCGCCCGATGACGACTGCATGCTACAAAGTCGCAACGATTGTAGAACTTGGCTCCATCGCCACCAAACACAGCGTCAAAGAAGTCTCCACATTCCTCACATTGGTAACCATTCAAGACCTCTCGCGCCGCCTTTCCGCGGACAACCTCTTGGTACTGAAAATCATCAGCCTCGTCGTTGTCGTCGTCACTATTGCTGTCAACGTTATTACGTATTGAATCCTTCTTGATTTGTACTTCTGTTCGTCGTTTCTCTATGACTGGCGATGCCACATATTTCTTTTGTTTAAGTACCGGAATAATGTTCGATGTTTTACTTGACACGGTTTTACGATTATCTTCTTTGTCACGGACGATGTCGCTGTTCCTATTGCTGTTGCTGTCGTTGTTGTTGTTATGTCCAACACTAATTCCAACACCATCGTTCCAATCAATGCTTTTTGTATCCATCCGAGTAGTAGCGTTTCTACTACCTCCACTATCATTTCCGCTACCATCATTTCTCTCACCTCTGAATGAGTCAGCTTTCTGGTTCGTATTCTCCTTACCGTAAGAACGGAACAAGTTAGATCTCGCTGCTGCTGCTACATTGCCGGGGATGATTGGAGATGAATTTCGTTTTTGACTGGCGGTGCCGCAGTTTTCCTCTCTGGGATTATGGATGAAGAAGTTCTATTTTTGACAAAATTTCTAGCCGGTGTATTAGACATCCATGCGTACTGCTAGTAGACACAAGAGATTGTTGTTTGTAGGAAGGAGATCGTCGAGAAGATTTGGCCATCCACGCATTACTTTTGGAAGATGGGGACTTACTCCTCTTGCTTTTTTTCTTTTTCTTCACCTCTTGGTCCCCCTTTTCATTCTGACTCGGAAAATCTATTTTGGAATCTTGATACTGTACATGAGATTGCTTGTTATTTGTTAGACTACGAGGACTAACGGTGACACGGCGGGCCTTTTGAGGAGGGATTCTTTGCGATTGAGACAAGAGAAGTTCGCTCGCGTCCGATTGTGAGTTTTGATAAATTTCTCCACCAGTGCGAGGACTTACAGTGCTACGACGGGCCTTTTGAGGAGGAATTCTCTGTGATTGAGATAAGAGTAGTTCGCTTGCGTCCGTTTGTGTGTTACGATAAAATTCTCCACCAGTATCCTCGTGGCCTGTATACTTTTCGTCCTCCTCCTTGTCTTCTTCGTTCACCGATTTGTTCAAATCATCTACGCGTTGACGTTGAGTATTGGTCGATGCATCGGCGGCGTATGATCGGTGGGATCGTCTTTCGGGATTTCGCTGAAATTATCTTCTTGTTATTACACGAGACAAATGGTCGTCAGTTGTTTGATGGACAACTTCGTTCATCATATAAGGCCTGATGGGATGAGACGCACTAGTTCGTATCCCCATAATGTTTTCCCCCGTCCAGATACTGAAGTGCCGTCATGGTTCCGTATGATACCTTCGCTGATTGTCGTTGCTTCCATCGGTACTTTTGACGGAATCAGATAATCGTGCGTTATTTTGAGAAATTTTTCTTTTTCGATTCCAGCTGACGGATGAGCGATATAGTACTTTTAACGTCGTCTGGATTGGCAACGCTATTATCTCGCCCTGATGGTAAGATCCTGGTATCTTCAGTCCAGATATTATTCTTGCTTCCATTATCTCTACGAAGCATACCAGCGACAGCGACCGGGTCGTCATTGTTATTGTGTTGTAATTTTATTGTCGCTGTCCCCCTCCCCGTCTTTTGTCATCATCTGAATTTCTTTCACATGCTGTTGTCGTTGTTCTTTCTCTAGCGCAGTCTTTGTTTGAGAGGTTGAGGATTTGTCAGAGGTGATCATCACAATCATCATCATCCTCGTATTCGTCTTCTTCTTCAAACGGAGAAAGTTGTTGAGATTCATGGGTTGTTTGTCGGTCGTAATCATCCGGTAGGATCGACGACGACGGTGGATGGACAATAACTGTCCTGGGCAAACTGTTAGGAAAATCATCCGCATTATATGAATCGTTCAGGTCCATATCCGGTACTTCTTTTTTCCTTTTCCTCGTCGTTTTTCTACTAACCGATATCGGTTCTTCAAATTTGTTGGTATTATCTTTGTACTTTTTGTAGTGATTGGTTTTTTCTTCTTTTAAGACTAATCGATCTGACTCTGACTCAAGTAATTGGCGTTGTTGTTGCTGATTCTTATTATTGTGGAGATTCTGATGTTGATTCAACATCAACAAATCGTCATAGGTCGTAGCTTTAGACTGTTTATCGTCGGTGTTTACCGAAGATTTTTGTTGGTCCATCCTAGAACGATCAGAATCTAAGATCTCAATCTCGGTATCAGTACTTGAATTGATTCGATAAGACTGTTGCTGCATTTGCTGCTGCAATAGTTTTGTATTCAGATCTTGCGCGAACAAGTATTCTTGGCTAGCGATACCTTTTCTGTGGATTTCTTTCGTTTCAACCAAATTCTTGCCATCGGACTTTACCGACCATATTTGTTGGTCCGTCCTAGAACGATCAGAATCTCTGATCTCAGTCTCGATATTGGTATCGGTATCTGACTTGATTTGCTGAGATTGTTGCTGCTGCAGTTGCTGCTGCTGTAGTTGAGATTCCTGCTGTTTCGTTCTTCGTACGACAAAGAAATCTTGGCTAGTGATATCTTCGTTGTGGCCTTTTCTCGTTTCATTCTTATTTTTGCTATCGGTTGCGTTAGGAATTTCATCATCGATGTTATTTTTATCGTCGTCTTTATCTTTCGGGATCGTGAAATTGGCTATACCATCGCATCCACCGTTATTATTGTTGTTGCTACTGCTGTTACTATTGACGACGTTATTTTTCGATATCGGTGACTCATTCTGTGACGTTTCTTTTAGTAAAGATGTTTCAGTTGCTTCTGCTGTTGTTATTTCCTGTGGTTGGTAGGTAGGTTGCTGTTGCTGTTGCTGTTGACATTGTTGCTGCTGCAATGGCATTATTGATGGTGATGATGGATCTTCTTTTTTATCTCGTTGCTGTTGGTGTTGACGTTGTTTAGTTTCTTCCTCATCAAATTGTTGTTGTTGCCGTGACAATAATCGCATAGATACTTCATAACCATCATCAATTGAATCTGTAAATTTTGCCTTTTCACTTAATAAGTCACGATATTTTCTTCCAAGATTTTCCATTATGATTTGGTTTTGTATGCCTTGCTGTTCCATAACAATTCTTTTTTCTTTTTCACGTTCCATACCTAATTGGGTTTCTTTTTGTTGTTTTTCCATCAATGAAACAATTTCATGTACCAAAGGAGATTTTAGTGATGCATCATATTTATTCTTTCGATCATACCATTCTGCTAATCGTGAAATAGCACAAACACCAAACAATATAAATGGGAATACTGTTGGATCATCAAAGGGTGATGATGATGATGACGAAGCTACTGCATCTGTTGTTCTCTTTCCCTGAATTTTTTCAAGTAATGATCGAATTAATGCTTCAGATGATGATAATGATGATGATGATGAATTGTTATTATTTTTCGTCATCGTCGCTGTTAGCATCAAATTTGAGTCTGAATTTGCTGCTACAACGACAGCACCAGTTTTATTTGTATTTGTATCTCTTTGATGTTGTTGTTGTCTTCGTCTTCGTTGTCGTCGTTGATTTACTAGAGCTTCTAATCGTTTCGTCGTTCCATCGCCATCATGTAATAGTACACCATCATTATCATTCTTTCGTTGCAGTTGTCGTTGCCGTCGTTCTTCTTTGTAACGAAGATAGCATCGAGTGTGCCGATTACTACGACGAAGACAATTGCGATTATGAAGCTGCTGAGGTGGTGGTTGCTTCTGTTGACTAGTACACTGTTGTTGTCGAGGATGGTTGTAATTGTTGTTGTCAGAGTTATTATCATTATTATTATTACCATTGACATTAATATTGCTCTGTTCGTATTGCAGCTGTAGCTGTAACTCTGGTTGTTGTTGTCGTTGTTGTCGTACGATGCGGTCGAAACCACCATCCTCATCATTGTCGTCTTCTCTTACTCCTTCTATACACGTTGTTGTTGATGATGCTACGTTTGGTGATGTTTCTGATTCTATTGATTTCTTCTCCGCTGCTAGCGGTAATATTGGTGGTGGAGCAAGTGTGTCGTTTTGATCACAATTATTATTGAGTGGATACGACGTGGATGACGTTGTTGATGATGAGGGTAGTGGTAGTACTTGTAATAGCGGCGAAGAAGTTCGTGGATGATGCAGCTCTTCTTCCTCTTCTTCTCTACCAATTGTTGTTGTTGTTGATTCTGGTTGTTGCAACATTTCCTCGTCATTTCGCCGTGACAGTGAAGGAGTTATCGTTACCATTGACGGTGGATGGGGAGATGGTGACCTACTCCTACTAGTACTACTTCTACCATTGCTGCTTTTGGAACTGATGTTACGTTTACGTTTTCCTTTTCCCGTCATTAGTTGACGAACTACATTATTCGGAGACATCGTATCGTTCGATTCACTTCACTTCAATTCGCGTGATTGATTTGATTGATTGATTGTTCGATAACTAGTAATAATAGTAACGAAAAAGAGAAATGTAGCCGTTGAGTAAAAGACGGAAGAGACTAGGATAGATGGAGGTGCACTAGAGATGAAATTAACTAGTCCTCCTTTTCTCCTGGCCTAATAGATTCGTAGATAGGGATGATAATAAGGCTGATCAGCTGAGTGTTACGAGTGTGGAGTCAAGTTTCTTCAAAGAAAGCTTTGCCGTTTGCTTGTCGATCGTCCTTGCCTCTCATCTACCGTGCGTAAGCGCGCCTGCAATTATTGATTATTTTTTTCCTTTTTTATTTTTGGCGCGGAACATTCAGAAATGGATAGCATTCCCCCATACCTGGTAGGCTTCATATCTTAAGAGTAGCCTACAACTTTTGTGGCTTTTTGTTGGTAAGAGCTATGCTCATATAGCAATAACAACATAACTCCAACCATCATCATATCCGTAGGTCAAATACAAAATAGTACTAGTTGTGTTTTGGGGAAAGCTCTAGGTAGAGAAGCATCAGCAGAGTTTGCAAGACTCACTCAGTACATTAATGGAGATGAATCCATTAAAAAGCAATGTTGTAATGCTACATATGTGCCTGATAACATGCAATACAGCCATGTGCATGTCCCTTACTAGGAATATAATAATACATTCACAACTATCACACCACCAAAATGGTAAAATAATAGATCCTTCTTCTGATTTGTTTGTTGTTCCAGGATATTTTATTTTATACGTAGGATAGTTATTACCATTGGTACGTACTAAGCGTAGGTCGAAAGCGTTCGATATCGGTATTTTGGTATTTTACAAATATTTATGCCTGTAAGTACGTTGAGAGCGTTAGGTTCCGTTGTAAACCTGAAAAATTCTCTTTGTATCATCAGATGACGAATACGGTACAGTACCGTACAATCGAACAACAACAGGGAGAAATGTTCGAAAAAGAAAAGATAGTGTTGTTGAATTGTTTAGCTGAAAAGATTATAACTAGAATATCGCATCGAACTACCACCTACTATAACGCAACGATGACGAAAAAGGTTGAATACCCAGTCGATAAGGCGGCTCTCGAAGAGATGTCTCGTGGAATGGTGAGTAAAGGAATAGGACTATTAATATGAGTAGGAATGTTATATCTATCTATCTGACATACGACGAGTGTGCTATTTTGTTGTCCAACAATATCCTAAACTCATCAGTATGTGCATTGCATCAAAATTGTACATGTTATAAATAGATCTACGCAGAATTAGCCATAACAGATAATAAAGAAGGAACGTTGGCAAAAATAGGCAAAGCAAATCCATGGCACATTCAGGCTTTAAAACTTATAACTGGATCTCAAGAACGTGCCCATCTTCCACTTCGGGATATTCTTAACGAGGATCTTGGGGGTCTTATTCTAGATACCGAACTGGATGTAACTGGTATTACACGGGGTGGTCAATTTTTGGATACTCAAGGTTATGTAGCCCATAATTCTGAGTGCATCGTCGTTTCATTCCGATGTACTACATCTATCTTTGATTGGATGACGAACATTAATAGCACTACTTCTGCCTGGGATTTAGAAGATGTAGAACAAGGATTCAGTGGATATTGCAGTGGATTTTCAGAACTATGCTGTCAAGGTTCCAATTACAAACCAAGAGTTCATACAGGAATGTACAATAACTTTCTAGCAACACTACCAGAGGTGAAAAAATACGTTGATCAATTTTTGACTGACTATGAAAGACCTCGAAAATTATACATTTGTGGTCATTCCTTAGGAGCAGGTATTGCTAATCTTATGGCTACCTACTATCTGCTCGAGCACAATTGGAATCTACTTCCTCAATCTCTTGTCTTAGTAACAGCTGGAAGTCCCCGCTCGATTTGTGAATCGATGAAGGAGGTCACAGACAAAAAAAGAGAAGAGTATGGCAATAACGTTCGCTTCTACCGCATCGTAAAAGGGAAAGATGCTGTTGTTAGAGTACCGCCCAAGATTCTTGGTTTTGATCATCTTGTTGATCCTACCGTGATCAAAGATGACGGAAATATTTTATTAATCAGCAAGGAAGGTGATATCAAGGATAACTTGTCAGAGATTTTTGATCGTAACCAAGAAGATAACTTGATGCGAAATATAGCAGAGGGCGCCGTAGACGATTCGCCTGAAGATACGGAAGATGTATCTGACGAAGATGCTAAATACAATCGCATTTTAATGAAAATTCCACAGGCTTTCAGAGATCACATGCCGGATATCTATCTAAAGCCAATCTTACGAGCTCAAGGTGTTATATTTGTGAAGAAAGATAACACTGATAACAACGTGAGCGACGAATCGTCAACCCAGAAAATTGAACAAGATAAGACAAAGAAGACGAAAAAGAGTCGACCAAAGTGGGTTCCAAAATTATTCCGTAAGAAAACAATAGATAAGATCGAACCTACCGAGTAACCTTTGACAATCGTTAGGACCTATATCATTATTAGACATGGGTCTTCAACACGACGTGGAGTTGCGTGCTTAAACATGCTGATAGTTGTATGTCTCATTGTTATATATATATATATATATATATATATATATACGTATATATATAGCATGCTTTGCTATTGTAACAAGGCAGACATGTTTAGTCTGTGCTCATATACATATACTACAGGACTACATAAATTCAGTATAATTTAGATATAAATCTGATAAAACATAATGTTTGTAAAGTACCGCTTTATAGAATTATCAACATATTGTACATTTGTGATTCTAAATGGAGCATTTTGATAATACCGTATGTATTGCTATTCTGATACTATCCCTAACTTTGTCTTTGTCTTTATCTTTATCTTTATCTTTATCTTTGGCTTTGGCTTTGGCTTTGGCTTTGCTTTGCTTTGGCTTTGGCTTTGGCTTTGGCTTAAGGTGTATACAGTATTAGTTGGTTGGTTGGTTCTCCACACTGCCGATCCTATTAATACTACTATCATTTATTTATTTTCCGTGACGACTTTAGCACACTTTTCACTCATCGATTCTAGTGTCGCACTCATCTGCAATGTGATATTATTTTCTCGTTCCACTCGATTGATTTCCCATTCAATGTAATTTTTTACCAGGGTATATAAATCCTTATATCCCTCGTGTGTGACAGACTCCATAAGAGCACACAATCGACCTGCCTCCTTTTCGTGGACAGTAAATGCCTGCTTGAGTTTGCCTTCGTTACGAGACAACCGGTCCACGGCCACAGTTGGATTGGTCCTTCCTTTAATTTCCAACTCGTTGGCTTTATTGCGTAGCGTCTCTATTTTACGTTCGTAATGAAGACGATTCGATGCGAGCTTTCGGACACGTTTTAGTCCCGATTCGACACGCTCCGTAATGATCTGTTCCCATTCGGTCACAAAGTTGACGACATCTTTTTGGTATTCCTGATCATTGACGACAGCCTGGGCCGCACCAAAGCCATACAGACCGAGAAAACTGAGAATATCAGCACCACTTCTTTCCCTATAGTCTTCTGCAACTTGACTTACTGTGTTAGGGATGGAAGAATCCACTCCTTTAGCTGCAGTGGTTTCCGAAGACGCCACAACAGATGCCGAAGAAGAAGTCACCGACGCTGACTCTGACGACGACGCGGACTGGAAGGAAGAAGAGTACGAATCTGTTGATAACGAAGGTGACGGCGAAGACACTACTAGTCGTTGTGAAAACTGCTGTAATTGTTCCGTGGCCTCCCCGTCTAACTCACAACCAATTTCTTCACGGATCGGTGTCCGTTCCGATAAGAGGGCCAACTGTTGGGCGATCTCGAATCTTGATTCATGAAGATCTCGAGTACGTATTTGATACGTATTAATAACCATGATTAGTGCTCGTAGCTGTTTCTTCATTTGGACAAAGTCTACTGTTAACGGTATAAGATCAGGACTTCGATTCTTCTGAACATCATCTGTAACGGCCTTGTCCAATCGCTCTTCGATCAGAATTGTACTTTGAGAAGTTGCACGGCGACGATCATTGTCATTGCCGTCCCTTTTGTTGTTGGTGTTGGCATTGTTGTTATCGGAACGATCTTTTTTGTTGTTTACCATCATTATATCAACGTTATCCTTATTCCAGTAATCTTTTTCATCACTTGGGTTGGTCAACACACTCAACGAATCTTGTCGCTCTAATGTTTTTGCCGGCATGATTTTTTCTTTCTTTCTTGATAATGTACCGTAATATGTTATATTTTGATTGTAACTTACGTAGGCTGTGCGTATATTTTCTTGTCAATGATCGAAAAGTATGAATTTTTAGAATTATGAGCTTGATGACGTTCAAGTGTAATATGATGTCGATATGCAAATTATTTTGATAAAGCTGTCATCCCTTTTATTGTAGGCTATGTATAATACTGTACTTCGAAGTATAGGACTAGGACTAGAGTTTGCATACCATTACTGGTTTTATCTATCACTTGTTTCGTCTTCTTGGGTTCTTTTTTTGTGTCTTTTCAATGCACATTACGAACGTCGATCACGATCACGAATTTCTGTTTCTTCTCTCGAAAACTTGAAAAAGAAGTTTGCATGTTTGCATTGTTTGCATTACACCATGCTTTGGTTTTATTTATCCTTTTTTTTCGCTAAAACACAACAGGGCCAGTCGGTCAGTCAGTCACGAAGTGTTTCGTGTCCCGTTAATAAATAATGCTGATTCAATCGATCATCATCATGCAGGCCTTGCGGCACTAATAATTTTTGGGGGTTTTCTAGAAACTAAATAATTAGGTTTTTTTTAAGCGTGTTAACCGCTTTTTAGGAAAGCGGGTACCAAAAGCGGGTACCCCTACCTGCTTTTTAGGAAAGCAGGTAGGCAAAGCGGGTACCCCTACCTGCTTTTTAGCGAAGCGGGTATACCCGCTTTTATAATATAGCGTGTTATACAGCGTGGGGCTTAAGTAAAAAAGCGGGTACCCCTACCCGCTTTTTAGGGAAGCGGGTAAGCAATGCGGGTACCCCTACCCGCTTTTTAGGGAAGCGGGTAAGCAAAGCGGGTACCCCTACCCGCTTTTTAGCGAAGCGGGTATACCCGCTTTTAAAAAAAAACAATCCACGATCACTAGTTTCGTTCAGCCCCCACTCTGTTAAATAGTGCCGGAAGGCCCAGTGAATTCTGGCTCATTTTTTTCTTTTCTTTGCTTCTTTCGTCTTCTTTGCTTTGTTCGAATGTCGGCATGTTAGAAAATTTATAGTATTGCAAGATCATCCCTGTGCATATTATATAATCACATTTGATATCAAAACATTGGTTTGTTGTAATGATGACGTTCAATAGCACCATGCTGTTTCCTCATTGCCGTAATATCTGTCGACGACAGCAGTGCAGCAGTACATTTATAATCCGTCGTCGAAGTACAGCTAGTAATACAATAAAAGAAAGCATTGATTCCAATTTACGAATGCAGCATTATGTGTTGAAGAGAAGAACAAGACTGACAAAACGCACAACATCTTTGTCATTTTCCTCCACGACTATCTCTTCGAATGAAAAGGATGACAACGACGAAAAAAGTAAAGAATATGATGATATATCGTCGTCGTCGTCGTCGTCGTCGTCGTCGTCCGATATGATCAACACAAGTACGTCGTCGACTTCGACGTCTGACAGTTTATACAGACTTCTCCGAATGAATAAAAGTGAATGGACTACGATCGGTCTCGCGGCGTCTACATTAGTAGTAACATCATCCGTTACACTATTATTACCTTATGCATCTGGATCTGTGATCGATTATACAATAGCTAGTGGCGAGAATGGTGGAACTTCACCGTTAGTATTAGCGAGTGGACTTTTTGCGTTAAGCTCCTTAGCTGGTGGCGGAGTATACCTAAGAACGTTATGGCTAGCAAAAGCGGGCAATCGTATCGTCGCTAGAATCAAACAACGATTGTATTCATCAATCCTTCGAAAGGATTCGTCGTTTTTGGATCGACAAACTACTGGAGATTTGTTATCGCGATTAACTTCCGATGCCCAACTATTACAGGGAGCGTTGACGACACAAGCGGTTGCCGGAATGCGTGCGACTGTGATGAGTTTTGGTGCATTTGGGATGCTGTTATATACAAGTCCTACACTGGCTTTAGTATCCTGTGCAACCCTACCACCAATATTTATACTAACTCGACACTTTTCTAAACAACTAAAGACGCGACAAGAACGGGTTCAGAAACTACTTGGAGAGGCAACATCATTGGCAGAACAAGCCCTCAGTCATCCAACAACTGTTAAGCAGTCCGTAGCAGAAACATACGAGACCGTACGGTACCGGAATGGAGTTGCTGCTGCACACGCAGAATCGGTAGATACGGCTCATATGCAAGCACAGCTTGAAGCAGGATCGCATATATCGGCGAATGCAGCAATATTAGGCGTCCTAGGGATGGGAGGATCGATGGTATTAGATGGAAGTATCACAGCCGGTGATCTAACGGGTTTTGTCATGTATTCGTTGTTAATGGCAGGTAATTTATCTAGCATGACGAGTATTTATGGCGAGGTAGTTCGAGCGAGTGCCGCATCGTCACGTATCTTTGAATTGATGGATCAATCATCTAATGTTGTATCATCGAAAGGTGAAGATGAGGAACATACATTACTCTACGCTCAAGACGATCCTCTAGTCCAGATCGAATACGATTCCAAAAAGAATCAAGGTCACAATGATTATAATACTACCGTCAGTTCTACTGACCCAAATACAAATAATCCTTCGCAAAGAGCAGCATCTATCGAAATCGAGAATCTATCGTTTCGATATCCTAGTCGGCCTGATGTTCCCGTAATTAACAATTTAAATTTGACTATACCAGCGGGTGGTGTTTTGGCCTTAGTTGGTGCCTCGGGTAGTGGTAAGGTAAGTTAACAATCGGAATTTTGTAAAAGCAATGTACATACTTGACTTGTAAAACGTGACAATTAATTATCTAGTAAGAATAATCCTAAGAGTCGATTTTTGTTCCTGTACGTCTATCTAAGTCAACGATTGGAAGTCTTTTGACGAGACTATATGATACTGACGACAATAACAATAGGAACAAAGACGAAACTGAATCAGCCATCAGGATCAACGGTAAGTGCATTCGCGATTACGATCCACAAGATCTTCGTCAAATGATAAGTGTAGTATCACAAGAACCGATTTTATTCCGCGGTTCCATTCGAGATAATATTCGATACGGAGTATGGGACAATGCATCGGAAGAATCCATCATAGAGGCCGCTCGCCAGGCATACGTCATGGAATTTGTTAATGATTTTCCCGATGGACTCGATACTTTAGTTGGTCAAAGAGGTATGCAACTTAGTGGGGGTCAGCGTCAAAGAATAGCTATCGCACGGATGCTAGCGAACAACAAAGCTTCGATTTATATTATGGACGAGGTAAGCATAATCTTGTTATGATATGTATATATATATATATATATATATATATACAACTGCGTGATCAGTTATATTGTTTTAAGTGTTGGGTTATTACAAGTTCCAATCGGTGGCTAATATAAGTTTTCTTTCCTTCCCTTCTCTTTCCTTTCCTTGCTGCAGGCTACGAGCGCATTGGACGCTCAAAGTGAACACTACGTTCAGTCCGCTTTACAAAAGATATTTACAGAACATAGCGGGAAAACTATCATATCGATAGCTCATCGTTTGAGTACAATTCGTCATGCAACTAGTATTGCCGTATTGCAGAAAGGAAAAGTGGTTCAAATGGGAACATTCGAAGAGCTGAGCACTCAAGAGGGTGCATTTTATGAGTTAATGAAGACACAACTACTTTAACTACTTTTCGGTAAGGTTGACGGCACAAATTAATAAAAGGAAACCCCAAAAGTATTTTGTTCTGACCAGCAGAAGAATTATTTGGTTCGGGTTGCATTTTAGTAGGCTCGTATTTCAGTCAAACATATAATATTTCTTAGACACTTTTTTGTACCTGATGCAATATCCATTTATGTTTACTTAAATAATATCGATCTAGACTTGTTGTTGTTGGAAATTTAGAGGCGCTGTAATTCTTTTCTCCCCAAAACTGCCACTCGAAACCCACCGCTTTGAGCCAAAATTTTCTTCTCTGGTTCGGACAACGAGGTTAGCAACAAGGATTCAACATCGATGCCTTCCACACCGTTCGGGAGGATTGCCAATCCAAAAGATTTGCAAACGGATAGAAACCCATCCATTTCTGCGTTGACATTGAATCCTTCGTGACCTATACTTAGATATAAAGCGTAACACTGATTACTCGCTGTTGATGCTATTGTTCCTGTCAATGCATTGTTGTCGTCCATTTTGTCGTTTTTGGTTTTTAGGATAGTGGCTATTGTCTCGGCGAGTACTCTCCAAGATCCAGCATTATACGTTAGATCGGCACCAATAACGAATGAGGCGCATTCGCTATAGTCCATGGAGGCAAGAATCCCCATTGTAGAGGTTCGGTTCTAATATTCAATTCTTTCAGTGATGTAGGATTGGTACCAGCGATTTCAGCGTTAGTATCGTCACTACTATTAGTATAGTAGCAGTTTCGTCGAATATTAGATTCTGCCAATCGTAAAACTCCAGGATTTCCGTCAGTAGCTATGACAGATCTTGCTCCTAATTGTTGAGCTGCGATGCTACAAAGAGAAGTTCCACAACCAAGCTCAATAACATCTTGGTTCATCCAAAAGTTATTATCATTCTCGTCTTTGCTGGTGGTGGATCCTCCTCGTCTTTGTCGTTCTCGCTGCTGCAATTCATCGACCATGGCATCTAAAAGTCGAGTCAAGAGCAACCCACTATTCCAAACGGTCATACCAGTATTGCCACTCCCCCCTGCTTGTTGTTGCACGATGATTGTTCCGGGTTGACCACTGCTGCCATTATCGAATTTTTCTTTGCTAAGACTCCGGCACCGTTCCCTATATTTAGGCAACGGTATTACCCTTTCTGGCAACCCCATACACACCGAGCTATATGCTCCCGGAACAGCCGATTCGCTCATCAGCGCTCCGTTTTGACAAATATTTTCGATATTGCTGGTGCCGGTGCCGGTGTCGCTGGTGCTGCCGCCGTTGTTGTCAATACCGTTTGTCATCGTCGTCGCTATTGCAATGTAGGAACTCGCTGAAGAAAATACATCAGTTATAAAATCTTGACGCCCGATCATGTTGTTATCGGCTATTGTGATCTCATGGAGATGAAGAAGAGATGAATGATGGTGGTGTATCGACGTCGACGTCGATATCGACCGCAATAACAAACCATGACAGACGGATAGCGACACTACTACGCAGAAGACTACTATTACTGAATCTATTTGGGAGAACATCACCAACGACGACGATTGAATAACATCTCTCGATAAAAGAAGTGAGCGATATTCACCTGTATCTTTGCATCTATGCTAACCGTGCCATCGTCTATCGACTGAAAGTCTAAAATAACAAAATTAGAAAATATCTTGATGTGTGCATGATTGTGCGTAAGTTGTACGCGTCAACCCAGCTTTTCTGTCCGTCGTACGTCGGTGTATTTGTACAAAGTAGACAATGCTAATATACTATAGCATAGTAAACCAAACAGGTCAAGGAACTAATATTATAAAGATAATACATACCACGACATAACGATAACACTATTTTAGGATATCATAATGCGATTTATTTCTCAAATTGTAATGTGTTTTAAAAACAAAACTGATTAATTTTTCGTTCCAGTCTTACTTTTCTTAGGATTTGATTCTCGTTCGGGATGATGAAAGAAGCAATCTTTTCTGACACATTCAGTTCCGAATTGGCATAGCCGACGTTTCATTTTCTTCTTTTCCTTCCTTTCCTTTTTCTTATTAGCATGTCCTCCACCCCATTTCAACACTGAATCGGCAGCCTTGCCGGGGGCTTCGTGTTTGTCTTCATTTTCTGCCACCATAATAGGCTCGCTACCCCCATTGGTTACGGTCGGTGTTCTTTCATCCGATGCGGTCACTGATTTTTGAACAGCCTTGTTTTTTATTCCATTGTTTGTAAATTCGACCTCTTTAGCTAGCACAGTGATGTTTTCCTCTACACAAAGCGGACATCGAACCATCAATTCCTTTCCTGGGGTTTTATCGAGCTTAAGGGTCATGCATTTGACACACATCAGAACCGGTACTCCACAGGTCGAACATTTCTTTTTCCCTATGTATCGATCCCAAGCATCTTCACAGACGCAACACTTAGCAGGAAGACTACTATCGTCTTTCTGTTTTTGTTGCTTTCTCTTTTTCTGTTTTTTCATGTCTTGTTTTGAGATGACCCCTCCATCTCCGTGTGGGTTGTCTACACTAACGGCTTCGCGTTTGTCAAAGACGAAATTTTTACCACGCCAAAATCCACCATCCTTAAATGTTTTTAAATATCGTTCGACGCCGCCTTGAAGTTGATATACCCCCTCGACTTCGTTTCCCATTTGTGATTTGAGATATGCACTAGCTCTTTCACATCGTATTCCGCCGGTACAGTACATCATTACTGTTTTATTCTTTAATTTTTCACGCGTTTCCTTTGTATTTAACCACGATTTGAAATCTGTCGATTTACGCATTTTTGGATCGATGTATTCTGCACCAGTACCAGTCGACTTTGTCGTCGAATCATCATTGTTGTTTTCGGATTTTCCTAAAGAGCCCTTTGATTTTGACTTTGATTTAGATTCCTGTTGTTGATTTTGTCCATCGAATCGACCCAGTATGGCCTCGTAATGATTGCGAACATCAATGACGACAGTGTTGTCCTTTTGTAGCATTGCGTTAAAATCCCTCGCATCTAAATGTGTACCACCTGCTCCACCAACATTATTTTTGGTATTAGTGCTGCTGTTATTATCCTTAGTATCGGTCAATGGTGCTTCATCTTCACCGATATCATAAAATACTAATTCTTGGACGGGTAATATTTTGAATTCTGTGAAATGACGATCGGCAGGTAAATCATCAAAGTATTTAAAATCTGTATTAGTAGAAAATACTCTTGAATCGAATCGTTTTAAATCTTCTGCAAAGTGTCGTAATGCAGCCTTCGCAGTACAATGTGTTGTATCAACAGCTGACAACGTTGCATTAACACCTTCCGGTGCAACTCTAATCCGTCCACCAAGATTTCGATGACGAGCTATTGTAGATAAAAATGTTATAAGAAGTTGGAGTTGTCGACGATCCCACATTTTACCTTTAGTTTTGATGTTATCATTATCGTTATCATTCTCACCAGCATTATTTGATGTGGTGTATTGATAGAATAGCACCAAAGATGATTTAGGATTCTCTACTACTTGCTGATGTTGATTGTTTTCGTTATCACTACCTTTTACCGGAATCAGTTTTCCGGTGTTCGTGTAACTAATAGATGATTTAATAAGTATGGCATTAGGGAACCATTTTCCAAGCGTTCTTACGCCACCTGTTTCACCATCAGCAACCGTCGTCGTCGTCGTCGTCGCGCTATTATTATTTTTGGCGTGACCATGTGACACTAGATCTTTTGATGGTTCCTTTGGAATATCAATCGGATCATAGGTTTTCATGCACTCAATACGAATACATTCTTCAGCTGCTTCGATATCGGTCTCGATATCGTCAATGTCGTCGTTGGGAACTTCAACGTCAATTTCTTTACTGGAATCGAGATTTTTTCCTTGTTGTGTTTTATTATCATTACTTTGTTTCCTTTTTTTATTCTTTTTATTCAGAGCCTTTCGCTGTTGTTTGCTCAATCGCTTTGGTCGTTTGTTGTTTTCAACAACAACAACAACACCGGTAGCATCCATTTTCGTTATCGTTTCGTTTTTTTCCTGGACGACGACGACATCATCATCCTTAGTGTCTGTTTCGTCTTCTTGAGTATTGCTCACCTCCATCTTTTTGTGCTCGTCTTTGCTTGTGTTGCGTTGATTGTGTTTGTTTCAGATTTGTCTTTTAAATCCGTAAATATTGACGACAAGAAAAGAAATTGAATTATTTTTTCTCGTCGGTGGTTTGGATGGTTGTATGTCATGCGACTCATTTCTATATTAAGATTAAAGTTACTATCCACGAATCAATCGGTCAGTTGCACGACTGATGATGTAGGAATAAAGAGATTCGAAGATATTGTTTTTGACACAAACGAGAGATGAGATCTTCGCCTATTCCTAATAATCCCTTGAAGGTACAGTATGTTTGTTGGTTCGAAATTGATAGGACATACAGTAGGACATGACATTGAACATTGTATTGTCGCTCTTTCACAGTAATTGATAGACCATCTCATAAAATAGAAAGGAAACGCAACCTTCATTCATAATAGTCAGAATCAACACAACACAACACAACACAACAAAATTAATCGTAACAAACATATTCATAATCATAACATAATCATAATCATAATCATAACAAGTCTCAATCCTACAACAAACATTTCAGATTTCATCATGAGCAAGACGAAACCAATAACAACGTTAGTAACACCACCAGCTTCGTTCCGTCATGACAACATACTCGCCATTGTCATCCTTGGGGTAATCTTTTGTATCCAATGTTGTGATCAATCTTTTGTTGTAAATGCATTTACTGGCCTCCATCATCATCATCATCATCATCGTGCTTACCAAGGGGTCACGAAATTATCTCCTGTTCCTACTATCATATCTTCGACATCAACAGCACCACGAACAACAAGAACTGTATCTTTGCAAGGTTTTTTCGGTGGGATGTTTGGGAAAGAGGTGGTTGATCCAAAAAAAGACGAAAAAAAGGATAAAGTATTAGCGGAATATGATATCGGAACATTCAAGGATGTTGATGTACAATTTGAAAGTATGTCTGACTATATTGTCAACAAGTGGGCACCACTATTTCTGACAGGAAGTATTAAATTAACTACTGATGTTGAGCTTGTAAAACTTCCACCTAACAGCAACAACGTTGCGGGATGTCAATTAATTTTCAAAAAGAGCGATACCGGTTACGTAAGTAAGAGTGAGGAGGGAGAAGGATCATATGCAACATCGACGACGGAAGCAACAAAAGGATCGTATCAACCCCCACCGTCGACAGACAATAACAGCGACAACAGCAACGACAACAGCAATGGCGATTCCAAAAAGACGACAAAAAATAAGGATGAAAAAAAGCAGGGTGGAGTTGAGGTATTAGTAGAAAAACTAGCATCATCATCGTTGCAAGTCCGAGCGAAGAGATGTGAGGTAGATGATGACACTATGATCAAAGAAATGAGCGAGGAAGTAATCATTCAAGAACTAAAAAAGGCGATTGGTGTTTGGAAGAAAAAAAGTTAATAGTGAACGAAAAGAAAATAATTTTTCTCTAAAATGGACCACAAAAAAAATGATAATATACCAGAACCGACTTCGTGATGTAAAAAAAGGTAGAAATAAAATGCGTGTGCTAGAAAATATATATTAACTGCATTACTAAAGTTTTTGTTACTGTATTAGTAGATAGATGGAATGGAAAAGAGTAGAATACACGTTGTCGTGTCGTACCGTTCGAATGTTTTGTTAGTATATAGAGGAGCTTGGACTTCTAATAAATAAATATGTCCCACACAAAGTACTGTACTGTACAATCAAGCACCGCAACGGTGACGACAAACAACTAAGTAGATTGCAATATTGCGAGAAAAATCGCACTGAGCTTTGTTCGAAACAAAGGACAATAATACTGTGCTTTGTTCAATAATACCGACACGATGACACAAGCAAAGATGGATGATAGTAAACGTCCACCCGCATACGATATTGATAGTGATCATGGTCGCAATAACAAGAAATTGCAACGAAGAAGGCGGAGGCCGTCGCGAAGAAGGTAAGAATTGAGGAACGGGACGAAGCGAAGAAGGTGGAGGCCAACGCGAAGAGGGTGAGAATTGAGCAACAGAACAAAGCGAGGAAGGTCAGCACGATGACACAAGCAAAGAAGATGGATGATATAGGACGTCCACCCACAAACGATATTGATAGCGAACGGTACAAGGCGAGGAAGGCGAAGAGTACAATGAAATATGTGAATTTATGGAACTACTACAAAGCTTACGGAAACTCATGGAGTGTGATTTCTAGGGAGTGTTGCCAATCGAAAATAAAATGGGACGCACTTCGACAGAGATTTGGAGGGGGTGCATTCAGAAAGTTTGTAGCAGATAAATGCGGTCACGACGCTTATTTCTTCGTGCTCCGCAATTGCACCTGTCGTGTATTCTTTCAGTTTTTTCAACGCGTTGGCGAAGTTACGCTGTAAGGTAGGGAACAACGCCTGCATTTCGTCTAAATCTTCTTTTTGTTGATTGAAAATTACCATCTTCATGTTTAAGTGGCTAACATTTGCCTCATGACGCTGAATGAATTTGTGTTTGGTAGTAGGAAGATTCATCCGACTCTTCAGTTATATCCGCGATCAACGTCGTTTGAGAAGTTGGATGTTCCTCGGCATTAGCCTTCAACACTCTTCCTTCAATGCTGTTTGTGTTAAAGCCTTCCAAGTAGCTATACTCAGGATTTAGAGCCGAAGAAATCAAGGCCTTTCGTCTGCTTTCGGGCGATGTCATAGAAACAGGGAGTTTGCGGTCGTTTAGCTTCTATATGGCGGCATTGATTGGAAAATAGGACATGATATTGGAATTGGAATTGGGATTTACTGATATCAACTTTCGAGAAGTTTAAGGAAAAGCTTTTTGACTTTGCAAGAGATAGAATTGTGAGCAAATAAAGAGAGGAAATAATTTCCAGGGTCAAAGAGTGTTCTCATACAGTGTTCTCATATATACACAGTGCTTGTGTGAGGAGATCCTTTAGCGATAGAAAAAAAAACGGAAGTCATGGTTTCAGTTCCTTTTCATGTAAATTATTTTTGAGTTTGTTTTGTTTCGATTTATGTTTTTGTGTTGGTGAAAAATTAAAAATAATCAAAAAAATAGTTGTTTTTGACTTTTTATTTTTTTCGATTGATTCATTCGATTGATTCTTGATTGTTTGATTGATTATTATTTATTTGATTGAATCTTACATTCGATTGATTCGATTCCCGCAAGATAAAATAAAATACAGTATTTCCTCTGCCAGAAGAAGTACGCCTGCCTTCATCATTATTATGGCGAAACCGAAAAATTCGTGCCAAAAGCGTGCTAGACATAGACACGAATCTTTGTTCTCTGAATTCTAAAGCAGCCACACACTTAATAGGAGTTGCAGATGCTACGTACTGTAATAGAATCTTGACCATGAGGGGCGTGCTTGACACAACTTCCAAACGACCTATGTCAAGAGTGTGAATTGCATGCTTGGTGTGTGAGCTGCACAACTTCCAAACGACCCTCACGAGCCTCTCTTTTGTCAACTTAATCGACCATACGAGATCTCTATCATTTAAGAATTCTGTTCATCTCGATGATGGCTGCTGGCAACAAAGATTTTGTAAAAGCGTGTAAGGTATATGCTCGTAACCCTCTTTCACCTGGGGCGGGATGAAAAAGATTTGTTGAAACTTTAAAGCTCCACAGTACGCTTTTTTACGGTTGATGTGGTGGGTTTTTCTTCTTCTATAAAAACATACGCTTTTTCTCGGTTGATGTGGTGGGTTTTTCTTCTTCCATAAAAACAAGAGCGATAGATTTTTTACTGTACACTGAAAGACAAGAAGTTACAACTAGAACAAGCAAACAAATAAGAACATCATGACAACAGCGATAACTTCAAGTAGTACCGAACACAAAGGTTACCATGGTGGTAACAGTGGTGTTCACGGCTTACACTTGCTTTCTGCTGTCGTTGATACATATACCGGTGTGAATCAACAGGTAATCGGCTATCAGCAGTCAACCTTCCCTGAAAAGACACCTCTTGCATTTTCGGCTCCTTCTGATATCCCAAACATTAAAAATTGTACCTATGGTCGCCTACTTGCAGACATTGACTTTTTGACGAAGTCTGGTCGATCCTTTCCGACAGCAGCTATGCGTAGTCCTTCTCTTCAAGAAAAAGGACGTGGTGCTGGTAAGCTTAAGAGCCACATCCCAGTTCGAATCTCTCATCCTACTAAAGTATCTGCTTATAGGAGCGCAGTTGTTGCAACCCGGTCTCAGATTGGACCACACTTCGTACAGCCTGTCACTAAAGCCTTGAACATTACCAGACCAGAGTTGGTGCTACCGTCATCCTCAGATAATATGGCAACTTCTAGTAGCAGTTCCGAGTCGGACGCTATGGCACAGACGCTGTCACAGATCCATCAGAAGCGCTTTCTCGAAGGCAGACCAAGCCTTCATTCACAAACACAGATTCAAATGCTCCCCCAATTCTATCAACATCATCGCCGATCTCTTCCGATGGCTTCTACTACAGTTGGTGGTATTCTGTCTTCCAATCAACGACGAGAACTACCTCAAGGTCCGACAGAGAAGGAAGGCGCTAACATATCCATCAAGCATGGATATAGCAACATCATAACTCGCTGTGACTATAATTTGAATGGGAATGATATCAAGAACAACATCAAAATTGATGATGTTGCTACTGCTACTGCGTCCATCATGGCTGAAAAGGTCCCCGTCACGGCCTTCATGGCAAATGGAAAACGTGTGATGACAAAACAATGCACTGTAGAACTCAACTACATCAAACACAAGGCTGTTCCAACGAGGGAAAAATGGATGGGTAGATTTTCAGAAATAGTTGAGTTTAAAAAGAAGTACGGGCACAGTGAGTAACTTTATTGTTGTTGATGATGTTTATGTTGATACATGCTCGTTCCAGCTACACTGTATTCGTCAAACAATCACTCACTCAAATTTGTTTCATTCATACATATTACAGCTAAAGTCCCTCATAACTTTCCAGACTCTCCTAAATTGGCAGAATGGCAGAAATTCCAACGGCAGCAACGTAAACTCTTTGTAAAAGGCAAACATTCACAGCTCACTCCGGAACGAGTTATTATGTTGGAGAAGATTGGTTTCGTTTGGGAAGCACGGATTGATGCATGGGAGTCGCACTATGTAAATTTGAGGCGTTTCAAGGAATCAAATGGACATATATACGTACCGGTTGCTAGTACCGTACTGAGTCAATGGGTCAAGCGACAAAGAAAACAATACAAGAAATATGAAAACGGACAAGACAGCTCATTAACGTCGGATCGAGTTGAGCGCCTGAATCGATTGGGGTTTATATGGGATGGACGCCACCTTACTGAATAGAGACTGATACTGATGATAGAATATAACAGGGATGATACGAAGAATATTATAATTCCTCTGTATATTAATTACTTAATAGTTTATTGTATTTTTAAACTGTATTTTTTATATCCATGTTTTATATCTAATCACATATAATATATAGATCAAAATGAAAATGGTCTGCTAGTTTGGTTCGATATCCAACCTTTTGATCTGACGATCAATAAACACTGTCTGTGTCTGAGAGTTGTATTGTGCAAAAAAAGGCCTCGGTAAGTCTTCGCAGTACTTCCTCATCTTATTCTTGGCATCTGATAAACTATCAGCAAGGAAATACAACGGCTGATAAGTTGTGATCGGGAATTCTTGTAACGCTGCTCGCTTAGGATCCCACTCCATAATCATAGGCTTTTCGGAATTCTCGTTTTCTCCACAAGCATACTCAAGTTCTCCAAAACTTGACAGCAGGCCAGCCCCGTACGCTGTCATTTTATCCTTACCCTTCATGGGATCGTACTCTTTGCAAAGCCCGAACTCAACGGTAAACCAATAACATCGTGCAAGTTTGTCTATATCTTCATCACTCGCCCCGAGGCTAGCCAGTCCGATCTCTTGACTAAAATCACAAAAATCTGTATCAGCAAACATCGGAGCATGTCCAAGAAGTTCATGCACAACGTCGGGTTCGGGAGTATATAAAGGCTTGGAATGATGCTGATTCACGTAACAATCAGAGCAGCGAGATTGAGATTTACAGGCAGGTGAAAGAAAGAATGAGAAAAACAAACATACAATGAAAGGACAACATAATATACACGCTCTATTACTTACTCTAATGTATTGAGTGCAAAAGAAAGTACGATGGGCAAGGCCATTGAGAAAATCCCTAGAAGTTAATAATCCAGCGACAGGTCTAAGGTGAAAATTTGTCGTGGATTCAAGGAAAATTGAAATATCCTTTTGTTGTGGAATAGTTGTTCGAGTGTAGTTACAGTGCTCCTTCATAAGCTCTAATGAACGGAGATATGGAGTGCATGCAAACTTTTCCCAAAGCGGCTCCATTTGATCCCACACAGATGTCCAGCAATGAATCTCGTCCTCTGTGTATTTAATTTCAGCAATTGGTTTATTCCATGCATGATTTAAGGCAAAGTCTGCCAACTCTTGTCGACGTTTACGATAATTTTGATCGTAAAATCCAGGATGATCTGCCTCTAGGTCACTACCTGCATCTAAAGTACGATTTGCGATCATATCAAGCTCAGAGATATGACGTGGGAACCAATTTACTTTTATCCAAGCAAAACATCATGAATATTATTTAGTTTGAAAAATAGCATCAAGAAAGAAATACAGAAATTTTCAATTCTCGTAAGTAAGTATAAATTAGATGTTCCAGCATAGATGAAAATAATAGTTATATGGATAGTAGTTAGTTTCCACCTTACGTACCTTCTTTCTCGCCAAGAATCAACAACTTTTCTACGCCATATTCTTCCAAACTCGCAAGTAAGTTCTCGAGTCTTTCATCTTTCTCGTCCTCATCAGAGCCATTCGTCCTCTCAACATCAACGAAGAAGTCGAATTTGCCAAATTTGATGGACGTGATTCAATCCTTCTTATATTCACATCAAACTTCCAAAAGAATCGCAAAACGTCATGTAAGATTCCCACGCGGTTTGGCAGTTCCATTAGCAGTGACGTTAGATGCTTTTCTTCGTCTTCGGAGATGTTCGATGCATTATTTTTTTCTTTGTGATCCATCATCATCCTATCGAAACCATTATTCGTTGGAATTGATTGCTCCGACCTTATCAAATTTCTTCTCATAATCGAATTGTTGCGAGGGGCTATTATCGTCGCTGACTAGAGTCTGGGTTTTTGGCATGCTAGTAGAGCTGCATCTGTAATAGTGTGATGTCGCTCCAAGCAAGCTCCTTGATAATACTGGACGTAATAAACGGAATGTTGTAGCCGGTCGTAGTAACATTGTCGTCGAGAGTCGAGGGTAATGCATTCAATATAGTAAAGGCGATTCATTCACTGAATTAAAAAATAATAATGTGTTTTGTATTTGTTCTTTCTAGGCGAGCTGAGGCGATACACACATCATCTGATCTCATGCTTACCAGCAATGATCAACTTCAACTCAATCGAATCGTGAAATACTAATAATATATTCAGTATAGTAAAGCGAACACCCTGAGAACTGAAATAGTGTCAATATTTTTGGAGGGTGCGAGAGTTCTTGTTCGATGTTTCTTCTTTTTTCAAATTCACCATCAATCATAAACGAGAGCAACAATTGAACAACAACCAACAAAACAACAAAACGAATCCCATCTTCATTATATTTAATTTAAGAAGCAGCAACAACAATAACAAGAATACGGTAGCTTCTGAGTATAAGCAAGATTTGATTCCAATGACGGACCTGATATACAACACCGACCTGGTTGCTCCTGCTAATATTACTGAAAATAAAGGTGAACCAACCATAAAAGTTTCCACAACGACGACAACGATGGCCGATGAGAAAGTCGCCGTCATAGATGACGGAACCAGTCATCATCGCAGTAAGAAGAGTAGAAAAAATGATGATAATTGCGACGATATCCTCGTGAGGGATGAGAAGAAGGAGGTGGATAATGACAAGCACGACGACGACGACGACGACGACGACGATGAAATGATGAATATTCGTGTTCCTTCTGGAATGATTATTCACGAAGACGAAGAAGATGATCTTCACCATGTTATCATTCCACAAAAACCATTGGACAATTTGTTGAAAGTGGACGATGCAGCGATATTGGACTGTTGGAATCTTTCTATAGCTTCTCATGAGGCTGCGTCGATGATTTTGCTGGAAAAAGATTACCGTTGGAAAGAATCGATAATAGATGATCCAATAAACGACAATGATAATAAACAACAAAATTCTAAACTCGTAATCGATGCCAAATTGTTGACATTACCATCCTGGGCGGTGGATCCATTTGAAATGAGTAAGCTTAATTGTGAATGAGTCGTTGATCAGATAAGAACGACCCAATACGAAGCAAACGGATTATGATGCATGAAGCGGTGTGCTACCAAAATATTGTACTTATGCAGTCACGTCCACCTTTAAAAGTGTTCACAATTCGATTTACGCATGGCCACAATTAATTTGACAGTAGTAAAATCCAGATGTTGGTGTTTACTATTGCATCAATAAGTGCTCACAATTCGATTTACGTATGGCCACAATTAATTGCACAGTAGTAAAATCCAGATGTTGGTGATTACTATTGCATCAGCAAATATTAAGAAAGAGACCAACGTTACCAACTCACCTGAAAAATAAAATCTATCATTAGAATATGCAGAATATGTTTTCCGGATTGATTCGACGTCCATAGAAAAAAGCAAAGACAATAGCAACATTCAATATATAGATATAGATAGAGAGAGAGTTGAACGTAAAAATAGATTAAAAAACAAAACTAAATGTATTTTTCTCCTTTTAACTTGATTCTATTTCGTCTACAATATTGTGCAATGTATAATTGTATATTCAATTTACCATGTTCTATAGTGTGCTTGTACTGCATCCAACTGTACTCATTTGTTCACGTTGAAATCCTTCAGGATGATTCTTGCAGATCCGTTCAATGTGACTCTTTATACCGGACTCTGGAGGGAACCAGACATCCAATGACTCCTGTACGTTCCTGTGTTTGCTTGAAAGTAACTTTTGATATATCTTTGACCATCCTTGATCGCAAAGAATCCATTTTGGATTTAATGGAAAAGTAAACCCCTCATCGATCTTATCATTTAGAATCTTTTGAAGACCAGCAACGTCAACGTATTCCCATTTCAGACCATTTTGGTCTGGATTATGTCCATCATATATGATTAAAAATTCTTCATCGAGTTCCTGTGGAAAATAATAGTTAAAAGATTCACTCCCATGTCGTACAGCACCATTATTCGAAAGTCTCTTGGTCAGAGTTTTGATTAAACCGATTGATTTGGGGTCTCCAAAGCCAAATTGAGGAATATTAGGATGAACACCAGCGTTTGATTGCTCTTTAAGAATTTCAAACCAACGGCTTGTCCAAGGTTGACTACAAGGCTTATCATGAATTTTCTCAATTGACGATACCATATACTTAAGGTATTCAATCTGGTCTGAAGGCAAGGGCGAATTGTAACTAACTCCGCGTGTACCAACCAAAAGATTATCAAAGTCACTGACAACAGGTAGAACTTTTCCATTCTCTTCGTATGCCATAAGTAATTCAAATGGATTCAAATTGTCGCTCGTGATTGCATTTTGGATCAATACTGCCTTTGGTTTTCCGAAAACAGTTGGTGCCTGTAGTGCGGTTATGTTCATGTCTTGGAAAGCAGGCTGACTTGGTCTTCCACAATCATATTGAGAACCTATACGTCTGCTTATATCCTGTCGGTAGATGAACGTTTCCCATAACAGACGCACAGGGATTTCAAGTCCGTGTATCTTAGGAAGGTAGTCATCAATATATTCAATGGATGGATCTTCTGAATCAAGATACATGCCATCCAATGCTTTTTTCCGATTTTTATCGGTAGATCGATTGTCGTTTAGGATCTTTTTACTTTCTTCGACTACTTCCATCATCATCATCATAACGTTCTCTAATTTATTGGCGCAATTATCCCTTGCAGCACCTCCGTCAGCACCTATAAAAAATAACCTGATTTTACCAAGCTTAGGCAGGGGACGAATCATTTTCTTGTGTTTATTCTTAGATATCTGCAAAAACGGCACGTATCCGGATAATTTCCCTCGTTTTGCTGACTTGCCCTTAATATCAAGCCCTTTACCGACCCCCTCTCCTTTCATCATGCGTTTTATTGCATCTCGTGAGGTCGGACGCCAAACAGAAAATAATGATGAGCGACACACATAACGTAGCAAAGGCCTGACCTTTTCGACTTCTACTTTATACTGTTCAATATCAGCAGCTCCGACTTGTGAAACGTCTAGAAAATACCTATAAATTTGAAATCTGGGGTCACTACGATAAAATTTCGAAGCCCAGGTTTTGGCTCGAGACAGCTGGATGTCTTCGTTGGGTCTGTATGGCCGACTTGGCGAATAGAGACTTACAAGTTTCTTTCGCTCAAATAATTTGACTCGTTCCGCCCATTCCTGATCGTCTGATACAACCCCAAGTTCTAGTACATGCGATTCCAGGTCATCATCAGTGTCTTTCTCTTCTTCCCAGAACCAGCGTTGATTCACAGGAGTGAAACGATATATTCGCAATTCAATTCCTTTAAATTTGTTCGTGGGTCTTCGGATGCTACAACTAACACCTTCATTAAATGTGAGTTTAGACACGTCTTGAAAAAGATTAAACTCTTCCTGAAACAATCTTCCGATATGTATTGCATTCGCTCTTTAAGATGCGATCTCAGATTCGATCAGATAAGAAACGATGTCTTTGCCAGAAAAGGTGCCTCTATATAACCGAAATCCAACCCGATTGTCCTTCACTTTGATCTCTTGCTCAAATTGTTTAGCAGTTGCGTGTAACTCTACTCTATTCCGCCCTAACAAGCTGCCCTTATGGATATGTATCGGACCAGGAGAAAATCGGTAAAAAAGATGGTCATCTTCGAAGTCATGTTCGTTCTCATTTGATACGTGATGAAATAGACCGAAGGTTTTCATTACGTCTCGTCCGATTTTTACTGCCGCCACCCTTGTTTTTGCTATCTTTGACGCCAAAAAGAAATCGACTGCGTGTGTTCCGACAAAACAGTCTCTATATATTTTAAAATGCCATACACGGTCCTTCAACGTAATACCTGAACGAAATTTATCAGCAATTTCCTTTAAATCGTTGTCACTATCGATAGATGATATCGATGTAGAAACAGACAGCTGATGAATTGAGTCTGTAACAGAAAACCCGAAAAGTACGTCATCGTCCGAGAATGGTCTCAAATCGGTCCCATTTCGTTTTTTGTTAACATCCTCGAAGAGGTTAAGTCGACTATTTAGTGTTCTACCAAGAATTACAGCTTCCTTTCTAGTTTGTGCTAGCGACGAATCGACAAGGAAAGATACAGCGTCAGCTGCAACAAAGCATTTCGTATACGTTTTCCTTCCTCTTTTCATATCTTTTACGACTACCCCGTTTCGAAATATTTCACCAATAGCTTCGAGATTCGACGATTTTAGCATGGATTTTGTTGCTATGTCGGTAATTAAACGATCATCTACTGGAGAGAAGCGATAGAACAAGCGATCGTCACGGAAGTCGTGGTCATTCGTAACGTGATGAAAAAGACCAAGTTCTGTGACCATTTTTCTCCCAAGATCGACAGCGGCGACTCTCGAATTTGTAATCCCATGCTGGATCATGAAATCAACGGCTTGACTACCAACGAAAGTATATGGATAGGATTTCATATGATATCGATTCGTTCCGACATTAACACCACTCTCAAATATCTTAGCCTGTTCTTCAATCGATAATTCCCCCTTTGATGATTTACCCTCATGGTATACCCTCATTTCATCATTGGTGAATCGATAGAATAAATAATCATCTTTTAATACATGATTTCCTGTTGCGTGTTGAAATAAATTTAATTCGGATGATATTCGTCGTCCAAGGTCCACTGCATCTATTCTACTTTTGACGTATCCGTGACTAACAAGAAAATCAATTGCATCACTACCTACAAAACAGTCTTGGTACGTCTTCCAGTGATATGTACGATCTTTAATTTCCACACCTCGTTCTAACTCTTTAGCGATATCAATCAATTCGTAATTTTCGTCACTATCATATTTATTAGATGACGATGAAGATGACGATGACGATGATGTGGTAGATAAAGCACCTGAATCGTCATATGCGTGCAAATCTTGGTGCAAAGCTAATGTAGCATCAAGGTCATCGAGGAACGGTAAGAATCGTTTTTGATGTGGAACAAAACGATAGAATAAGTGTGCATCTTTAAAGACATGATCACGATGGACATGTTCAAATAAATTGAATTCATTCATCAATCTTAAACCCAACAGAACCGCATTTTCTCTTGACGAAGCCATATTTGATTCAACCATAAATGTAACAGCATCTTTCCCAATAAAACATTTTTTATACCTTCTTGTGCGATAATATTCATCTTTCACTGGTATCGTTTCAAAAAGTTTGATTTTTCCTATACTGATATTCCCATGCTGATGAACTGCTTGCCCGTTCGGCGTCGACGACGACGACGAAGCAATATCAGAATCGATTGATTGATACATTGCCAGAAGGCCTCCTCAAGAGTGCTGAAGACGACGGTATGTTTGTAAGGCTTTTATTATTCGAAATTAGATTGTTGAACCTTGCATTAATTGATTTTACCAGCATGTTTAATGTAGAAAGGTTGCACTTGTTGTAAGTTACTATTCACCATATCACATATGATCACTATTCTTTTGTTCGTAGTCGCCATGACGTCTTCTGTATTGTTTTGTACCATGCAGTGATGTGGATGCGAATGCCTACCACATCAGTCGTCCAGTAGCTCGCAAATCTCAAGATCGTACCGGTAATATCTTTATGATGAGAGTGCTCTAAGAAAAAGATAATCAAAAGAGCGAAGTCTTAAGACTGAATTAGTGTTCGTAACGTGATCAATCCCAGTCCCGTACATTTCCAACTCTGAGTCTCGAAGTCCGATGAATGAATCATCATCATCAGAACACACATCAAATCAAAATCAACGAGAACCACGAAAGCGATGAAGACAATGGCAATGAGAACAAAGAGAGTAAGCACCTCCACGACGCAAACAATAATCTAAACATCAAGAATGGCACGCATCATTGCAGAACACAAGCACCGTCGTTGTGCTTCGGTAACATCAACGGGGAAGATGAAAGTTCTTATAATGATGCAGCAATTGTTAATATTTATGGTAGTGACATCATTGGCCTTTGCTACTACGATGGTTTCGTCAAAGAGTCCATCATTGATTCCACGACAACACAAGATAATACGCAGCGTTTCTACCTCGTCCTCATCCTCGGCGTCAAATCCCAATTCCAATTCCAATCAACTCCTGGGAGAAGCACCATGGATAAGTGGTTTCAAAAATAGTTTAGCTAGTGGATTAGCAGCAGGTTGTTCTAAGTTGATATTAGCACCATTTGATACTATCAAAACATTGCAACAATCATCGTTGAATTCTGGTACTGCTGCGGGTGTATCAAATGGTTTGTCCATGACTGGAGCGGTACAAGCAATCATGAGTCGACCAAGAGGATTCATTGAATTCTATGTAAGTTTGTTTTTGGACTAATAAATATCCTTGTTTTGTTTCATTTCATGACGTAATTTGTATTACATATAACGGAAGATCCGATCCCATATTATACCTTCTAACAATCAATGTTGCTATTGGACGATATTTTCGAACTGACGCTGCATCTACGTATGAATAAACCAAAATCGGTTGCATGCATCGTTCTATTATATTTTAACAAACAAAACAAACAAACGAACAAACAAACAAAAAATAGTCTGGTGTTGGAGTGGCCGTAGTAGGAAGTATGCCTTCTGTTGGTCTATACTTTGGTATTTATTCCTATTGCAAAAAGTCCTTTCAGAAATGGGATCCTGAACATTACGAACAACGACAAACATTATATATAGCATTAAGTGCCGCAATTGGTAATACTATTGCCAGTGCATCAAGAGTACCATACGAGGTAGTGAAACAAAAATTTCAAACCAAAGTCTACACAACTATGGGTGATGCTATCCGCGATATGTCATTAAAAACGTTATTTCCAACGGGTGGTATTGCATCACAAATGCTCAGAGATATCCCATATGCGATCGTTACGTTATTAACATATGAACATCTTAAATCTGTTTGGAAAACTCGTGCTCAAAATAAATTTCCAACGGTACCCGTCCGAGGTTGGGATATGCTCGTTGGTGGTTTGTCAGGCGGAGTAGGCTCGTACCTCACAAATCCCATGGACGTCATTAAGACACGGTTGCAAACCGACGCGTCGTCAACTCTTTATGGTGGATCGATCAGAACCTGCGCTGAATTGACATTGAAAGAAGGGGGACCTGCAGCATTTATGAGAGGGAGCCTTCCTCGGTTGTTACATAAGGTACCAGCCAATGCCTTTTTCTTTCTCTTCTACGAATTCTTCCGTAGCGTACTGAAAGTACAAGACGATACTACTGCTACTATTTCTACTAAAACCGTGAAACGATAAAGATATTATATCAATTGTTGAGTATTATATTATACACTAGGTCTACATTAAACTTCTTCCGTACCTTCACTGCATTAGATTATTATGGGCGAACGTCACAAAAGCGAGTGTGGTATCACTGTTTAAAATATAGGAATTGTTCATGTGTTTTGACTTGCTTGCCAAAATTGTGTTGTATGTTGCGTGGGGTTTTAATCGTCTTTAAAATATAAAATACATAGGGTAATCCATAGCACTTAACGTAAGCAATACACACATATTACTGATAAGCTTTAGGATTCATAGCCTTCCGAGCCATTTTTCTCATTTCGGGATCTGCTAGTAATTCTGCTTCGCTGGGATTAGAGTTAGATCCTTTTCCATTATTCTTCATCATTTTTCGGGCAAGATGAATCATATCCGGATCCTCCATCATCCGACGAGCTTCATGGGAGGAATTTTGTTCCTCTAGTTTTTGCCTTTCTAATTTGAGTTGGGCCTTACCCAGATACGATTTGCTAGCGGCGTTGTTCGGATCGTGACTGAGAGCGGTCTTGTACGCAACGATGGAACCCTCAAAGTCATTCATAAAGAATCTAGAAAGGCCTAAACGAGCATAAGCCTTACCGTAAGTTGGTTTTAAGACAATCGCTGCTTCCGAATCATTCACCGCTTCTTCGTATCGTTCGAGATAACACAAGGCGGCCGCTCGATTTGAATAGTAAACGTGAGATTGTGGTCCATCGGGAGATAATCCAAGAGCATTCGAATAGGACTCTAGCGCAGATTGATATTGGCGATCGGCCATTTGAGTATTGCCTAAGGTCTTGTGTTTCTCAGCGGCCTCATTTGAAACGCCAGGCAAACCCGGTGATTTCTTTCTCTTGTTCTCTTTGCTTTTCCTATCTTTCTTTGGCTCAGTATTGCTAGTATTGCTAGCAAAACTGTCGCTTTTAAAGATAGTGGTGGACTTTCCTCCTCCACGTTTATTATGATTTGACTTCTCCCACTCGCTAACGACGGAATAACTCATCGGTGCAGATGTATCCGGAACATCTACTTGACCCACTGCGGCCAATTTTTTCGCCGCCTTTTCCAGATAGGATTTGCTGGATTTATTGTCTGGTTCGTATTTGAGGGCAACCGTATAAGCCTCCATGGCGCGTCGGTAGTCACCCAATAAAAAGTGTGCCAACCCAAGACGGGCGTGCGCCTTACCGTAGGTGGGTGCTAGCGATAAGGCCCGTTCGCTATCCAATATGGCCTGATCGAACATTTTCATACTCAACAGGGCAGCGGCTCGATTGGAAAAGTATACGTGACTTGAGGTCCACTAGGACATAATTTTAATGATTGCGTGTAGCATTCTAATGCTGCCTTGTATTCCTTCTTTTGCATATAAGCGTTTCCTCGTGATTTTAAGCTTTCAGCTTCTGCTTGCGATTCAGCCTCTGCGACGCTGGATCTATTCGAGCAGTATCGGGCGATGGAGATGAAGCTGGTACAATTGGAGCTGCCGGACTCGGAGCTCGTGGCTTGCTGTCCTTCAACCTTTGTTTACGTGCGTGAACAACTCCTTTCATGCGTCGTCCGTGATGGTAGTCTGCGAGGTACGTCATTGCACCGGTAGCCATTGCGTCCTGGTTGGGATCATCTCCATCCGCTCCTGGCGGTTCCATTTTGGATGCAAGCTTGCTACGAAATTTGCTCACTACCTTACCCATTCGTTCGTCGTATACTGCCTTCTGTAAGACCATCCGTTCTTCTTCCTGCTGGGGATCGTCTCGGGGTGTTTCGTGTTCAGGATCTTCAAAAAATCCCTTGCTGTCAACGGCATGTACAAATTGATCGAAAAGTGGTGTACGGATCATTTCGTCTTCCGCCACGAGCCGCGCCTTGGCCTTGAGTTGACATAAACCGGCGGCTGCAACTTCTCCCAGCAGTAAAGGGCCTCGACCATTGACACTACCAGACAATCCATTCAATAAAAAGAAGCGATTAGCGTTCGACGGATGAGCGTCATCGTAGTCGTACCATGTGTATGAATCAAGAACGCCATTTGAATTGCTATCGTTTTTCTTCTCGTCCGTTTCGTTCTCGTCAATGAATGGATTTTCTGACAACAAAATTTGGTTCGTCATTTCCTGTAGAGACGGCAGATTAGACATATCCTCTGGAGGTGAACCGGTTGGATTCATCATTTCTTCTTGTTCATTCGGTGAGGCTTCTGTTAATACACGATGCGAATCCATCCAGGAATCATTGAAGACAGGCATAGTAACTTGGTTGTAGTTAACGGGAACGTCTTCGTGACTCTTCCCACGTCCGCTGGTTTTCTTTAACGGCCCTTGCATTGAGAAAGAACGACCAAGAGCGTGAATCGCTAGGGTCAACCAATCTGCGTGCAGTCCCTCAGCTTCGAGCAAGTCTTGCGGATCACTGTAGGTCCGCCTCAAGTCTCGTAGGTAATCGAGACAAAATAGCGTCAGTTGACTTTCTGTTGGCAAATACTCATGTTCTGTAACGACGCCGGTGTCGCCAGGGCTGCCATTCGTCATCGTTGGCGCCGATACCATTCTACTATTATACTATTATTTGCAATGCGACCCGAGATAATGTTTTTTTAATCCTGTAAAGGCTGATAAGTATGTTGTTGGCTTGTTATTGTTGCCTTTGCTGCCCGGTAGTTAGTACTTGCAGTATCAGGAAACGACAGGATGCAAAATATTACGACACGACTGTTGCGATAATGCAAAAATAAAATAGGTATGTAAAGAAAAATGGCAGAAGGATGCTTTTTCCAAAACTCAAATAACGGTAGGCAGAAAATCGCCAGAAATGCTTACAAACACGCATAGTGTGCGAAAATCGGTTCACGCGCAAGGCGGCCAGTACGACTATACCTCACTTTTTTTCTTTTCACAAATATAAAACAATTATCTTTAGCAGTACGCGTACGTGTACGGTAGTACATTGTAGTACTGGTACAAACATTATGTATTCCTGCACTCTGCAGTGTGCACAAACCTTTATACCGCATTTTGATAGTTGAGATGAGAGCATAGTTTTGTGTGGATATAACAATTGACTGGTCTTCTATAACCGCAGTTGTTCAAGCTTTTGTGCTCCTCCTTTGTATATGCATATGCGATGCGACGCTTAGTGTAGCGTGTTCCCAATAAATGTTGAAACAGCATGCTTCCTCCTCCTCAGCGTGTATAGTGTATAATTCCACATCAGTCATTCACTCCCATCCATCCCATGACGCACAAAATAACATAGAGATCTCCTGCAGAAATAGAATGTCCAGACAGACTAAATCTAGTCAGTACTGGGAATAGAATTGTCACAAGCAAGGGGGTTATAAGGGAATATGTATGTACCTTCACTTCTGACAATAATAATAGTAATTTTGTACGTAAACTGTTCTTTGAGTCTATAATTTCTTCTAATGATACAAACAACACAAAAGAGATATGCATTTTTAATAGATGACATACTACAGATGTGGTAGAGAGGAGGCTTATTTTCTCCCTCATTCATCATCAACATGTGCAATATTTTTTATGGAAGATGGGAAAACAAGACCAAAAAGTAATGACTGGATTCAAACACAATCCTCTCAGCAAAACACAAAGGTTCTATAGAAAAATGATAGTAATACTTGTTAATAATACTTTACATTGCATTAGTAGTAGTTGGACTGAATTACATTGATCAACTATTTACTCAACTACAGAGATATGAGGTATTTTCTCAATTGCAGTTTATTCCAGGAAAAGTCGTAAAAGGCAATCTGCTCAACCTTTTTTTTGAAGTATACTATGGCTATCTCAAGACTAGTGCAACAATCTGACTTCAACTACTAGGTTGATATGACACCAATTAAGTGGGGGGGGGGGGGGAAGGGAATTATAGTGGGGATGTGCTGCATTTATTGAAGGCATCTGTCTCATCAGAAATGACATTAGTTTAGTGATACAAAATAAATTCAATTATTCATAGAGATTAATTTTGAATTTGGGATCTCGAAATTATTAAGAATAAAAACAATAATGCATTATTTCTTTCTAAAGTAAGTTTTGTCTTCAGACAACAGCCATTCAAGAAGGAGACATGTCTCTTTCGTAGCTTGCATGTCGCCCCTGCCGTCAAGATCTAAAAAGAATAATCATTCGATGACCTTTGAGAAATAAACTTCGGGTGGTTTCGCAAATGGATCGGTTCCGGCAAACGCTTCCCATTCGACAAAGTGAGGAGCAGTTGCATGTGCATTGAATCCTTCTTTGCCATCTTCGGCACCGGTGTACTGCTCATGAAAGTGGAAGACATTAGGAATTGTGGTAGATTCACCGTACGTGTATTGTAAAGCCAATGGTTCTGTGCCTTCGGTTCCTTCCTTATTGTTTTGGATAACTTCCAAAAACGCCTCTCGCAATTCAATTTTCGGATAGAGATTAACGGTAACACAAAATACTGTTTTCGGTATATCCCGCTTGCTATTAGACCAATCGGAACCTTCCCCTAGAGGCGAAAATAGTGACAGTTCCATCTCTCCATCCGGAGTGAAAGGGTTTTCGGCTTTGCAAAAGTTGTCGTACCGAACAAAATGAGGGGTTTTAATATGTTCTTCGTAGGCAGATTCATCTAAGTATTGTTCGTGGAGGTAAAATGTATTCGGAGTAGTCTCATCTTCGGTGATTGCAAACTGAAGGTTGCCTTGTTCATTTCGTCGCGTATGGAATTGATCATCCTTTATTTGTTCCAACCAGGCTTCTCGTTTCTCTGGTCTGATCGACATCTTAACATTCAATGCAAACGGCGGCATCGTGTTTAAGGTCGGTGATACAGACAAACTAGAAGCTTTCCCCGAAAGAAAAAATATAGTACAAAGCACTACGGCAATGTGTACATCAAAGGATGAAACCATAACACTTGATATTTGATGCCTTTTAAAGAAATTAGGGAAACAGAAAACAGTGATGCTGAGTAGTGGGAGTGATGAGTCGAAAGAGAACTCTACTTCTACTTCTGCTACTGTATCATGTTGTATGTACATCATGCAATACGAATTTACGCATCGATTATTGTCAATTGAAAGATATGCAATTATTGTACGGGACTGGGATTTGATCACGGACTAGAAAAAATGTAGAGATTGTCACACACAAACAATTATTCCCATCAATCAATGAAATTGACGTAATATTTTATTGTACGTTTAATTTTAGACCTTGAAAGATGATGTGCAGCAAAAAGAATAAGAGAGATGTAGACACGACAAAGTTGTCGTCGTCAATGTCGTCAATGTCGTATTGTTTTTTACAAATATCCATCGGTGGTGAAATGATGAAGGATAAAATTATAATCGAATTTGATACATTGAATCGTCCAAAAACTTGTCGTTCGTTTTTGGCATTATGTACTTCTCAATAACAACTCGTAAATCATCACCACAACAAACCTACCGTGGATCTGAATTCCATCGAATAGTACCTGGAATGTGTGTTCAGGGTGGAGATTTTGAAAAATTTGATGGTACCGGTGGATTTAGTCCGTTGTATGGACATCATTGGGAGGATGAACATATCAACACCAACAGTTCTAACAAAAACAGTTCAAATAAAAACAACAAACATGATCAGGCAGGGATTGTTAGTATGGCCAATCCTGGTAAGAAAAATACAAACGGATCTCAATTTTTTATCACACTGAAGCCGCACCACATTTAGATGCTAATCATGTTGTATTTGGCAGAGTAATTTCAGGAATGGATACAACAGTACAGAAAATGGCAGATGTTGAACGAGATAACAAAAATCGGCCTGTTTCGTTACAACGCATAGTAATTGAAGATTGTGGACTACATGCCCAACTACAACAACAATCTACATCGACGGACGACAAGAAGATGAAAAAGAAAAAGAAAAACAAGAAACGACGACGAAAGGACGACGATAATGATACTAGTGGCGTCGATGATACTGATAACGATAGCGATAATGAGGACGATCGTCGTCGATCTAGGAAGAGACATAAAAAGAAAAAAGAATCCAGAAAGATTGACAAGAAGAAACGAGAGAGAAAACATAGAAGACGATACCAAGACAACGACGAAAATTCGAGCGATAATGATGTATCATCTTATTGCTCTTCGTCTACCAGTAGTAGCAGTAGTAGCAATAGTTATGATAGTGATGATCGAAAACAAAAGAGAAAACGATATAAAAAGAAATCTAAGGGGGAAAGGGGCAACCACAAAAGAAGTAAGAAGACGAAAAAATAGTAGAGAAAGGGCTACCGCATCGTTCTTATTGGATAACAAAAATAGTTACGACAAAAAGTTGGTGGCTGCGCTATGCTAGTGCTAGTACGAGTACTAGGGTCTACAATTTGAACTTCTTCCCTAGAAAATGGTTGAAGAAGGATCTATGTATTTCTGTGAAGTAAAAATTATGTTATTATATCGTTAAAAGCGCACAATTTTATCCTAACATAAAAAGAAAAGAAAATAATTAAACTTTGTTTACCCCCCTGTGCATTACTTATTACTACTGTTTCTCTCGTTGATATATTGGTCTCCCATCCGATCTTTCAATTGCTGTAGTTCCCCTTCGAGTGACAGAATTATTTGTTCCTTGTTTGTGTCACCCTCTTCCATTAGCTCCAAGTGTTCTTCCAGATCAACAATTTTGCTTTCGAGAGTTTGGATTTCATCATCTCGTCTTTCTGAGATATTTAAAGAAGTCGTCAACTCATCAACTAACCGTTCCCGAGTGTTACTCAAGCCATCCGATACGTCAGTATCATTGCTTTCGGTCTCGATTTCTACCAACATCCGTATCCGATTTGTGAGGGATTGATTTTCGACATGCAAATCATTCCGTTGAAGTTCGGTCGTTCGCAAAGATTGACGAGTAGATTCTAGGTCTTCGGTCAACTTTCCGATCTCAATATCCGTTTCTATTTCTACGGCGTCGATGGCTGCTAAATCGTCAACAACAGATTCAAGTTTCTGCGATAGCGCTTCCTTCTGTTCTTCCATCTGAGAGATACGTTGAAGATTTTTACGATCTTCTTCTGTCGCGCAAATCAGGTCGTCTTGAAGTTGTATATGTTTTGAATTTAGCCCGTCGATCTTTTCGTTAGCTTCCTTTAGATCCTCCCGAAGAGAAGCAACCTGCTTCGTGACATCAGCTAGGTTGTCCGCCAATTCTTTCTTTTCGTCATCAACTATATCTAGCTGCTGTTGCCAGTTGTCACTTTGTTCGGTGAGTTTTGACACATTTTGAAGCTGGCGATTCAATTGATTCTCCTTCATCACAAGCTCGTTGTCTTTTGTTCGTTTTCGATCGAAACTCGTCGTATTTCTTCTGTTTTCTCGATTTCGTTTTTTTCTTTGATTTCTTCGATTTGAGCATTTGCATTCTCAAGCTGCTTCAACAGATCACTCTTCTGGCTTTCCAAATCTTCCAACGCTTCCACTCGCAGTGTATTTAATTTCAATTCAATATCTTCAATAACATCGTCCTTAGCAAATAACTCCCCCTCTAGCTCCGAAAGTTGTGAAGAAGCTTCCGCAAGCCGCCCTACTTGCTTTTCGATCTGATCTTCATATTTTTGTGCGGAATCCAGAAGCCTAGATTTCTCTTCCTCGAGTCGACTAATTTCTTCTCCGTGCTCTTGCAATAAATTTTCCATTTCAATCAACTGTTTTAGAGTTTGTCCTCAATTTGCTGGCGCTTTGTATCTAACCTCTCTATTTCTTCATCGCGTTCAAATAGTTCCTTCTCTAGCTCAGACATTTGCATAGACGCTTGTTCAAGCCTTTTCCCTTTACAAGAAAGGTCTTTCTCCATGTCTATAATAAGTTGGTTTTTTTCAAGAATTGTAGCCTGGTGGGATAACAGCTTTTCGCTCTCGAACTCGAGTTCGGTATTTTTATGCTCCTTCGTTTTGGACATGTTTTGACACTCATCTTGAGCAGAATTCAATTCATAGAGTGCTTTTTGAAGAGATCTTTCGAGTGTCGATTCACGTTCTTTAGATTCGTCAAGTAGTTTGTTGGCGTCATGTACCTGCAACTCGGCAAGGTTCCGTTCTTCCACGACACTTTCCTTTTCAATTGAAAGGCGTTCAATGTTTGCTTTTGAATCTGTTTCGAGAAGTAATATCTTATGTTCAAGAGCTTCACATTGATATTTGTGGGTGAGAGACAAATTTCTTTTTCTTCTTCTTCCTCTAAACTCTTCACCTTCTCTTCTAACAATCTTTCAATCTCTATCTTCGTACTATCATCTTTCTCCGCGTGGAAAGTACTCTGCACCTGCATAAATTCCGGCCGCTCTCGCTCTAATTTGACTTCCAGTGCATCTTTTTCCTTTCGTGACTCTTCTAGCGTTATCTCGATTTGTTCCATCTTGGATACATATAATTGCTCCGCTGTCAGCTTCGACGCGTACGTTGCCTCCAGTAGTGATTTTTCTTTTTCCTTCTTAGAAATCTGTTCCCTCAAGCTATTTTCTCTGCTTCGTTTTGATCCAACGACAAACAATACCCAGTGATCTGTGAACGAAGTGCATTCACTTGATCAACAGAGCTTTCGTTTGTTTTGCTGCATCCTCGAGCTGAATTTCAAGGCGTGCTTTGTCGTCATTGGACGGTCCTCGAACGCAGCTGCCTGTCTCTTTTTTCTTTCCCAAGATTTCCTATTATTTCATTTTCCACTTTCGCCCTTTCATTTAGTTTCGATTCTAGACCTCTTTTTCGCACTTTAACTCAGAAAGTTCGGCTTCGAGTGATTCTGTGCAGCATCCTTTTCTATCAATTTACCTTGATATTCTGAATGCTCCAAGAGGGCGTCCTTAAGGATAGTTTGAGCTTCATCAATTCTTTCTGAAGTCTGTTGACTTTAACATTTGCTGTCTGAAGCCTGACTTCATAGTCGGCAACAGGTTGCAAAGATTCAGATTCAGTTCCTTCTAGCGTTACCCGATCTGAAGATACCAACTTTCGATCCTTTTATGCGTTGCTGTTTGTGTGAATGAGTCTGAGGAATCATCTCCTTTCGATATGCTGGACTGATCAGTCTCGACGATTTCCAACATTTCAGTCGTATTTAGATCTGTGTCACGATTGTGTCCAGCAGAATCCACAGATTTACCCGACTCGATTTGGCCATTTATCTTGACTGGCAAAGCCTCCGGCAGTGATGCTTCCTTTAAAGATCGACAAATATTAGTTGCGGCTGCGTTGGGATCGATATCATTCTTTACGTTTTTGAAAGCAATACTACCATTAGAAGAGGCATCTAATAGGGAGCGGTACTTGCGAAGACTTTGGTCGGGGGATGTCGAAGAAATAGAGCGTTCCCTTCTTCGCTCCTTGCGTTGTTTCAGTTGCTCCATTTCCTGACTGAGCTTTAAATGCAAATTATTAACGAGGAAGTTGTTAGTATTTGACTGTTCTTCCATATTCCGCATCTTGACGATACGTTCCCGAGATTCGGCGGACAATTTCTGAGCTGAATCTACGGAAAATTTGCAGGCCTCTTCCTGGATTTCGAAAAAAGTATCGTCCTTTATTGCAGTGTGATAGTCAGAATTACCAGTATGTCCAGCCATAGGGTTTGCATCGATCTTGGCAGCTCCTTGATCTTCCGACACTACCTGAAGCTTGTTTTTAACTTTGTCGTCGATTTGAGCATGAACCGAAAAATACTCCTCTTCCAGTTCGAGTTGCCGGTCTCTTGACGGAGAAGCTGACATCGATACACCCAAGAAGGTTTGCAAGATGTGAACACGATCATCGGCCTTGGCAGCTTTATTTTTGGCATTCTTTGCTTGTTCAGTCATATCTTTTAATTCCTCTCGTAATGTATGCTCCGATTCATCGCGGGATTTTATGCCAACTTCCAATATCTTAATTTGATCTACCAATTCTTCATGTTCCTTGTGAGAGAGCGATTGTGATTGGCTAGCGGTATCGTTTTCGTCAATATTAGGAGCAGAGGCCACCGATGCGTCCTGTACCTCTTTCTCGAGAGATTGAATTGCTCTCTTTAATAAACCCTGCTCATGATAGAATTGGACACCATCTTTTCTAAGCTTTTCTTCTAGTTCGCACTGTTAATTTCTAGTCCTTCAACTCTCCTATGCCATTCGTGCCGTTCTAACCGAGTGTTGGCATGCTGTTGTTCCGCCAGGTTGCGTTCCTCTTGAAGTTCCTCTTGGAACGAGTCCGAACGATCTTTCCATTCTTTGAGTTGACGTTCCACTAATATGTTTTCGAATTGATTCTCCGCTTGTGCTGCTGGATATCTGTTTGGAGCTGCTGGACTTTGATACTATGCTGTTGCTTTTCGTGTTCAAACGTTCCCTGATCTTGTCGTAGTGTTCCCACTTCATCGAGCAAGGCCTGCACACGGCTTTCAAGTTTTGTCGCTGTTGATGCAATATCATGACGTGGTTAGATTTTTCCCTTGAATTTGAAGATGAAGGAGGAGACAATGATGATTCCGCTGTGATCTTTCGGCCGACGATATCATCGTTGACGTCGGCGTTATCATCATTCGCGATCTCCTTATCTATCTCAAGATGATTATCATTACCATCCTCTCTTCATTCACTTCCCCATCATAAATACCACCATCCGAGTCTTCTAAAATAATCCCTAAATCGGTAGTACTATCAACGTCATCATTTCATTGTCATTATTATTGCTGTATCTACCCCTGATAATCCCTTGTGACAATGATAAAGTTTCTTCCTGCCCTGCCATAGCTTGTAATTCTTCTTGGAAGTATTGGACCTGCCGCTGTGTTTCTTTGAATCTTTCCGATTCCACCTGTGCTTGTTTTTTCAATGACGTACTTCCTTTTCCAAGATATTTTCACGAAATTTCGTTGCTTGAGTGCATCTTCTAGTTCGACTACCCTCTCCTTAAATAAACGGGCAGAATGGCGTTCCGGTGATGACGAATCTGCAATGTGGATTGAAGATGCACCGTCCATCGTAGCAATGGAAAACGCATCGGTGTCCACGCTATCACCACAACCACCACCACCATCGATACTACTATCCTTACAGCTGTGGTACGACTCTGTTTGTTCCTTTGCTGCTATAGCGAGTTGTGCATTTTCCTCTTGCTCCTTAGTGAGACGAGCCAACTGATCGAGCTCTTGTTCCAACAATGAATTTTCTTCCAGTTCGGTTTGCCGTTGTTGAGATTGCTGGAACGTACGGAGTTGATGTTCAAGGTCTGTGATGTGATCTCGAAGAGAAGTCCTGGCACCCACGAGTTCTGACCGTGCATCCAATAGCTGTTGTCGCATAATATCTCGATCTAGTTGTACGTCCGCGAGTTCTCCCTCTAGATTTTCTTTTGTGAGTAGTACGCTTCTATTGATTGTTATCTTATCGTCGTTATTATTGTTATCATTAGTAATGCTGCCAATGCTGTTTCCGTTGTCACTACTATCATTTGACATTGCGAGAGACAACCAAGAATCTTTCGTCGGTGGATCGTCATCGGCTTCGACGTTGTTGTTGTTATTATTGCTGCTACTAATGGCTTCCCCAACTCGTAAAGATGACGACGACGAAGGTATCAGCGAGGAGGTGCTACCACCACCGCCATTTCGCAATCGACGAAATCGATCCCTACCCAGTTTCGTCCCAGTTGTCGCCACTGTTTTTTTGTTTGTTACCACCTCGGAAGCTAATACCTCTGTCGTTGTCTCGGGAGGTGTAATGAGACGTTTACTACGACGTCGGAAAGTTCTGGGTTTTACTATTGTTGCTGCCGACTCAGAAGGAGAAGGGATTGGTGTTTCGTCTGTTTTCTTTTTGTCGTCATCTTTATTACTGGTCTTCTTCTTCTTGGAAGAAGTATATGACAAGCGTCGCATGTAATTATTCATGTTGGTGATAAGTTACTTCAAGTAGTCAGCCATTGCAGTCGATTCTTCTCGCATCCTCCCATCTCACTATATCTAGAACTGCTGTTGGAAGTTGGGTCTTCGAAAACGATTGTACTGCTATTATAAGTAAGGCAGTTAAAGAAGTTGGTATGGAAGTTTTGAAGACATAACATGATACTGCACACCAGGTATATCTATGACTGCAGCAAACATCAAACAGATACAGATTTCTTTTTTGACACAGGTGATATACTCTAGTAGTATTGTACACAGTCGTACTTTCAACTTTAAGTACATGCATCATACCTCAATGCCGTACTATAGTACAGTAGTAGAGTACAGTATAATTTAACATATCACAGGACCATCCTTTCTAATTAAGTCTTGACAAGACTCAAAAATCTGGTAGGTATCTTTCTCATCTTATTACATCAACTTCTTTTTTAATTACATTTCACAAAATCAGCACAAAATAAAAGATCAAGAGAAAATACAGCGAATAGATATAATATACCGTGGTTTCTCCCGTCCTTGAGTGAACTACAATGATGCGATTCCGGTTTTCTTGCCCTTTTCTTCTACTCATTTATGTCGCTCCGACGAGACTCGTCACAACTAGAATATTTGCTTCGGCGTTGTATAATAATCGTCCGATAAACAACAGTGTTTATAATGATCGAGGAATAAGAACCGATTCTCGGCTATGTCTCGTCGAAATGTTGTCGGTTCCGTCGTCAACGTTGCTGCAATATAGCAGTATGGCCATCTATAGCATTATCCAGTGAAGAAGAAGTGGCTCATCGTCGTCATCATTGGCTCGGCTGCGGACAATAATAATGTTTATCGATACGAAAACCGAGATCGAAAATCAAACAAGGATGCATTGGTTCGAGAAGATTATTGGTTCATGATGGGGAAATCACCTCCTAGACTACTTAATGGACCATTAAAAGCAGATAATCCAGATTTTAATGCATTCGGATCGTGCGAAACAGCCCAGGACAAGTCTTCAAATTCATGTACTTACGTATCTCTGAAACAACGCGTACCGGTATATTCAAAGTACGCATTTAATATTGCATTGGGAGCTAAAGAATATACTATATTAGGAAAGTCCTTACGAGATGGGAATTGGAAGGATGCAGAGAGTATACTTCAGGGGGCTCCCAGCCAACCACCTCCTCCTCCCATAGATGCTTTGTTAAAGATGGTATTGTTCGCAAGTGGAATGCTAACGTCTCCAAACTTTACTGGTCTTAGCAAACGTTTACTCGTTGCAAGATATTATGCTAATGAGATCAAATTCGCAATTGATGAAATCAAAGATGCTATCGATGAGCGTGACACAACACGAGCAAATGAGGCATGGAAATATGGGAAGGATTCGTGGAATTCATACTATCAAATCGTCAACGATAGCGTTTCGGACAAAGTGGGTGACAAATTCGATTTGATAGCGTAAGAATACAAACGAACGACGAATATTATTCTAATTCTTTTAACGACAGTTGATAATTGCCTTTAGCGTATGTGCCGTATTCAAGTATTCAATTCTATCCTGTTTGCGCTGGTATAATTATATTTCATTAATAGAAATATGTAAGTATGTTGTAAAGTGAATGTCATTCAAATTCTATAGCTGATTACGGTAAAAATTATCTTGTTACGTATTTATTTGTATTCATTCTGTCCGTCATTTATTTCGTGCTTTTTGGAGGAAACTTTTTGTATAGCGTATTCTTAGTATCTTCGATTAGGTGATGTGCATCAAGAATTTTGTAGATGAGCAACATTTCTTTCGTCAACTGTTTATAGCTGTCAGAAGCAGTCTGGTCTTTGCGAGCATCCATTAATATCTTAATCGCAGCCCCATTATTTTCCTTGCAAACCCTCAAATGACGCGAAAGCGTCAACGAGTAGGTGAGCTTGTCTTTCGCATCAGAGAATGAAGGCCATTTTTTCAATTCTTTTACCGATATATCCAAATCACTTGCGCGAGAAGAGTCTGATATCGCAAGAGTTGCCGTTGCATCCGCTAAGGCGAGCAGAGTTGCTTGAAGGAGTTTTTTCTGCTCATCCATTTTCTTTTTCAACTTCGCCGCATCCTTGTCTTCTTGTAGTTCGTCCTCGGTTGGGAGGGCCAAACCAAAATATTGGGCCAACGCAGATTCATCGATCGGTCCACCATTCGATACGGAGAGGAGGTCACGAACCTTTTGAATCTCTTTCACCCTCTCCGCATCTTTGGAATCACTCTCGAGTTTTGCCTCTTTGGCGAACAACAATAATTCTGACAGAAGCGAGATACTAGTTGAATTTTCTTTCAACAACGTTTCTGATAATTCCCGGTAAGTTGTTGCATTTTCGCTTCGAGTTTTTGATAAATAAGAGACCTTGCTATCAAACACAGTTTCATCAAGTGATTTCTCATCCTCTTTGTCTTTTGGAAGCTTGTTCTCGTTTAATTTCTTAACTTCTGATTTAGGTGGTACCTGGTATGTAAGTTGCATAGAAGTCACGCCGCTTCTACTCTTGTCGAGGCTAACCTTTCCTGTCATGACATCGCCCGGTTTAACCCACTTTGGAAGATCACCTGTTGGGCGAGCAACGTACAGATCTTGAAAGTCTCCCTTTCGAAGAACCATCACTCCAACCTCTTTTCGCCCGTCATCAGTAACTGCAGGAGTAGAAGCTTTGGCCATCTCCGAGTAGACTTTACACTCCAATGCATCTGTCGACATCACAAGTTCGAAAGGAACGTCCTTTACCTGCTCCAGCACCTGTCTACTAGGATGACGTGTGTGAAAATTGATTGAGTATTTACCCTTACCTATAGAAACGGCATCAGCATGATGAATGGCACTTCCGCACTCGAGAAGCTGGGAATTGGAGTCATAAAGTTCCCAAATCTGTGAATCCAAAGGAGAATCATACAACTGATTAAACAGCGATGGGATAAAGGGTGTTACCTTTATTGATTTTTCGGAATCGATTTCGAACTCGTATTTTAGAAACATGTTGTAAATTTCTGTTCCATCGGAAGCTTTCAGCTCTGGATTTGCTTTCAGTTCGGAATCGCTTGGTGGCATTATGTCTCTATCACCTGATCCACTCTGAATATCGTATGAAGATGGCCGGATCGTACGTCGTACACTATCCAGGGTTGCCGATGGATTCAATTTTTCAGAACGCAAATTTGCAGATGCACCAAATCGAGCAAATTCTCGACCAGCTGAGATCGCAAGAGGCTGTGAGGTGACGAGGGTTGGGGCACGAGTTGAGAACGAGTGATATTCTACCTCAACAACAACGGACGCCGAAGAAGCATTGGCTAACCAAAGAAGTTGCAGACAAACCTCCAACGTAGAACCGCCTTTCACCTTCATGTGAAATTCCTTTTCAATACCTTCTGTCATCTGAACTAGTTTCTTGAGTTGAGTCTGTGTGTTTGGCAAGTCTCCACGAACGAATGGGATGGCATGAATAAGAACACGATGTGGAGACGTCAGATGATTGGGGGCCGTGCTCTTGATTTTGATAGTAGCAAACTCGGCAGTAGAAGGTACATCTAAGAACCGTCTTGATGGAGCGCCGGCCTCTAGCGAGTATGACATGATAAAATCAATCCCGTTGTCCTTGAGTGTGATAGTTTCATTATCGTTGACGGTGGTAGTTGGATTATTTGCATCAACAACGGACGAATGGGGTTTGATAACTGTCACCGGAAGACTAAACAGGGGACCTCGAGCCCTATCATTCGAGTCAATTCCATCAACGGTCGCATAATGAACACCGGGAGGTAAATCTTCAACATCCAATCGCACAGAAAATGCCTGGCCGTTGCGCTCAATAGCAGAAAGTAAACTCATTCGTTCAGGACATTTTACCCAAGATTTACTAGGAGTTAGATCAAGGTCCAACTCGAAGGAAAGAACTTCGTCCATCTCCTCATCTGTTCTCACAGAAGCATGCTGAAATCTAGGGAGGACCTTCACATCAAATGTCATCGGTCCGGCCAACTCCAGCTTGTCTCGTATGTACAAGCCTCTAGCGTTATTTCTGTTTGGAAGCATGACGTCCACAGTCAGATCTTGACATAGCTTTCCTCGATGTTCAAGGATGTAATCAACAGCTGCCGTGGCTGAAATGAGGCCAGCACCTTGTGCGAATGGATCAGAAATGTCAACAGATGCGGCAGTATTAAGAAGGCCCTTTCGAAGCTCTGCTGGTGAAATATGATCAACTCCTAGTTTTTGCTTTACCGCCGACAGCACACATGCTGCAACACCACAAGCATTCGGAGATGACATACTAGTTCCGTGGTACTGAGCCTTGCCTTGTAATGAATGGCGGGGGATTGGTGAGATAGCGCCACCAGGAGCACAAAGATCAGGAAGGAGCCCATCTGGAGTTGGACCACGAGAACTGAAATAATATGACGTATCTCTTAGATCCTGTTCTCCGTCTTCGATAGGTGCCTTAAGCGTCGAATATTGATCGATCATCATATCCTTTGATACGTATGCTCCAACAGTAATGGGTGAACTTAGCGCACCAGGAGATCCAAGAGAAGAAAGGGCTGGTCCATCATTCCCAGCAGAAGTGAAGACTGTCATACCCCACTTACGAGTTGCGTCAGCGAAGACTTCTGATACACGTCCTGAATCTGGTTGCCACGATGGTTCACCGTACGACAAATTAATTAAATCGCAATTGTATTTCTTTGACGCAATCAATGCACGAACTAAACCTGTCCCAGTTTCTGCCGATCCAATTCGACCATCACCGATTTTACACGCTAAAATTTGTGCTCCCGGAGCCACACCATTTTTTGGATCATCGGCACCGAAATTTGCAGCAGTGATACCAGCAACATGTGTTCCGTGTGAACCTGCATCAGTAACGATAGATAATGTTTTTCCATCATCATACACCTGGATACAAAAAGTAACAGCCGATCCAAAACCAAATTCACCAAGTTGACGAGACTTTGCGAATGGAGCAAATGGGATAGATTCTGTTAGATTACCATCAGCTGTCAAATCAATAACAGCCATGTATTCTCCATCACTATCGGTCTTGTTGTCTTTAAACATAACAACGTCCATGTACGGACCAGCATCGTCATATGATTCTAGCATTGTTTGGTACTGACCCATTAGTACATCATTATCAGTTCTACGTAAAATAAGTCGTTTTTTCTCTTCGTCTTGATCGGTTTTCTTTTTTTCTTTCTCCTTATCGTCGCCATCCTTGTCGTCTTTGTCAGTATTAGAAGCAGAGGCACAACTATCGATTTGGGATTGTAATTCATCAAGATTTTGTTGAACTTGTGCCATTAATCGATGATGTTCATCTTCAAAAATAGTTTTACGTTCTCGTAATAATCGACTCCTTACAGATCGAGGAATGACATCATATAATCGGATAGTTCCCAATCGTAGTTCACTTCCAGCTGCAGGTACCCAGTTTTCACCAAGAGTTAAATCCCGTCCTGATTTTCCTTTAATAACAATACTAGTACTAGTGCTAGTAGTATTTAGTTCCGGAACAGTCACAACGGACGTTGTATCAATATCACCATCTCCAGTACAATCTAAGAAATCAAGATACTTTGGCAATCCCTCACTAGTTGTTTGTAATCCAGCAGCAGCAAGATCACAACCAGTATCTAAGATAGCAACTTTCACGCCACGTCCATCAGCTTTTGGATTTTGTTTCCAAAGATCTAAGACTTTAGTCTCCTCCTTTGGAATACTACGACTGATAGTGAATGCACTGTCGGTTGATGTTGCTGCGGCGAAAACCATACTACTACTTGCACTTGTGCTTACTGCTGCTCTTGCTGTTGTTGTTGAATCGCTATGAATATTGATGCTACCAGAAGGACGTACTAGTGGACGTGCAGTGGTGATACCGTTACTTACAGTTGCTTGTCGTCGGACTAAGAAAGCGGTCGATTTGTTGCTGATGTTGAATGCTAACGATGAGAACCAATATAACAAAAAGCGAGAGGAAATGTATCGCATAATACCTTTAAAGGAAGTGGTATGTATACAATAGTTATAATTAGACAATTTTAGAACGTAAGAATGAGCAATACGGTATGTTTAATTAATGAGCCGATGCTGGTATGCTAGTATCTACTAAAGTACTCAGAGGAAAAATAAATGAAACCCAAAATCTTATAATTTCGACAACGATCGGCGAGTTTAGATTTGATGCGCTGTTATTGGATCAATTAAAAAAACCTTTGTGATGTGCGGTGCGTGCGGTGCGCATATCTCTACCGTGCTTGCAACCCTAACCCTACAGCTGCCATTGATCACGATTCGATGATTCGTGGATGTCAAAATGCAAATATTCCCTCATACTAGTTTATCACTTAGGACTACTGTAAGTTAGTGTATCATTCATGTACCGGTATTGTGTATCAGGGGTAATAAATCATTCACTCTCACCTTCAATCTTCAATCTTCAAGCAAAACAATACTATCATTAGCCGCACATAAAGAAGTACGTACAGTAGGGAACCTTCGAAGAGTTGCTACGACTACGCCAATCTGGAGAGTTGTTTTAAGTTTTAATTTAACTTGTATGCGAATGCCTACACAATTATCGTGTTAGATTATTATTATCCATCCAAGATATTCATAATGAGTGGTATGTTCTTTGAAGGAGGCGACGAATCTGCCATCAAGAACACTGTCGTCGGTGGCGTCGGCGTCGGCGTCATGATGTTGTGGCCGGTCATCGTTACTATTTTATTGGTGGTAATGCTAGTTTTCTGGTACTATCGAATTGATACATTCCTATTGGCATTAGTAAGTCTCCTTGATTTACTATTTTCAATCAAACGACGAGCAAAATTTGTACAAACAAAAAATCTTGAATGGACTATGGCTGATACAATAGAGGAATGCTGTAGTAAATATTGGGATAACGAATTTGTTATAATGGCAGGCGAATACGATAACAGCAACAACAACAACAACAACAACAACAACAACACCAACAAACAATCCTGCTCTCGGGGTAAAAGTCGAATGACATATGGAGAAGCAGAAATGGCGTCGTCATCTGTAGCAAAATTCATAACCACTTCTACCCATATGACTTCTCGGTCAAATACAAATAATCGTGATCATAATAATGATGTTGTTGCGATATTTATGCCAAGTAGTTGTGAATTTGTTGTGGCGCTGTTTGGATTGATCCGATGTGGTGTCCGAGCTGCATTAGTTAATACTGGTCTACGAGGAAATTCACTTCTTCATGCATTGACATCGGCTTTGGCTGAAGAAGGTGATGATAGTTCTTCCGATAATTCAGCAGTAGTTAGAATCATTCTAGTTTCTCCTGAATTGAAACCTGTACTAGAATCAATGAAAGAAGCAGGACAATGGCCGTCTAATTTACTTATTGTTGAATGTGGTATAGGTTGTGAATTGGATTGTTGGACAGAAACAAAACGATTTGCCTATCTTGAAGGTGATGGTCGTAGTCGTCAGCAGAAAAACAACAAAGGCAACAAAGCAGCTGCACCACCACGATGGGACGATACATGTTTATATATTTATACAAGTGGTACAACTGGACTTCCAAAAGCAAGTAAAATGAATCACATGAGAATATGGACTGCGGGATGCGTAACACGTAAAGTTTGTAGATTGAATTCCTCCGATCGACTATATTGTCCTCTCCCGCTGTATCACTCTAGTGGCTTGGCACTTGGGTTAGGGGCGTGTTTGCAGCGTGGTTGTGCTACAGTTATTCGATCGAAGTTTTCAGTTCGTCATTTTTCTAGAGATTTAATCACACATCGTTGTACAGGTGTGCAATACATTGGAGAAATGGCACGGTACCTCGTCGCAGCACCTTCCAATACACTTGATTCACAAACCCGACTTCGATTTGCGTATGGGAACGGAATGCCTTCAGAAATATGGAAAACATTTAAAAGACGGTACAATATCGGTCTAATCAACGAATTTTACGCATCGACTGAAGGTAATGTGAACATATTCAACAATACAGGTATGGCTGCTGGAGCTTGTGGGATCGTCCCAATCGGATGTGGTTGGATATACCCCATCGGAATATTTAAATATGACATGGATACTGGAGAACTTATCCGTAATGAGAAAACGGGTCTATGCGTCCCCGCTAGTCCTAATGAACCGGGCGAACTATTAGGACTAATCAAACAAAATGACCCCACTCGAAGGTTTGACGGTTACACGGATGGTGCCGCAACACGATCGAAAGTAGTGAGCAATGTTTGTAAGCCTGGCGATACTTACTTCCGATCGGGTGATTTGTTACGCCAGGATTGGTTTGGATTCTTGTATTTTTGTGATCGTGTCGGTGAGACATTTAGATGGAAGGGCGAGAATGTCAGTACGTCTGAAGTTGCTCGAGCATTGCTTGAATGTGTGGGTATTGACGATGTAAAGGCTACGAGCTCCACAAATGTAGTAGATCGACAAGTGTACTTTTCGGAAGCTGTCGTCTATGGAGTTGAAGTTGCCGGACATCCTGGTCGTGCTGGTATGGCAGCAACAGTACTGAGATGCACTAATGACGATGACGATAGTGAGTTTATGTGGCAAGATCCATTATGGCATTCGCTCCAACTTGAACTACCACGTTACGCTCAACCACTCTTTATAAGAGTCGTAAAGGAAATTGAAAAGACGGAAACGCAAAAATACAAGAAGAAGAAACTACAAGATGAATCATTCTTAAATTGTGGAACAGATGATATCTATCTTCGTGACGATTCCGTGAAGACGTTCGTGCTTATGAACGACACCATCAAAAACGAAGTATTGGTTGGGAAGAGAAGAGTTTAAAAAATGGAATAGACGAGTAATGATCGGAACTGATGTAACGTATTAAATTTCACCATCAACAACTCCTTGACTACATGTTTACGGCTAGCTAAGGAATTGTCAGAGAATGTGACAGTATGACCAATCAGCAATGTAAAGGAGAAATTTATGAAGAATAGACCATATCAGCTGTAAACAGCAGTAAGAAATTGCCTCCAAATTGTACTTTAATCGATCCTGATATTATTTTACCTCCTTTCAATTATGAGTGGAATATGTTAGCTTGCCAATGGTATGTGATGACTTGGGTTTGTGTGCACTTGCCTCATTTTTGAAAGAACAATGCATTCTCTCTATTCTCTCTAAACCTTCTGCATCAAAATATGATACAATTTCTTTGAATAGTCATATAAATAAAATAGAATCTATTGATCCACTACATAGCCTAGTTCATGGAAGATTGCAGAAAAATTCTCCTCCTATTATATTATATTGTATTGTTGAGAGGTAAATGTCCAACCTTTCCTCTTCTGTATTATATGTTAGGGTGACAACATAACACATACAGTAGGCAAAAATCCTGGTTGCATAAATTGCCAGTTACACTTATCAACCATACACAGTATTGATACATGGAAATTAGTCCATCCATTGAATTAGTGTGAAATATTATCATCAATATCCCCCATTACTTCTACTCTAACAAAAAAGAAATAGAAACATTGCCAGATGGAGCTAAATACAAGGAAACAAAAGATTATTTTGCTGGACATAATATATATTTCTTAAGGAGGAGGATGGTCAGAATCACAATCTATGATGATGTATGTAATAAAAGACCATCTCACAACTAAAACAACAAAGCAGTAAGAGAAGAACTTGGAAATTGCTATACATTCCTCCAGTCACCGGAACTTAGCATATGTGTAAAGTAATATAGCTAGAAAAGCTATCATTATTGAGTTGTAACATATACCCTAGCAGGAAAGCTCTGATTATTATTTCCTTGCTTTATGGAAGCCTGAAAAGTAAATTTTGACTTACTTAATAAGGCGAAATGTCTCGTCCGTCCGTCGTTGCTTTTGAATCAAAAAATAAGATTTGTGACAAAAACAAAAACATCAATTTGTAACGCAATGGTGAATTACCATTGCATTTTCTTCTCGTACACACTATTAAGACCACAGTAAATCCAAGACACAATAGATAGCGCTCTTTGTGGTGATACCCGTGCCGTTTTCAGGCAGTTATTTTGAGGAGCTTATATCAGCAACATCTATATAAAAATCTGGAGCTCGAGCTGGATAAGACCGACGTCGTCATGAGCAATTCTCCCGATGACAATTCCATGGATGTCACGGCGGACCTTCTTGAAGACCTTGATGAACTAAACTGATCGAGATGACGACGATGACGACGATCGAAAAGATAGCAGCAGCGATGATAACAACAACGACATCGTGGTTGATGACTGTATCCGACTTGACTGTTACCCTTATTCGTTCAGTCCCTTATTGTTATTCGCACCAAATGGTTACTTTGACAAGGGATATTCGAACTACAACGCTGTCGCTAGATATTTTTCTCCAGCTATCGGCTCAGAATACAACATGCTAGAAAATGTTCTCTACGAACGGAAGAATATGCGATACGAAGACTTATTGAGTTTCATCATTGACAGAGGCTGTTTGGTTGTTTGTTGTATCAAGGAACATTTCACAGCCTTCAAAGTGTTGACGACGACCGATCCCACTGGGGGTAGTAGTACTGGAACCGAGAAGAAGAACTCATCCAAGCGCTGTTTGTCATTATTGTACTATGATCCAGCCGGTGGGCGGCTCAAATTGATAACCGGAGAGAATGCGAAGAGATTTGCTCTATTTAGATTGATGAAATGCCATTATGGCGATAATCAGAGTCTAATTGATAATCCGAATCAGTACAAGGGAAACGTCAGCGAAACTAAAAAGTTGATATGGAATATCTGGAAAAGTATTAATAGGACAGAAGACATGAGCGTTAATTCGAATTACGTCGACCTAAATTTAGATAAATACGTCTTCTTCAATGAACGTGGCGATCCAGGAAAAATGTCTAGTCAACTCACCGGCTGTACATGCTACTTCCAAGTATTTTTATTTTCAGTTCTGTGCAAAGTAGGAAATCCAATAGTATCAATATCTGGCGATGATATTGGATTACGTTACGGTCGATCGATTAGCTTACGTACTGCAGAAGAATTGGGACCCGTCTCAGAACGAATTTGTACCTTCCTTTTAGATTTTTTTGCTGAAGATCAACCAAACAACGGTGGTACACTTTTGATGCGTCCAATGACAAACAACAACTTTGTATTAGATTTCTTTGGATATCGCCAATCTCCCTATTATGAAAAAATGATTGACTATATGAAAAATTCTAGTAATGGTGGTACCGATTCTTACGAACAACAGTACCGACATGTACTGCAATATTACCATGAAACCAAATGCTTACATCAGTATGATAGATTTTCGTTGGATGGTACAACAAAATCTACCCCCAATACAAAGACATTGAGTTTTGTTCTTGGAACCGACGGTGCTGTAGGGAAGCTTGCAACATCTGATTATTACAAGTTTCGTGCGGCAAACTTTATGTTTGGTTTCAATGCGGGTATAATGCTGAACATAAATGACTTTCATCAATTCAATTCACTGAGAAAAAATCAAATGCTACGATTTTATGATGACATTGAACCGATGATTGGAGATTGTAAAGAGGCCATCCAAGCAGCAAATGGAACTACAAAATATCGGGACTACTACTTCATGGGGCAATATGAAGTTGGACAGAAAGAGTTAATTGACATACATCACTACACGTTTATGATTGACCATTGCTCGTTGGAAGAGGCAGATAGTGACTTGGTATCGCGCCTCCATGGCGTGAACCAATTACTCTTGAAGCACGTGTTTTTCTCCACGAATAATAAAAATAATTACGACAAGATGTTAAGTACCGATCGGTTCATCAGTCACAAAAAGGGTCATCGAGAATATCTTGATCAATTTATGTCCACTGGCTTTTTCGCTGATTCGATTGGACTTGGCTTTACTGACTACAACCCGAAGGAGAAGGATGTAAATTCAATGACGCAAACTGTGTTCTACAGTGCAGAATTCATGCGACGGCAGCAGTTTAGGCTTGAAAATGAGTTTGAGAAAGAATGTCTGAACCAAATGGCACGGACAAATTTGTCAAAGTACGCAAATACAGTTGATGGAGCACTTGAAGCTTCCAATAAGTACCGAGTTTGTGTGAAGATAGGCTCTGGCTACACTTACTCAAAATACAATACTCTTATGCACTTTCTCAACGTGGTACAGTCATATTGGAAGAACCCAGATTTATCCAATATTTCCCTGTTTGGTAAAGATATAAGGTCTCTGCTCTGTTTCTCGTCGCAAAAGATTTTCTTTCAAGAAGACCATTGTGGTTCGTATCACTATGGTCCATTAGAATCTGCAACAAATGGAGGCTATTATAGCTCAAGAAATTCAGTAGACCTTGCTGTAGCAACATCATCAGGGCATGCAGCGGCGAGCGTGAGTCGACCAAAGAGTAATGATATGAATAATCTCATAGTTACAGACCGTGTCTACGAGTTTCAACATCTGAAGACAATCCTCGTGAAAATGTTTGATAGCGTTGAAGGGGTACAGTTCAAGTCAGATAATGAAGTTATTAACCTCGGTCTCTTGTCGCTTATGCTAGACTTTGGATTATTCGAGCAGTATGTTGATCTTCTGAACTTGCCGTTTCTTCATGACCTGCAGCACAGGTCAGACACACGTGAGCTCCAGGTTGAGGTGGCTAACAAGATATACGAGTTTGATCGAAATAATACTTCAAATGCAGTGACTAGAGCTAAAGTCGAGGAACTATTATTCGAAATTTCACATAAGTTTTTAGGTAAGTGAGATAACTGGGGAAAATTTGCGTATAATCAATGCATTATCCAAAACAACTGCTGCAACTGTTACACCGGTTCTGGATTAAGTTAAGAAGACTAGATGTCCTTACCTCAACTTTTACCTTGGTTTCTCCTTCTTTCTTTCTTTCTTTTGTTAAAATAACTATATTCAGTAAACAAAAATTTCAATGTCCAATCTAAACAATTCAAGGTAATTCGGGAATTGAATTCAGATTCAGACTACCAAAGCTATGTGCTTCTTGTTAAGATATACATGTCATTGTGTCAAATTAATAAATCTGTTGAGGTTGACTATTACAAAGTTAGAATCAACGATGAATTCCGGATCGTCATTCCCAACAATTTCTCCAAAGATACAAGTGCGTATCTGGAGGAGACAACAAAGCATTACACATTCTCGGAGCGCGATGGAATCATGACATACGACGATTTACCCATCTTTGACTTGCGTCCTCATCAGCCAGAGATAAATCTGTATAGAGTGCGTCTTGATTCAGCAACCAAAAAACAGGTAAATATGATTTTTAACTAGAGAATAGACGATTCTTTACCACGTTGATTTTTGCATAAGAACTCACAACACTTTACATTTTGCGCTTTAAAAAAATACAGTCTATGGTCAAGTACATCGAAGCCACCAATGTTTTTCGCGTCCTAGATGATTCCAAGGAGCAGTATCTCATCTTCATCGCAAACAATACCTTGTCACTAGATGTTGTAGATCGCACTGGGATGACCATTTGCGTCAACAGTATCCCAGTTGAAGTTGCAACTATTTTCTTTAACGACGCTCTTTCGTTCGTTCCGTGCTTTCAGTATAGTGAGGACAGCGAGGATGTTGTACTATTCACGTCTCCACAGCTGAAGTTTCACGTGGATTCTGCCGGTCAATATTGCACAGATTACTACGGTATGCGACACGAGTTGATAGTATATATAAGCTCGGAAGAAATAGTACAAGATCTCAACGATGAAACTGGGTTCAAGCTCTTCAAATTATCTGAGCTACTGACCGAATCGAAGACAGTTTTTTACTATCCCGACTATCTACTTCAGGTAAATAATAGACATGACTCGTATGGACGAGATATGTTTTCACTGCCACAAGTCCAATTTGCTCACGACTTTTCTTTTTTCATCTTGTAATAGATTCCAGACCGTTCTCAGCTCATAAATTTGTTGGATTTGGCGTTGAAGTTGAGAAATATTTCATTCTTCATTCTTGTTCTCATTTATTTGAGACGATGTTCTGTGAGACTCGAGTTTACGGAAGCTGAGGGAAAGACAAAATACATATCCGGTCCTTGGAGAGAGGCTATCTTGTATGTTTTATGTAGGTCTGATAATTCTCACTACGATTCGATAATTCAGACCCAATTCTTTGACCTAAATCAATATAAAGACCTTCCCCTCGATGGATTTATTGGAGTGTTGTGTGATAACTTTCAAAGATATCAACGATTTGTCGACGGGCAATGTCAAATCAAACCAACCGAGAAACAAAAATCTTTTCTGAAGAAAATAATATGCGCTGATGAATGTTTCCATTTCAGTGAAGTCGGATCCGGAAAGACTAAAGTCATACTTCCTCTCCTGTGCCAAGCTTTCCTATCGAACAACAGAGAGGTTCACAAAAATCTTTGTCGTGGTGGAAAAATGAAAGACGTTCTTGTGGTCTTAGTTCCTGAACATCTAGTAACTGACGCTCGCATTCAAGTATTCAGATATTGTCTGAACCTAAACTTCAAAGAGGAATATCGTGTATACGATGATATATTTGCACTCTTAAACAAAAGCGTGCAACTGGGTTCAGAAAGTCAAAAAATCCGCAAACACATATTTGTTACATCATTTAATCAATTTAAAAAGGCCCTCACTTCTGATACGATTTGCCGTAAAGTTATGCCCCATCGTGATCATTTTTTGGTCGTCGCTGACGAGGTTGATGATTTTCTTGGTACGTTTTTGTTTTATATCTGGACGTGGAATTATTATATTTTCTCTCTCTATTTTTATCTCTATTTCTCTCACAACTAACCTACTATGTTATGAAAATGCATCTCATAGACCGGAACAAACTTGTTTTCAACATATGTTCGAACAAAAGCAACTCGTTTACTCGTGGTACTCTTGATTTATTCTTCGATATTAGTCGTGCTGCTTACTTTAATTCGGTTTGCCCTGGTCATGAACTCGAGGCCTCTCCGAATCCTTTGTATTGGAAGCAGCTGTTTGAAAAATTCAGCGCCATCCACGAAGAAATCCAAGACGCTAGTCGCTCAATAAACAAGTCGTTCGGAATTTTTAACGAGAACACTTTACGGCACTGTAAAACTAATATTGCTCATGATATCGAAGGATACAAGTCTCTCATCGCGCGTCCGTACGAGTCGGTCAATCGGTATGTATAAGTGAGCGTGGAAGAGAGAGAGAGAGACTCTTTATATCATTGCTGTCATACTAACGCCATTTCTTTTCTCCCTGATCTTAGTGCAATGCCTGGATCATACTACAGCGACGTTGAACGTACAATATACTTAACCTATGTTATCTTGACAGAAGATATTTCTAAGTACAATGGATTATTTCAAGGGGAGAGAAAGTTTATCACGTTCGAGTACTGGAATGAACACTTCGCTCATCAACTGGACTTCGACGATCTAGTTTATGGACACGATAGTTTATCTGAAATTTGTGAAAAACATCCTGAGACGAGTGACGGGCTTTCAAAATTTCTCTACGAGATCATTTTACGTCGTATGGAGATCAGAGATAAAAGTCGATCATGTAACTCTATCGATATCATATTCAATTTTGACTGCATTGGCTTCACAGGAACACCGTTCTTAGATAACTATCCTACAGCTGACTATATTCGTCATGAACGAAGTGATGGTAAGGAATCCGTTTCGTCTTTCGTCTTCGAGTTTTCTTCTTCTTGACGTGTGTTAAAATTATTTTACGTTTTGTACTTCATTTATTCTTACACACACGCACATTGCTCACTTATTTCCTCGCAGACATTCCTAATATGATTAACCGAGACTTTTATGCTTATACTAGTGATAAGTTACCACAGACAGAGTTCGAGGCTCGATTTGAAAGCTTCCAAGGGCAGAATAACAATGTGATTTGTCGATATGTCTCCTCCGATTTTATGAGAGCATCAACAAATGAAATGGAAACTCTTGAGGCAATCTTTGCGAAAGAAGAGGAAACGAACGTTGCATTTTCGTCCATGACTATAGCCGACAAAAATATGGATTGCGAACCAATCACCTTCAATGCTATTGTGGATTTGTGCGGTATCTTTAAGGTAAGAAAAGAAGAAGAAAAAAAAATCGTTTGTGAATTTGAATTTATCTTTGAGCAAAATTGTGTTTATTTTCGTATTGTGTAGCCGCTACATGGTAGTTGAAATATTTTATTAACGAACCTGATGCTTCATCTTTGCTCTCAAAAGCGATCATCGATTCAAGACGTTTGCTCTTGTATTCGCAAGCTTTATGGACCTGATAGATTCCATTATATATACCACATCGACCAATCGGATAACAGCGATCGTGTACTCTGTATCAAAACAGGCAACGATGTTCAATACGACGAGGAATTTTACAAAAAATTAACCAAGACTTATGGTGCGGATGCTCCCAATCACATATTCTTTTTCGTCGACAACCGTAACGTAATTGGGAAAGACATCCCTTTCCAACTTGTGTATCAACGTCAGTATGGCAAAGGTCTTTTCATGAAGAGCATCGTGATTGCGCATGATGTTGACGACTTCAGTAAGATATGGCAGGCTATGGGTCGTTCTCGCACGATGAATGATACCTTCTTTGCTATTTACAAAAGCGACATACTAGAAGGAATGGAGGGCAAAGGAGAAGTGGCTCGCAATATTAGAGATTTGGAGTTAACCAAGTTGCTTTACGTTACGAATTGCGATCGTAAGATGGCGGGCAATATCTCGTCCATCTACCTGACGCTTATTGCCCTATTCAACTTGAACGAAGAGTCTTTCTATTACAGAGATAATATCGTCAACACATTTCTTGAGAAGATGGAAATGACAATTTCGAAGAGTGTTTCAAGTCTCGAGGAGCAACTCGTGCAGAATGTCCTCGGAACACCTGTCCTCTCGCATATTCTGCAGAATATCCTCACTGACAAGTTCAAAAGAAGCCCAGATAAAGTCGTGTCCGATTTTAGTAGTGGAGGACTCACAGATGACGTTCTTACAGAAACCTTATGCCAAATTGTACAACAGAAGTTCGAGCAACGAATGCCCACACGTGATATATTTGATCAACTTATTCTACTTCTCTCTGGTGAGCAACAAAGCCTAATGGAGATCAGCTACACTAAACAACAGCAAAAACAAAAACAAAGGCAACAGAATAAGAACCAAGATAGCGATGCTATGGGGATATTCAACGTAAAGCATCAACTTTCTCTTTGTTTTATTACCTCGGACTACTTTCGTGATACTCATGCCTCTCAGAAGGACAAGACAAAGTTTATTTTGTCTCAGCCTATATCTGTGCCCATACTGACGATTGCGTACACTGTGGGTACCCGCCAGGGCACTATTAATGTATACCCAACAGTCCAGTTCCTCTACTCACATCACATCCAACAAGATTACATCACTGAAGAAGTCAAGATAGAAGCTAAAGGGTTCAAAGAATCTAATGCCAAGGAGTGTTTCAAGAAATTCCTTGCGAAAGCTGAAGAAACATACAACAATTGTAATTCTGATGACTCTAGTAAAAATCAAGTTGCGTCGAGGTCATACGAAAAGTGCGACCTTGATGTAAAAACAAATTTTGTTGGTCAGAGTCCACAATACACGATTGCTGCACTCAGAGAAGGAGTATATGTAATTGGGATGAAGGATCAATTCAACATTCACGACCTTGATTTGAGTGTGATGAAAAAGCGTGTCCAATATATAATGGATGACATGGGTTTCGTTCTATTTGATAACACAGGAAGTAGGAACGTCGATACCTTCGGTCCGTACTTCATTGAACAGTACATTATAATGGACGTCCTATCGAAACAAGAAGTTGCTCAAAATGTAATTGATTATTACAGTGAAAATAAGGAGACGATTCAACGTGGACTTGACAGCTACACCGAGAAACAAGGGAAGGGCTTTGTATGCTGGCGATTCTTGATAAACGAGACTGCCAAGGCTATGGCAAAAGAATTAGACATGAACATCAGCGATGACGAAATTACAAATGGTTCGAGTGGCAGTAAGAGACGGCGTTCAGACAGCAGTGACGTCGATGCTGCTTCTTTGTAGCATAAATTGACGTGGGAGGAAGGTGAAGATATCAATACGTATATGGGTCAAAATTTGCTCTGAATCGAACGTGAGTGGTTTGGTAGTAGTATAGTATCCTAAAAGTAGTAGCGTATAATACACAATTCAAGTAACACAAGTTTAACTAAGAAAAAGTTATGACTTCCTTTTATGTGTTAAATGATACTTTGGGTGTCCTACCTTTCAGCAAATTTTTAGAAATGCAGTCCCATTTTACAACAAGAACAAGTACGTCGCTTAAATATAATATAAAGCAAAGTTTAATACATGGCATTATTTGCTGAGTTAGTAAATGCCTTCTAGTAATTTCTAGAGTTTGCTTAATATGATTTTTCATTGATTTTTAGTTGGTTTTTAACACTAACTTGATGGTTAAAAAAAGAAACGCGTAACACCACTAAACTCCAGTACGTTGTACGCCCGCACGATAATATTTCAGTCAAATAATCTATACCCGATACTTGATTGCTTCCCGATCAAATGCACCACCGACGGTATCTAGTCCAATTGATAAAAAGTGATCAGGATAATGTGTTTCAATCGGCTGCAAGATCTCCGATAGGCTTGTGCTGGTACTGTGAAACTACGATCGAGTTGACGAGTGTATCAGCATCGTTGGCACCAAATTCCTCCCGAGCCTGTGTAAGTTTACCCTCTGCCTCGCTGTAATTGCCCGCTTGCATATGGGCACATGCCGACAAATTGAGTAACATAGGAGAAGGTCCGTATTGTTCCGAAATCTGATTCAATGTATGAACAGCTTCTCCTGCCACACTAGAACCGGTAGCAAGTGCAACGTGAACCGAGGCGAGTTGTGTTAACATGGAATCTTCATCAGTTTTTCGCAGCAGTTGTAACGTCTTTTGGGCAAGATCTAAACGATCTAAAAGGATGTAAATTTGAACACAAAGACTGATGTGTTCCAACGTCGATCCTTGGTGAACGCACTGAAGAGCTTCCTTTTTCATACCGGCCTGTAAGAAAACATGAGCGGCTGTCAATTGAACACTAGGTGAAGCACCGTCGCCTAGCATACTTTGCAATTGTTGGATCACTGTTTGAGTTTGGGACGCATCACCGGTCGAAGCTAGTGTTGCGTATTGTGAGTGTAACGCTAGGGCGTTAAGACCGGGAGCTGTTAAAGTAGTTTGTTGATTTGCAGAAAATAATTGTTAGTAATCAAAAAAGAGAAGGGAAACATAGCGATCAATTGACTTTCAAATTATTCTAGAGTGTAATGTATTGTACTTTATTAATAAAAGTTACACTACGCTACGATTGAAACGTACAATCGCCCGCAATGACCTTATCGTAGTCCTTCATCGCAATCTGACATCTAGTGACAAATTCTTCTCGTTCTTGTTTCAATTCCGGACTCATCGGACGTCTCATTATACTTTTGGCCTCATCCAATGCCATTTGATAGTGGCCCAACCAATACTGGGCCCTCAACGTGTAAAGTTCATCAGGTTCCGACATCGTTGATTTTGTTTGTTGTTGTTGTTGTTATTTATCTTGGATTTTTTTGTGTCTCGATGTTTACGTTCCTTCGTGACTTTCGTTTAGGGGGAGGGGTACTATACAGAAAATGTGGGTTCATTTTCAGGGGGCGAGGGATGGGGGAAAAGCAAAATCATTTTTGATAGTAGTACAGTATGCTCATAACCTTGAGAGATACGGTAATCGCAGAAAGCTGCTGTTGAATAGGGCTTATCAATTCCGGGTGCAATTTGATGTCAGGGGGGTGTTTATCTCCCAATCACAAAACATTCTCTTGCGTTCCGCTTTGCAAGCTGCTGTTTCCATCACACGTAAAAAATACGCATTAAGTACGAAAATCTGGTGATGATGTCGTTGCGTCGTTCTTGGCTGTGCTGAGTGAAACCGATGTGAATGAGCAGATCTGATGATCCGATCAATGTGAAATATGAAATATGTGAATTCCATGACACGAAACGTGAACTTTGACCTACCGGTATTATTGCACTGTACGCATAATCTTTTTCGAAAGGCAAGACACATCACCACCTCAATAGAAACTATGCAGCAAGCAGACGAGACGAATCACCCCCATTACATACCCGATAATATGGTTAAAATGGTCTCAAGTCGTCGTGGAAGTAACTTCCTCTTGCATAATCTCGGCGAGAATGACGTTGTTTTCGGGACGAAGGGTAATGGTCGCAATGAAGTCTTCCTGAAGGTCCTAGAAAGAAATTCCGAACAATACATACAGCTTTCGAAGTTTCAAAAGATGGGACTTATCCAACAGATCATTCGAGAATGGAAGGGCAACTTTTATATTCTCAATTCCAAGACGAATGATTTGTGTCTCGCAAAGAAAAATAATCACGAATTGTCAACAACAGATCCATCCGCCAGGAAACTTTACACGAGTGTTCGAAGAATGATGAACTACGTGAATTCAAAGAACCAACGTCAGCACCAACCACCACCATCACAACAACAACAACACGAAACTCTGACTACTGCTGTTCCTACTACAACTGTCTCATCAAGTACATCATCAACATCAACAAACAGCATTCCTCAAGTCAGAAATGTGCGCATCAAGAAGGAGAAGAACAAGAACAAGAAAAGGAAGACTGTCCCTGCTACAAGTACGAATCCAGGATATACTCAGAACAAGCATGGGATAATGATGAATACTACTACAGCTTACATCAACCACGATCATCATTGTATACTTCCTCGTTCTGATAGTGACTTTCTTCACTCCTCTACCTCTACTAATAACAACATGAATATTGCAGCGCCTCAACGATCTACACCAATGGTTACACCCGAACCATCCCCAAGAACGACATTTTCATTTCTACCACCACCACCACCACAGACATCGTCTTGTTCTCCGTTTACAAGACACGATGCTCATCCCTCTATTGGTATTCCAATATCGCAGGATACTTCAGTGTTGACGCCATCGTCATCATCTTTGCCACCATCTAAGGAAACTGCAAATGCTTTTACCGCTAAATATCGAAATTCTAACAACAGCACCGCCGATAACATTATTGGCCACATGGAAGAGTCTGCAATTCTTGCATTAGCTTATTTGGCATCGTCATCATCAACAGGTTTCTAATAAGATCATAACTGAATCGAATCCCGCTATATATATACATTTCGCTACTCATGACTATTGAATAGTCTACTACTGCTACCAATAGAAAATTAAAACAGTACTACTAATAATAAAACATTACTACGTAACTATCTACTTTTGTATATATACATTTCCATAAGGCTTATACGCAATTTGGAGTTTATTCAGTCTTCACCACTACTACTTCCAGCACAATCTGAGCGGCCTTATCCATGCCCCCTGATTCTCGAAGCTGAATGAATACAGACTTTGCTTTGGCAAGAAACCCCTATGCGAGGGTCCCATCACCTGTTTATTGCATCCACCACTGCCTTCTCATATAACGCAGCAGTCATGCTTCTTCCTTTTCACTATCTGCACTACTTACAGCCACGCTATCGGCGTTACTAGTAGTATTTTGGCTTTTGCGGCCTGTCTACCTTGACCCCATACTCCGAGAGAAATCTTCCACCGTTCGCTGCTTAGTCTCCAAACTCTAGACATACGATGATGGGTGGCCAACTGACAGTGCCTCCATGAACGAATTCTGATCACCATGAGTGATGACAGCTGCAAGTGAAGTATCACTATGTGCATGCACCTTCTTAAGCCAACGAACTTGTGGTATGCTAGGAAGACAAATTGCATTGGTTAGAACGGTGAGTCCAGAAAGGGCGTCAGGCTGCGGTCCAGTCGAGACAACAATCAACGGCTGTGAGGACTTGTAAAATAGGATCTCATCCTCCAGAAGTGCAAACACAGCCCTGAACACAGCCTGCCATAGCTCCTTGCAACTGATACTGCTTTCCTTAGGAGTCGTGACGATATACATGTCTGTGTAGTAGTCACAAATAACAGGTTTCTCTACATCCGTATTGAGTGTAAGATCCTTTCCTTTCTCCTCACCAATCTGTGCGAACTTGGTGTGTTTGGCTCACATCCTTTGACGGTTGTCATGAGGGAACACGAAGGCTGCTTCGTGCTGCTACATTACTGTGATCCTTCTCTCGATTCGCCATCAAATTGATGAGAGACAGGAAACGCACGAATCTATGTAAATCAGATTTAGCGAATTGCGGGTGTTACAATTGCAATGAATATCTATGTTTACCACTACACTGTCCTTCAAGTCAAGACAAAAGAAAAGGAAGAATAAAAATTTTATCAGCATTCTCATACTGCATCATTCGCTTTTTTAAGCATCAATCGAACAATCAACAATCGAAAAAAAGTCTATGATTCAAAATTCGATTGATTCACATTTCGATACACTAGTAGTTACTTTCGTCGTGACTACTTACGGACGTCGTCTTTCCTGCTCCTCATTATTCTTCGTGATTGAATTTTAAATTACTATGTGAAGTTCAAAGTAAGACTGAATTTGATGACTTTTTCTGTTTAGAATGATTTTTTGAATTTATCATTTCTTCTGGCCGCGACTTGTTCTTTCTTACAATATTCAAATATGATAGGTCGATATCATCATAATAATATTATAATGTTAGTAGGGTACCAACTTTTAAAAAATAACAAAAAAAAGGATCTGAAGCACCCAATGACAAGCTTTCACGTGATGGATCCAGCCGTTAGCAACACATGCATTTGGTTCTCCTGTTTCGAAAGTTTTGTGTTAGATGCACACTCCAAATTCCTCATATCCATCGTTCCTACAGCACGGTAGACCACATATAATATTTACTTCAACAACAGGAATACACTTGTTGGATACTGTACTATACTGTACACAGAGCTTAAGCAATACTACGCTGTTTTAACCCTTATACTTTCCATTATTCTATTCTATTTGCGTTTCGAGACCATGATGAATCTATTGAAGATTGTCTTCGTCGCTCTTTCAATCTTTGTTGCCTTTGATGACGAAAGTAGTCAAGGAGTTGGTGCTGCATTTATCGTACCATCTTCCTCTACTGCTCCTCCCGGTGAAAGTTTGTCTTTTGCTTCATCGTTGTTTCAAAAGCAGCAACGAATGTCCGAAGCGAATTTCCGTTTGGATTATATCCAGGGGATAAATAGGTCATCATACAATAAGAATAAGAAGACATCACCATCGATCGTTCCAATGGAAGACGACCATAAGAATGGGCACACCAATAAGGAAGGTACGTTATTATACATCGCGTGTGTACTGAATGAGAACGCACCGAAAAAAGTGACTGCGATTGTGATTGTGTGTGTGTGTGTGTGTGTGTGTGTGTAATACATAAAATGCAATCCAATGCCATATCATATTATTTCATACATGATATTTTCTAATATAGTTTTTAATACTTTGTTTCTTTGCTTTTTTTTCTATCGTTCGGTATTATATCATCGTGTGCTGGGGAAAAAAAGAAAACTTCGTGTACGGCCGTGATAGTACTTGTTATAGTAGTTTGACCCACCCAACCAAAGCGTTCTTAGCATTGGGTGCAGTCATAGCAGGGGGTATGGTTGCGACCAATCCTGAGTTACAACATATGATGTCTTTATCATCCATGTCATCACTTTTGGACAGCACAAAACATTTACTTGGAGATGATACAACTACTACGTTAAGCGCACTTGCTGAGCGCTTAGCCTTCCGATGGGACATGTCAGGATTTCCGGAGTTGCCTACCGCCCTCCAAGTATCGGACCAATGGCACGAAGGATTGGTATCCCTATCAAGTCGATTCGATGGCTTGTCCTATCAAATTGATCTCCAAGCCGAAACTATGAAGGAAGAATTTGTTGGGAAAATGGCAGAAACACAGGTTATGGTGGATCAGGTTTTTGTCAATAGCAAAGAAGCTATCTCACAACAGAGTGATGTATGGCAGCAAAAACTAGCAGGTATTAATACTGCTGCTAAAATTGAGCAGTGGCAACAAGACCTTGTACAATCGATTGATTATGTCCTAGGAGAAACGAATCAACTTCTAACCAAGGGAAAGGAGGTTGTTGAGGAAAGTTCATCAAAATTCCAATTTGCGACTCAGGTCAAAATGAGTCATTTGCAGGATGAATTTTTACAAGGCAGCAGTCAGCTTCGCTTACTAGCTAATGAGGCTATTGCTCGAGGCAACGACGCTGCTATATTAAAGTCGTCGGAATTTCTAAAAGCAAGTCAAATGCAGATGGTTCAAATGAAACATGAAATGCTCCAAATGAACAGCCATGCTCAGACAGGTGCTACTCAGCTCTCTACACAGGCAAAAGATATTGCTATACAAACATACGCTTCTGTACAGAGAAAGATGAATGATATGGAACAAGAAGTACTACCCAAATCCATCGCCTTTCAGGAAAATTTGGGTATCTTATTCCCACAAAAGTATTCCGAATTTCAACAGCTCAGTCAAGCAAAAATGAGTGAGGCTGGTGATGAAGCGATTCGAGTAACTAATGATGTTCGAGGATTGTTTGCCAATGTTTGGAATGATGTTGGAATAAAACGAAAAGAGATTGGTGATGATTTTGTACCGATGATTCAAGATTCGAGTCGATTGTTCCATGATAAGACTAATGCATTCCAAGAAGCGAGTGTGATTAATGTGAACAAAGTACAGGACCATTTGGCAAACCAACTTACTGATGTTGGAATGAAACGAAAAGAGATTGGTGATGGTTTCGGTCCGATGATTCAAGATTCAAGTCGATTGCTCCATGATAAGACTAATGCAATCCAAGAAGCGAGTGTGATAATGTGAACAAAGTACAGGACCATTTGGCAAAAATTGCTTCCATCAGTCGCGAGGACTCGGCATCGGCAACAACAGAATCAGTTTTCTTGAAGAGTATTCTTATCAATATTGTCGACTAATAGAGACATTTCATACAGAACTTCCTCATGAAGTGAGAAACAAGGAAAAACAACTTATAGGAAGTACAAAATTTCAATCCATCAAGGGAGAGCACAAAGGTGCCTCTCGATTTAACGTGCTGAACTTAGTACTAGAAAAAATAATGAAAATAGTCGTACATAATGCCGTACGACACGGGGAACTCAACAGCACAAACTGCATACATAAATTATCTATCGAAAGTGGAATCGATTTTCTTCCACCATTCAATACATATCAATATTCGAATATACTACTATAGTAGAGGAATAATCAATAACAAATCTACTAAAATCTTTACTTTTTCAGTAAGCATAATTTTTACAGTGAACAATCTGAAACAATTCTCAGATATTTTTTTGAGTCCCGGATGACGTCATCGGCATGTTCTAGTCGGGAAAAGCAAATCGCAAAGAATTCACAAAACACAAAACCAGCAAAGCAATGAAAATGGAAATCGAGATCGAGTCAATATGAGCGATCAATACTTAAAAAGCGTGTGCAATATTGTAGTGGGGATTCATGACATTAAACATTAATACTTTGATTGAGTCGCATTAGATCGAAGGTATACAACAGGTGAAATGAAAGGGTGGACAAAAACGCAAAAGGTATTTCCAACGAACTCCTCTGCGACCGAGACTGATGTTTCGTTCCTACCCCCGTTTATGGTTGTCATTCCTCCCAAACTCAATCGCCGCTGGACGAAGATCAACATTTCCGTCACGGTTACTGTTAGGTAGACGTTCTACACATGAATGTATCACCGAAAGAACCACAATCACGCTGCTGCGGTCAGCATCAGGGATAAGATTGATGGCAAAAATATTGAAACATGCAGCCGCGTATTGATCGTAGGTGGAGGGCCGTCGGGGTTGTTTTTGGCTCATTTGTTACGATCCTACGATGTACCATTTATTCTTATCGAGGCACAGACACCGGAACAACGATTTAAACACCCACAGGCTCATTTTCTCAACACTCGGACGATGGAAATCCTCAAACACGGGTTGTCATATTGCAACATTAACAACAACGATAACAATGACAGCCCGTATTCGAAAGCGAAAAATACCAACGACGTTTACCAGAAGCTGCGAGAAGCGATGCCACCGGTAGAAGAATGGAAATCATTTAGGTTTGGTCCCGATATGATTGGTACTAATAGTAATGGAGAAGAAAATCTTATGGCAGAGGTTATCCATCCTGTAGAGAGACCTCTCATGGCAGAGGAGGACGCTAATGGGCGGTTGGTGATGGGACCGATGAGAAAACAAGGATTCAAAAATGACAACGTCAAAACCGTCAACAAGAACGACTTTTCGATACCAACCAACGATCACGACGGCATTCCACTCAGCTCAGAATCAGTAGGTCACCTCGCTCAACACACATTCTGTCGAATCCTATACGATGCTTTGGTAGAACCACACAAACGACAATTACAACACCGAACAGAACACTTAATAGCAGCCAAAATAACGAAGATGTACAACACGATGGTAACATATTATACGGTCAACGCGCAACTGAATTTAATTGGAACGAAAAGATTAGTCGATGGACTGTAAGAACTGACCAAGGGGAGATCTTCAGGGTAAATTCGATTGTTGCGGCAGATGGAGCTAATTCAACGATTCGTAGGAATCTATTTTCCGACATGATACCACCAATATTAAGTAGTGACGACAGCGACACTTCTAATGATCCGACAATGATCGGGACACCAGTCCTCCAACGATTGATGAATGTCCATTTTACTGTTTCAGGGGATGCAACAGTCGAAACAATTGACAAGGAAGACACAACAGAAGAACAAATAAAAATCCCACCAGCGATGCTGTATACCGTCTTTCATCCCGATGTTTTAGCTATGGTTGTTCGTCATGGGCCTGGGGATTATGTATTGCAGATCCCATATTTTACACCGTACCAAACCCCTGAAGAAGATTTTACCGTTGATAAGGTCCACAAAATGGTTCAATCAGCACTAGGAGGAAGAGATAACTTCACAATTAAATCGATTCGACCCTGGACGATGGGGTCGTTGGTAGCTCGTAAGTATTACTCAGACAACGGAGTGTTTTTAGTGGGCGATGCGGCTCATGTTTTCCCTCCCGCCGGTGGATTTGGAATGAACACGGGCCTTCAAGACGTGTATTCGTTGGCGTGGCGCTTAGCCTCCTCCTTTCGACAACAGCAACAAGAAGAACAACAACAACAAAGTCAACAAAAGGAGCAATCAAACGATGACGAAGCAACTACTACGTCTACTTACGATCCATCGTTTCTGCATTTGCTGTCAACAGTGGGACGTATGTACGAACGAGAACGGCAACCAGTTGCTCGTCGAAATGCTGCATTATCTGTTCGAAACTACCGACGGGTCTTGAACGTAATGCGGTCTTGTTATCTCGACGATCGACATCCAGCTCTTCTCATCCAAGCGTTAAATGCCACTGCGTCTTTTGTGCCACTTAAAATACGACGAAACACGTTTCGTGCGTTGTTACGAACCGCATTGTCACCGTTATCGCAACTCCAAACGTCACCTAACGGCATATACGCACGAAAAATCAAAGCTAATCTCCGTTCGTTGTTAGGTTCAGGGCAAGGTTTACCTCTCCTCTTTCCCAAACACGAACTTGACTTTTCGTATCGGCACGAATCCATCAAAGACGAAGGAGAAAAAGTAAACGCTGAACAGATTGGTCTAAAGACTCCGTTGCTTCATCTCCGCGACTTGCTGTGGGAGCTTTGTTCCCCCATGTGGTTGCGTCAGTTTCTCCCGAAACTTTTCGACAATTTCCTCGTTTGCTACCAATCGATGGCGCGAACATCAATGGTAATGTCGATGATGACGATCGAACTTTCGCAACCGCCGCAGAGCCATCAAGGAAAGTGTCAACTAGAGATCTAGCCCTCCAATTAGCAACAGAAAAAATGCCATGTGCATTTTGTCTACTAGAAATTGTTAATGAAAAGACGGCTTCTATGAATACCAGGAGTCAGAGTGGTGATGACCCACTCTTGTCCTTACAACAGACCCTAGAAAGAAGTATTGGTCTTCCATTCTTCTTGCCTTGCAGAGTTATTGTGTTAGCAGCCAACAAAAACAATAATAACATACCACTTAAAGAGATACATCACGAACCGATTTGTACTATGCATGTAGACAATCCCCAATGGGAGTCTCTGAATCTATTACCAGAAAAAATAATAGATCAACAACGTATTTTCGTTGTGATTCGACCAGATGGACATGTTGCTGCAATATCAGATGAAGATAATCTCGATGACTTGATTATAGACACTCAATCAGTCTTGATATAGGAAATTAAATAATAAGACGAATTATTCTTTTTCAAATCTATCTTTAATTAAAGTTTTCAAATTATTTTATGTCTAAGGAAAAGTTTACACACTGAATGATGATTTTTACTTATTATGTTATGCTTAATTATTGTATGTACCGTACTCCTAAATTAATTATTATTATTACTATACATTTAGTCTTTGACTTTCCGCTATACTTATCTGTACCTTTTCCTTAGAACGAGGAGAGTAATTCTCACTCACTACTCAAAGTCAATTAGTCGGTATCATCGGAGTCATAGTTTTACCATTATTATTATTATGATCTTACTGAAAAAGAAAATGAAATGTCCTTTTAACTAGGGTTTTTCAAAACAAATGTTGTTTGTTGCCGTACCTTCTAACACTATAGCTGGACTATGTATGATGGTGTGTGTGTAGGCTACTGCTTTAAACAAGCGTCCTTTGCGGTCTTTGTTTTTCGGTTCATCCGATTATATTATATTATATTATATTATATAAATTCCACATTTGCAGTACCAGTATTCGACATTATTCGTTCATTGCTATTTCTATTTCGTCAGTAGTTGGATCATCATCATCATCATCATCATCTTCTTCTTCTCCAACTCCACCACCCCCTCGACTACCAACACTTCGAACAACAGATTCTTCATCAAATAGAAATTCTTGATAATGTCGTTCGATTTCTATCCGTTCACTGTTGTTGTTGTTGTTGTTGTTGTTGGTAGTATTATTATTTTCTGATGATGCTGGAGTATGACAAATAAAATTGTCCTCCTCCATGGTTTCGGTGTCATCGACATCGTTGTCGCTATTATGATGATGATGATGATGATGTTTCGTCATAGTATGTATATTTATATGGTTGCTATCATTGTTATTGTTATTGTTATTATGATTCGTTGTTGAATTTAATTGTGAATATAAATGTCCCATAGAACCAGTACTAACTTCATATTGTTGTTGTATCCAAGAATCTTTATTATAGGCGGAACTACTATTTTCTTCATATTGTACTTGCTTATCACAATAGACAGTACATAATCCACAATTTTCCAGTAATATTTTATTACATATCGATGCAGCTTTCACAACTGATTGCATCAGACCTTCACCTCTTCTTCTATTATTTCGTTCCACAACAACACTAACACTAACACCGCCACCAGCAACAACCATATTATTATTATTAATATTATTATTGGATCTTCTATTAATTTTAATTCCCACCGCAACCACTGTTTTCCTTTTCGGATGCTGGTATTGCGAATTCCTCGTTGTTCCGATATCGATTCATCCTGGAAAGTTTACTATTTTTTCTATTTTTTTTTTTTTGCAGTGCTGTAATAGCGACGTCGTTTTTTTACTATTTCGTGTGATGAGTTGATATCAATTTCAATATTTCAATTTCAATTTGGAATTGTCGATAATTTATTTGATGCTTTCTCCTATTTATTTTTATTGTTCTATATTCTTTATTATGGGTATTAGGAGTGATCGAGAGGAGAGTTGTGTGTAATTAATTAATTAGTTGTTATGAGCTGTTCATCCAGCCGCTACCGTAGGAGAGGAAACGACTAAACGACTATTGTAGTATGTGTATTAGAGGAGTTGTTTTGAAGTAAAAAGTGTCGTGCAAATTGATAAAGAATAACGACAATTATTTTATTTATAACGGCAATCCGATCCACGACTAGATTTTTTTTTCAAGTCTGTCCTTCACACTTCGTCATTGTTAAAAAAAAATACTGTATTTTGCGCGCCAAGTTGTGATACACTACAGACTGTAGTAGTAGTACAACAAAGCAACACTACTTACACAGCAACATTGAAACAACAAACCAACCTAAACAAACCGTTCGTAGTACAGTACAGTAAGTTAGTTGGTCTTGTCATTGTATTAAATATATACTAATAGTCCTACAGTAGCTAGGTCCTATTACGGTAATCGTCGAATACAGTACAAGCAAGTCCATGTCCATTATGTCATCAACTACTAGTGCATCTAGCCGCAAAAATAATAATGACGACGACGTTAATAATGACGTTGGTGGTATCCTTCTTTCCTTACCACAATGCGATATGGAACGACCAGATTCTTCAGATAATAATAATACAAATATAAATTTCGGTGAAACGAACAAAAAAAAATCCATGAAGACTACTACAAAGAAAACAGATTTAGTATTGTTCCAACTTCCAACATCGAGCAATAGTACCAATAATAATAGCACTAGCACTGTTGCAACTGATTTATGGGAAGGCCGATGTCAGATATATGCGAATAATTCATCCGCTTGTCTTGTGACACCATCCACGTCATTGCAATTAGTAACAGTTGGTTCCTCCAATGCTATGGTATTATGGGAAAAAAGGCAAAAGAGAAATGTGTGAAAAAGAAGAAAAACAACGACGACGAAGAAGAAGAAGAAGAAGGAAAAGAATCTCCAATGAAAAGATTAAAAAAATCAGGAGAGGGACGACAAGTTAACGGTAATAATAATGACAATACTACTACTACTACTACTACTTCTACTACAAGTAATAAAATTACAAATTGTCGATTAGTACAACCAGGTGGAAGTGGTTCATCTTTTTTAGTTGGACAATCCAATGAACTTGATCCGAATGAATTGTCACAATTTTTTGCTACTACTGTTGAAACAAAAACTTCTACTACCAGTAAAAAAACGATGAGTGCTGCACGTACAAGTACAAGTACAAATGAATTATGTAATTTATTTCAAGTGGCACCTGGACAAATCCGATATGCGATGCTATATGTTCCAACTGTTGTATCGTACTATAATAATAACGAAAACAAAAATAAAAACACAGATGAAGATGAAGAGGAACACGAGGATGATGATGATAAAGTGATAGAATATTGGCAATTGGTACCAGAAGAAGAAGTATTATTTGGACAACAAGCATTGGTAGAAACCTTATGTGAAGAAGACGAGGATAATGATAATGATGATGATAATGATAATGAAATGACCATAGAAACTATGACGACCAAAGTCAGTCAGCGTTTGTTACCTTTATTAATGGATATGGAAACTAATAATATGAAAAGTGATAACGATGATGATAATAACTACAGCAATATTAACAATAATAAAGAAAAACGATCACTGGCAATCGCTCGAAAAACTTTATTACTTGCATCGTCGTCACTACTATCACATCAACATACGAAAAAGAAGAAAAATCGAAAATATAAACCAAATACATCAAAAATTGCTTTTTATGTATTGCGTGATTTATTTATGAAATATCCAAGTTACGCTTGGTCCGATTTAGTGGATCGATGGTCCACACGATTACCAATTGGTGAACAATATGAACGTATCACATCCACCACAGAATGGATTGAAGATACAAAAGTTTGTGGTTTAATACCAAATCAATTAACTTTTACACCTTCATCATCATCGTCATCCGATAACAACAACATTGATGAGTCCAACACCAACAATAACAGTAATAAAAATAATAGTAATAGCAGTAATAACAGTACTAACAGTAAAGGTGTTATTCGATTGGTAAATCCTCATTCGGTTTTGATTTGGATGGGTGATGATAAAAAGAAGAAATAAGAAATAAGCAAAAACTCAAATGATAATAATAATAATAATATTAATAAATAAACAAATAAAAATACACCTAGATACAGCAGCAATAGGTTTAAGTACAGTCAGTATGTACGATAAATATTGCATGTATCAATAATATGTCGATCTATTTACTTACTATACGCGTGAGGACCTAGTAAGTTAACATATACAAATACAAATATTGAGTGCAGGGTATATAGTACAACATTATAATAAATGGGATAGGGTAAAACAATTAAATCTTTTAATTTCAATTCAAATCACAAGACAAATCGTATTAGTGCACTATACATGTACAGTACTTTAGTATGTCATCGATATGGTATAGTTATAAATCGAATACAGTACCGGCAAAGAAAGTAGATAATTTACGTTGTTGTGTGATCTCGGAATATGACCAGTCTGGTGTTTTTATTGGGTATATTTTTGTCCTGGCACCAACCATACCACATCCATCCCCAAGGATATATTACTCTACTAATATTCACCTGCATTGTTCCAATCTTACAAACACTGTAGTATGACGAGATTTTATCTCCTATCATAGAATATTGTCTGAGGTAATTGATAATCCCATTGTGAATATCGTTGGGAAGGAATCGAAAGAAACATCATTATCTTCCATGCCTACTGATAGACACACCTGCCGACGACGAACAAGGCAAATCAGAATATTCACCATGATGATCACCACCATCTGATTTGGAGTCACTTTTCTCTTCCGATATAGTGTTGCTGGATTGATCAGCCTGCCGAGTTTCGCTACCATTATCGGCATCGTTTTTCTCGTCGCCATTTTCAATTTCATTTTCATTGTCGTTGTCGTCGATATCTCCCTTCTTCTCTTCCGTCGTAGTATCATCATCATGGTCATGATCGGTATACTTTTTCTCGCCGTCGCTGTTTACTGTCTTGTCTCCCGTCATAGCCCCCTCACTATTATCAACAACGATACCAGAATCATCACAACGATGTGAGTCAATCTCTGTGTCTTCTTTTCTGTCATCTTTTCCCGGCGTATCATCTTCTGACTCAGCATTACGATGCGAATTGGTCTCTGTGTCCTCCTTTACCTTATTGCTGTGATCACTGAGTTGAAGAGTGTCGTCGTCATGATTCGGAGAGGAGGAAGTTGATTGATCGTCGTCAAAGTCGCCCGTAAGAGCGCTGACAACATCAATTCTAAAAGATGGAGCCTCCTCACAAAACAAAACAGGGATCGGTAAGGGTTCATTCCAAGAGTTTCGAACACTTTTGTCAGGTCTATGCTGCTGATGCCGAGGCTTCTGAGGTGCAGGAAAACAGGAGAGATAAGCTTCATCCGATGATGACGTTTCCGCCAAATATGACTGACTGAAGCAATTTAGAAGAGCAAAGCCGCGGTTTGAAAAAGAAGTATACGTCAGGTCTTCTTCTTCTTTATACGCCAGATTTTGTCGCTGTCCATCGGAAGGTATCGTCTCCTTTTGTTCCATACTCCTGGAACTATCGACACTTTCGGGATTCGAGACTGCATTAAATATGGGGGTGACCTTATCAGGAATAGAGGTGAGTTTAGAATGAGCATTCTCAGTTAAATAGCCTTTTAAATTCTTGAATTCAGATGCAATCGACCGTGCCCCGGTAGTCTGATCGAATGAGATATCGCAATCTTTTGTTTGGCTCATAGTTTCGTTAACATTCAAAATTATGTCAGCGATAGGCTCCATTCCTTTCATATTCACTACAGTCCCATTTTTATCATCCGCAACCTCTTCAAGCCCGGAAGTAACTAGGATATTTGTGTATATTGTTTGTCCAAGGCTTTCGTTGTTTTCAGTGTCATTTTCCACATCCTCTTTGATCCCGCTTTCTCCGTAGATGGATGAGCTTGTTGAACTCCTTTCTTCGCCCTCTTTTATAGCACTGGGTACGACAAGTTTCCTGAGCTGAACATTTTTCTTTCTGTAACGTTTTGAAATCTTTTTTCTTCTTGGTCTAAGTGTAGCTCTCGAAATAGTAGAAGCCAATCGTTTCCTACTTTTATTATTCTGATTGTTGGGCATTATATCGACTGAAATCACATCACATTTTTCCAATAGATCGGCTGAATTTCCACTACTTGGTTCGATAATAATGTTGTTATCGGATCCGACATCATTTTTCAAAGACAAAGAGTACTCTATCAAAGGCACCTCAATTTCTTCAAGGAGGTCGACTAGTTTTTCGTCCGTAACTTCTTCTTCCAAGTGTTCGATTGAACTTTCGATATTTGGTTTGATACAGGTTTCTTTATCGGTTCCATCACAATTGTCTAGTTCATCATCCGTGTTGTTTTGTGTAAAAACAGTTGCCGTTGTCGAATAAGCTGCTGCAGCGGAAGTTGTAGCAGCAGAAGCCATCCTGGAGAAATCGTCACTAAACGTGTTGAAGGTTGGTGGGAATTCATTGCTTAGGGAGTTTCCGCTTATCGATTCCTTCGCCTGAACGACTTGTGTGGCTGGTAGAAAGTTCGACACCCATTTGACAACATCATCAATCTGTTGCTCGGATGAAGATTGATCACCAACTTTTTGCGACTCTTTTTGGGTATCACCCAGCTCAATGTCATCGTTTACCTGTACACAATCGATGAAGCTCGACAGAAGATCTGACGATTTCGCCTCAAGTGATTCTATGGTTTCTTCCTCGTCGTCGGTCAGATGGCGATTAGAGTTTTCATCGCCATAGCATATAATCTTTGACGTTCTAACATTACCACCATTCAACCCAATAGCAAATCCTTCTCCAAGACTGGAATCGCTATCAACGTGATGGCTCTCGTCGGTGAAATCTTGATCATGACCACCTTTACTCCCGAGCTCTCCATCGTGTTCCTCAGCAAGTAATGAAATGATCAAGTTATGTGCGAAAAACGCCGTCATCAGCGCCGTGTATCCGAAGATGATGGGAGCAATCTTTTTGGTGGCACTTTCCTGTGGGTTTTCGTCGTAAGTGCCTTTGCTAAATACCAGTAACAGTATTCGTAGAGCTGCTTCTATCAGTTGTAGTATGATCATAGCTGCGGCAGCAAGTGAATTTGGTAGTCCCATGACAAACACAGTATCTTGTTTCGCTAAGGACCCCAGAACAGTTGCCACAGAAAGTATAACCAATATATAGGATAGATTCCAGAGTCCTTGTCCAAATCTAAGGAGTCGATACGGATCTTCTGACATCGCGCCGGTATCCAAAGTGTTGTCCTCAGATTGGGATGTTACCTCTAACACGCAAATAAGAACGACATATATAGTAGCCGCAATGTTCAACACGACGAAGACGATCGACTCTATTCTACAGCAACGGTATCTCACACCGATCATCTTATTTGAAGCGATACGAGACAATCCAAGGAAAATAATCGAGGAAATTCCCATCAGTATGTAGGACACAACCGTCGATACGTAATATACCTTGTTGTTATTTAAATCGTCCGACCCTTTGCTACTTTCAAAGAATACATAGCTAACACCATTGGAAATAAAGGCGAGCGATATACAAGCCAACGCTGCAGCACCAAATGACGTGGCTCTAGTTCCTTTCAAGGATGAATCGCCACTGCGACAGTACTGAACTACCAATAAATGGAGAGACAAACACCCCACGATGCTGGCATTAAAAAAGTGAGTCGACCATATCAAAACCAAATTGTCTACTCTATCTGTCTGACATTCCATCGTGTTGTTTCTCGACAAACATTCCGGAAGGTATATCCAACTATTATCAGACAAAAACTAGCGTATAACGCCGTAACCGCATAGGCACCATACGGAAAGAAACAAATCATTAGTTTCAATCGGGCTGGTTCAGTCTTCGATACTTAATCTTCCACTTGAATGATTCCTTGACTTTGGGAAGTATGCTGAGGACTTTGATTACCTTGTACTGATGATCAAAAAGGACGGCTTTTTTGGATATTTGTGGTATTTGTGTTGGAGCATTGTATCATTTTCTGGTGCATCTCATTATTAATTGTGAGTTATTTTAAAAAATCCACATTTTTTATTTAATGAAAAAACGAACAAACGGGACAATCAGCGATACGTACGTAAGAAAGTTCCAGAAAAGACGCAGGATTTTTCTCCCCCTATGTGTGAAACTTTTTTGATCCCCCTAGTTTTTCAGAGCCCCCCCCCCCTCCAAAAATAACAATTAGAAGAGGAGGCAGACTACGATCTTAATCACCAGTAACTTATTTTTAAGAGTTGACATACAATGTACGGTAACTTAGTTTCTAATTTGAAATTTGAACAATTTATGACAACATCATAAAATTACAATAAACTGAATGATCAGTAAAGTACAATTGTATTTCTCTTCTATTGTATTTATTTCTATTTTTTATACAGAGACAGATGTAAGAACCTCTCGGCGGATACATATAAAATGAGCTGCAGAATATGGTAAGATGTTGTAATTATATTACTGTGACAATAATTAATACAATATATTGCAACCGCTTAGTCCCATTAATACATATTATTATACTTCAGATAACGCGGCAACACCGGGAAGAACCTTTCCTCCAATAATTCAAGAGAAGCACCTCCTCCGGTAGATATGTGTGAAACCTTGTCTCCCAAACCTGCTTGATTCACAGCAGCAACGGAGTCACCTCCTCCTACAATCGTAATGGCACCTCGTTCAGTGGCATCGGCTAACATTTGAGCGACGGCGTTCGTTCCTTCGGCGAAGTTACTCATTTCAAAGACACCCATAGGGCCATTCCATACAATAGTGTTGCATTTTTCAATTTCTGCTTTGAATTCTAGGATGGAATCAGGACCGATATCGAGTCCCATCCAATCACCAGTAATATCTGTTACCTTAGCAATTGCAGTATTTGCATCATTGTCAAATTTGTCTGCCACAATGACATCGGTGGGGAGTAGCATCTTGACACCCTTTTCTTCCGCTTTCTTCATTAATGTCGCCGCCAATTCGACCATATCATCTTCTACCAATGAACCACCAATTTCGTACCCTAGGGCCTTATAAAATGTAAAAATCATACCACCACCGACTAAAATTGTGTCACATTTGTCCAATAACGATTCAATTACGGGGATCTTCGTCGATACCTTGGCTCCGCCAACAATAGCCATCATGGGTTTTTTAGGATCATCGACGGCACCTTGCAAGTATTTTAATTCCTTATCGAGAAGAAACCCAGCAGCGGACTCCTTCATGAAATTAGTAACTCCAGCAGTACTACTGTGTGCTCGATGAGCTGTACCGAATGCATCCATAACAAAGTAATCGGCCATCTTTCCCATACCTTCTGCCAATATCATATCATTTGTCGTTTCACCGATATCAAATCGAGTATTTTCTAATAATAAAATTTCTCCTTTATTGAGTTTACCTGCGGCTTCTTCTGCTTCAGGTCCAATTGTTGTGTCGACCTTTTTAATTGCAATACCGAGGAGTTCTTCTAATGGCTTAACAATGGGATTTAATCGTCCATTCTTACCCGTTTCGATTATTTCTCCCTTCGGTCGACCAAAGTGACTCATTAAAATGACATTTGCACCTTTATCAAGTAAAAACTTTGTCGTTGGGACGATGGCACGCAATCGTGTATCATCTGTAACAGTAATACCATCCTAATATAGTATAGACCAAAAATTACGTCATGGCCAGAGACATAAGATACACACACACACAGAGTGCAAGGTAAAAAAGTTGTTAGGGAGATATATAGCATGGATAAATGGCAAGCAATCATTTCTTTTCTTTTCTGTATTATACCTTTTCGACACCTCAATAATTCATGATTTGCACGAAAGAAATAAACAATGATATTTAATTCAAGGGCACACCATGATTAATATGACACAAATCACAATTATACATACCTTTGCTAAAGGGACATTCAAATCGACTCGAACTAATACATTCTGCCCATCTAGATCGACCTTCTTAGCGAGACCTTCGACGTTCAATTTTTCTAAACACGTTGTCGATGCATGAAATGATCGTCGAAAGGCGGTTGCAGAACCGCTTAAAAATTTAGTGCTTACGGAAGAGAGAAGCATGTTGATTTTCTTGCTATGAGCTTGTTGATTAATAGCAATGATGGTTATGATATGATGGAGTCTTTCTTGAAACAAATAATGAGTGGATTGAAAACAACTTTCTCTAGAGTTTCTCTGTGAATTCTAGGATTCAGCCGGCATCATAACTACACGCCAGTAACGGTAAGAAACCGCTCGCCGAATGAAAATTGAGGTATGCAACAATGGCGAACTAAAATGTGTTAAAGCCTAAGTCAGTCCTATACGACTCGATCGACCCAATTGCTCTTCATCCAAACGCGTACGTAAGTTTGCGTTAATAAATGCAAGTGACGACATCTGAGTAAACAACAACGTCAACGGGCGAAAACCGATTTATTCATGCTTTTTCTGAAGACCCACCAACTCAATTAGCATTCATTAACCCTACTAGTAGCATCATAATAATCCGCATCAACCACAACATTAAATAAATAATATCTACCGATATACACACAAAAAATACAATGAAATTCTGCCTTGCCTCAATCCTTGCTCTTGCTGGTTCCGCCGCTGCGTTCTCACCGTCCTCGTTGAAGCAATCATCATCAAGTGAGTAGTCCTACTGAATACTGAATATAACACACCTTACCACCATGACGTCATCCTCAAAGGAAGTTGCTGAAAGAAAGCCTCGTGTCCTGTGAAGTACAATCGAATAGTAAAAACATTTCATTTACATTAAATATTGAAATCAGAACCGTACAAGTAAATTTTCGCAAGACGTGACACAAGTGGGAACGTTATTTATTTGTTCTATTTTATTTTTCGTCGAAATACAACTCTCACACACATTTCTTTCCTTGATTGTTATCTAATTTCTTATCCAATATCTATCGACAAATCAATCGTTTCCGACCGATAAATTATTTTTATCTAATATTGATAAATATTCCTCATCACAAAAATTATGAATCATTTTCTAATTGTGACTGCAATAATTATTAATCGTATCTACCGTACATACTCATACCAGCCTCTTTGCATAGCACCAGCACACGAGGTGATTTTTTAAACAAAATTGCTACAACATTTGTCGTTGTTGGTGGTGTCACAGCATTCGGAGTTCCTGCACCTGCCAACGCAGGATGGGCCAATGGACCAGGAAGTGGCGTCCTTGATCCAAAGGATGCTATTATCGATGAAGATGTTTTTAAAACTGCTGCTGTACAAAAAGCATTGAAATGTGTTCAATCATTTTCGTCAGCCGTTACTGATATGAAGAAGTCATTAGCAGCCAATTCACAAGTCGATTTGAAACCTGTTATTAGAAAGGAATTTGAAGCTTCTAAATTACGTGCCGAATTGAATACATTAAACAGTGCCTTCGATGAAGAAACTCAACGAGGAACCGATCGATTGATCCGAGTTATTTTACAAGATTTGAATGAGTTGGAAGTTACTAATGCACAAAAAGATGGTGTCCCACGAAGTGATGTCCGTGTGTCCAAAATGAATGGCAAAATCGATAAGTTACAAGTTGCATTCGATTCACTCCTTAAATTTTCTCCACCTGCGTTAAAAGCACCAAAAGTTGAACCAAAGGTTGAAGTAGTAGAAGAAGCTCCCCCTGCCGCAGTAGAAGAAGCTGTATAGAGAAAGAAACACTACTATCTTTTTCTTTCTTGGTTGTCAGAGATATTACCATACAAAACACATGGTTGAACTATTTTGCTATTAGAATGGAAACAACTTTTTATTTTACCTACAATATTTATCTATACCATGTTAGTTTTCTTTGATAGCATTTGACTCTCTCTTTTATCTGTCATAGATTGTGTTGTTTGCGTAATGATTTGTTATTCATTTCGATGAATGCCGCTTGAGTCGGGGGAAATTTTGGATGAGTCGATTCCATCCGTTTAAATGAGAAGAATGGCGTTTGATTGTTGCTGCAAAAATTAGTAAATTTAGGTATCTACGGTATCAACGATCATGGAAATGCCGCTAGTGAGTTTCACGGGATGCTTCTATCAGAATTATTCAAAATTATCGCACTGAATTACACGTAAATACCAGCGTTGTGATAACTTCACCAGGGATTAGACATTATAATATCATACATCTGAAGGTATGCGTATATAATAACTTGCTTTGGTTGTGCAAAACAAAATGATACGATGAATAATACAATGGAACAGCATTTTAAGTAAGATTTAATTATATTTTTGTACAGTTAGGTAATGTGTATTTTGGTAGAAATAAGTATAGATACATAGCGTGTGCGCCGTAGTTGTCGTGAGGCAATCCAGCAGCAGCGTTGTGTTCAACGCAGGTAGAGTATACAATAGAAAAATTTGTAGGAAGTTGAATAGTCATGCAGAAACGTAATGATGATTGGGACGAAGGAGGAATTCGTTTACTTCATCAACTCCTGCAGGTCAAAAGGCCTGGCGAACAGTGTTCATGGTTATGGGCTGCAGCCATTTTAGCAATGGTCAAGTGAACGTTATCAGCATCGGATCTTGAGATACGGACAGAAGATTTTGGTGAAGGAGTGGAAGGAAAAGTACTTATTAGGGAATCATCTTCCATGATTGGTAGGGTATAAGGTCTTACGTTGATATCCATTGATGCTGTTCCACTCTTTCTTCCCTTGCTCAAGTCATTGGGCGAAGACAAGGTCGACCCCAAATCAAGTCCGTCCATCGAGGAATAACTCTTAACAGATTTGAGCCAATCGAAGTATTTGCGATCATAATTGCCGACACTCTTCTTTAAATCAGTGACCTTTTGAGGGCAAGACGAATCGTCTTCGATGTTGCCATCCATTGTCAGCTTCTTCGGTGATACCATGTCTTCATCTACCCCGGAAGTAGTAGAGCTTTTGTCTTCATCATCATCGTCACCAGGAGGTGACATTCTTCGGCGTCGACTAGGACGAGGAGGTGGCATGCTCACAGTATCTCGTTCCTGTGCAATAATAACAGGATTTACTAACAAGAACGATACGTCACTTTCATCATCCGATAAAGATCCAACATCGTCACAATCTAAGGCAGCAGCACGGGCATTGGCAGCAGCCATGAAGTCTAAGGTGGTGTTGTTCGAATCATCCTGAGTTCCCAAAAGTGACCGTGTCTCTACTCTTAGACTTCTTCCTAAATTTCTTGAGTCTGCGGGCGGTGTCAGGTCCATCCTTGACCTTGGCGTCATAGACGATCTCGAACAGGAAAATGGTGATGGTATATACGAAGAAGGTCTCGAAACCGTTGGCTGCCTCTTCTTCTTCTTGTGCAGAGACCCGATCCCTCCTACTCCTTCGAACGAGAAAATCTTATCACCAATAATGCCGCCATCGTTTCTTCTTGATGAGTCGTTCTGACTAGTATCATTCGGCGAAAGGAACATGGTGGTTTCACTGGACACACTTCCTTGATCGAGGCCTCGTTGATGTGAACGTCGAGGAGTAAGTCGCATCGATCGAGGTAATGGAGTGCCGTATGGAGATGGTAACGTTCTAACGCTAGCCGGAGTACCAGGAGTGTAACAACCAGGTGTATTGTAACAAGTCTTTGCTGTTCTCTGAGAACGTGGTGTAGAAAGAAGCATCGAATCATTGTTGTTACCACGTCCACCAATCTTCAACATGGGTCCAGGGGTAGAAGGCGTAAACGCGCTAGATCCTCCTATTGCTGCTTTCGCTGGAGTTTTCTTTCCTTCCTCCGTTTGGTGATTTACACCCTTTAACGAAGTGATTGTCTTCCGCTGCGGAGTCGAAGAAGAGTCCAATGAAGCAAAACTCTCACTTCTCATACGTGATCGGTACGAAGAGGAGATTGTTGATGACGGTGGTGATAACAGTCCAAACGAAGATGATTCTCTGCTGTCACCTCTTCTTCCTGGAGTTTGCATTGCAGGGGTACATGGCGTTCTGATGGACATGGATTGCATTGCATGATGTATCGGGATTGGTGATGCGATACAAGTAGTTAAACCTTCATTACTGTTTGATTCGAACTGAGATAAATGCCTTGGAGGTAATACGTTAAAGTTGGAACGATCACTCGGAAAATTGACAGGTGAAAATAGAGCTCTTGGTGGTACGGAATAGTAAGGACTTAGTGCTGGCGAAGAAGCCAATGATTGAGAACATCGTTTCCGTCCTCTACCTCCGTTATTGTTCCTCAACGATGATGTATGCCTAGATGGAGAAGGCCTTGTTAGATTAGGAACATTCTTTCTCGGTTGAAGAGAAAAACCACCCATAGATGATGGTAATGGTAGAGCAGATCGATCGGGCGATGATAAGTTCATGTAGGGTCTTGTTGATGATATTCTCTTGCTGCTACCCTCAACTTCATCATCTTCTTTCATCGGTAATGAACTATTATTGTCTCGAACTAAGATAACTCCTACTGGAGGGAGTGTGGAAACTTCTAATGGTTTCATGTCAGATATACTCATATTATTACTTGTCATCTTGCAATCAATGCACCTCTACGGTATTGTATTCTAAAGAAAGAGAAATTTGCGTTCCGATACTGAAGTTGCGTCGTTAATAACCGTAGGGCAATGCGATATGGGGACTTTGGCTACCGATAGAAGGTATCTGTAGTATGTGTATTTTAAAGTATTCTACAGTTGTTTAAAGTAGTCTACAGTTACGTATTGTTAGTGCTGTATGTGTTAACAGTACTGTATGTGACAGTGAAGATGTAAACCTAGATTGATTCTAAAGGAACATTGCTTTAGAATGTCATATTTACGTACTAGAGGTACAATAGAAATAAAAAATTCCGCGCCGGATGCTAAGGACACTAAGTGATGCAACTGATGCTAAAATACGCCAGATGTACACACATACAGCAGCTTCACGTAAAATTTACACATAAGGTAATAGTCGCGTTAACAAATTGTGGTGACGGGTCTATAAGGTACGTGATAACAGGAAAAAGGAATCATGAATTCTTATCGTAAAATAGTAAAATAATACGGTATATCGAAGCGTTTCTAATACTTAACGAACAATGACAGGAACTGACTCAGAAATAGAAACTGCAATATGCGTGCCAATGCCGAAGAAAGGTTGGATTAAAAAAATAGCACTTCATATTCGACGTCAACCAATAATGAGCAATTAGATAGAATTTAATACTAGCTATGATTGATGAAAGATGTTTATTCGACAATAAAGAAGAATTAAAAGGACATCATGCTGGAAAGACATCTGCTTCAATCTGATGTTTAATCCTTCAGTAAGTACGTACGGAACGCTAAATGAGAATTTTACTACAGTAGGACGCATTGCTGTTCACGTTGCCACTTGTACAGTATTCACGTTGCTGTTCACATGCTGTTCGCATTGCTATTGCTGTTCGAATTTCTGTTTACCATGCCTAATACAGTACTAAATATTATACGTGAATATGTATTATATATATATATAGTACAGTCTGCAATGCGGGACTAAAACACTAGTGAATGATCGAAAACTATCAAAGATTACCTACTTCTATCAGTTGACAACAACATCCTCATGTCAATTTATGAGTATCTCTAGTTTAAGTCAAGCTCATAATTTTCATATTATATCAAATATAAAGCCTTTACTCTGATATACTAGTCTAGACAATATCTTGGTGATGGCATGCCTGTCTGTGATGCTGTGCTTGGCATCTGTTCTGGTGACACTAAATTGTTGTCCAACCAAGCTGTTCACTCACCATGTTTATTTGCTGATAGGCAATTTCAAACACAGGTTGGTCAATACTCGAGTGTAGGAATATTTGTTAATAGTCTTAATGGACGTCTACATAATGGTGCTATCATTTTTGATGATGGGGATAAGATCAATTTACAGGAAAATTCAACAGAGAAGAGGAAGCAACTTTGTTCAATTTGGGTGATTATACTTACATACTTATTATCTACTTATCTACTTACATGGCAGAAGCCCCCCCCCCCCCTTGTGCTGCTAGGGTGTGCTTTGAATTAGATCTGAAGAGTTCCATTTGAAACTTAATATCAAAAGTTAGCCTAGCAAATGAACTAAAGTAAGCAGTGAACTTATAGTTTTCGAATGTCTAAAACTATTATCATGCAAATTATATAAAGCAAAACCTAACGCTAATTATGGGTTGCACATATGTTCTTCCAGTCAATTGTACCATTCATAAAGATATCTGGACAGATTGATGTTGATAAGTTTCACAAACAATCAATGATTGTTGAAACAGGATTGGTATCAAATAGGATTTGATATTCTGATAATCTTACTCTTCGGTCTTGTAAGATTCTATTATGACGGTAGGGTTGTTACTTGCGTTCCCTATAGTAAATTTAGATATTTCTATTATCTTTTCAGATAACGATATGTTCAAACGCAAAAGTTGTTATTAACACACTTGTTTAATTAGTTTATGGTTATTACAATTTCTCAACAATAAAAGATAGAGATAGTTTATTTCTTGTGATCGAGGTAATTCTGCTCTTTTCTTTGTATTTTAGTATTGCGTTATCCGGTAACCTTGTATACAACTTTCTGTTCATAACTCACTTTGCCTAATACATATATCTTGGTATTAGCGGTTCAAAAGGACATCGGCATTCTGCTTCCACTCCATATGTATAACACTTCTCTTATTCGTGTTCTATTTATTCGGACACTTCTCTTATTCGTATTCCGGTTCCTTATATATAACTAAGCACTTCTCTTGTTGTGCTTGGCTACGATTGACTTCGACTAGTCACCTTCAACTCCCTTTAGTCCCACAACAATTACTTTTACGTTAATGCTGCATAGAGCCAGTTTTATAGTATGGCTCGATAGCTATGTAAAATTTAACAGATGTATTGACAGAAACACTCCAGTAGTGGGAGGCAGGATAGTTGCGGAATATGACACACTATCAAAGAAAGTACCACAACAACTATACACATTGAAAGAAATGGTACTACCGGAAGAGGAAATGAGGATATTTAACAAGACGCTAGAAGACAGATTGGAAGACACAAATCAACAACTAAAGAAATGACTATTAAGATGGCATCCTATTGTTGACCACAGCTTGAAAAGGGTCAAAGAGTTAGCAAAAGAAAACAGCAAACGAATCTGGAGGCATTTACAGCAACCAGCAAGGACCAAAATATTGATGAAAGCATCATATAGACAACACAAAACACCAACAAGAATGAATCCACAAGCAGATTACAACCAATACAAGAGGTGGAAAGCAACTAATTGAAGATAGATAAGCAATGCACCGAGTTGGATATCATTAATATAGAATTAATGGGCGGGTTGACCACTGACTTACTAGCCTTTCTAAGGCGGTGAGGGATGGCGTGACAGCTTTTAAATAACAGGTTATATATTTAATTATGTGTTGCAGGAGCAAGTATTCATCACAAAGTTTCCTATGATTAATTTGTTTAGATTAGTGCAATATTTGTCTAACACTCATAGTACGCACAAGGTGTGGATATTAATCCTAAAAATCATTAAAGAAATCAACCATGATCTACAATTACAAAAAATACTCAAGAAAAATCCGGCCACCGAAAATAGAAAGATGTTTCTTCGTAGAATTTATAGTCTCATAATTTAATGTTTTCTAATAGCTAAAAGTAATCTAGATCGTTACTCTTATTATTTATCCTACAGTACATATATATTGTATGTAATTTGACTGGGTCAAATCAACATTTTTATATGGTAGGTCGAAATTATGTAAAATCAAAAAAATGTCATGAAGATCAAAAAAGGAATACTGCACGCAAGCAATCGGCTTATTCAAACTCTCTCCTTCTTTTTTCTCCACTTTACAACAATTGTTTTGTCAGAGTTGGGGTCAAGTATTCCGCAACACGTAAAGTTTGTACTGCAACGTCAATAGTTGCGATTCCGGTAGGTTCGGTTCCATTGGCGCAGAAGCTTGCAACTCGTTCCTTTACGGTGATATAATCAGGATCTTGAGAGAAAAAGTATGGCATAGCTCCGGGGTATTCCTTTTGTAATACACTAACGTTGGCCTTGTCATCCTCATCAGGCATAGAGTGTCTGAAGGCTTCCTTCCCACTAGCATCAGCAACGGCAGCATACGAAACGTCTCCACCGCATCGATCGGCTTGGACACTAACACTATTCCCATTCTTTGTGGTGATAGTGAATTTGATTTTATCAAAATCAGTGAAATCAGTACCGGATGGACCCTTCAAAGTTTGACATGAAGAAAATTCCTTATCGGCTTCACACTTTTCGATAGTTTCAACACTAACGTCAAAAAATGAAACCAACAAAGCCAATTCGTGGATTGCCATATTTTTTAACATACCCTCTCGGTTACGTTCAAAGCATTCACCTAACGATGCAGGTGTATTCTCGTATGCGTTATTGGAAACGAATGTAACGTGAGAACCCGTGTTGGCGGCAGCAAAATCACGTGCTTTCGAAACGTATTTGCATACATTTTTGTTGTATCCCATAAGGACTGTAACACCAGCAGCCTTTGCTTCGTCTCTCATGGCAGAAAGTTCAGCAACAGTTGGTGCACCAGGTTTTTCAAGATAAATTGTATTACAACCATTGGCGATACATTCTGTAAGCAAACGTGGATTATCTGCGGTACGGCCAGAAATCAAAGCCAGTCTTTTTTTACCGTCAGCGACTGGCGGTAAATCTCCCATACTCATAAAGAATCCAATTCCCTCCTTTTCTTCTGATTCCTTTTGGAATTCTTTGAAGTCTGCACCTCCTGGACCACTACCACCTATCAACAGACATAGTAGTAATAATAACAAGCAATACAATATATGAGAAATGCAGGAGAGATATACAAAATTTAATTAGACAAAATCCATTCAAAGTTGTCGAAAAAACCCTTTTGTGCCGTCGTTCACAACAATAACAATCCCGAATAGAAGTTAAAGATTCGTAGAATGCCCATGACGACTTCATTAAAGATAAAATAAACAACAACCACAACCATAAAAAGACCCAAAAGAGAACAAAGAAAAGGAGTACGTACCAGGACCCATAAACCACGGTTCGACGACGAAGCATAATTTAGCTGATTCGCATTTATTCTTGATCATTTGGACAGCGTGATACCATCCCATACCAGCTTTGGGGGCACCACACCCACTAGGACAACTTCACATTGATTTTCTCCGGCAGCAGCAGTAACCATGATTTGATAATATTATATATTTAGTAGTAAAGAGTAGTAAAGAGTTTAGGAAAGAGATATTTTAAGTTTATGAAGACATAACTTTACAAAATGTAGTAGAATTCAGAATGACGAGATCGATGTCGATAACAAATAACCGGAAAGCAAAAAAGCAAGCGTTAAAGCGAAAAAAGACTGTGGTGTGAATCTTTGCTGTTATCGTGCGTACCGGCAGTAGCGGTGTTCTCATTATGAAACGCGCATGAAATACCCACGTGTATCATACTGCCGGTATTGACACCAACAATCTGCTTGAACTAGCATCCGTGAATCATATTTATCAATTTCCACGACTAAACGAACGGTGTTGTTGTAAAAATGGAATGGTTATTTTTCCTTAACCTCCGGAATTGAAATCGAATATCGAATCGAATCGAATCATCGAATTAATCGTTTAAGGTCACAGATGAGTCAGCAGTCAGAGGAAATACAGCACGACAGCAAAAGCAGACAAATCGAAAAACACGTACTGCTACCGGTAGTAAGGAAAGGGAATGAATGAATCGAATCAATCGAATCGGAAACTTCTTTTTTTTTTAAACCACTATTTACTTCGGATAAGTCACACCAGTATTTGTTAATATTTTTATTAGGTACACTCCACACTAACCTATAAGATATTGCTAATTTTCAGACAGACACTCTACTCAGAGTATCTTCAAAAATTTCCGGAACGGACACTCAGCGAAGATACTAGGTCCTAGTACTAATTCTACATACACAGGTCTGTCCAATGTCCATTGATATCTACAAGAAATTAGCTTTTGAGTGTCGTAGTATCTTATAGGCCAATATCTTATACATTAGTGTTGGATGTACAGTACTACAGTATGACAGTAGAGTACATTAATTGCATTCTATATCATAATCAATCCAATAATCAACAAGTAACCACTATTCTACAGTAACATATAAATATACAGAGTATCTCTAATATCTGTTTTCAGGTACTTCTACTCCTCGCCTCACTTTTGCTCAAATAACACAAGAAACCTGTTGTTGTTGTTGTTGTTGTTGTTATTAATTGCTGTTTTTAAAAGTAAATGAGAATTGTACACTGAAAATGGTTGAAGTGTTAGTGAAAATGTTGTTGAATACAGTAGAACAAATAATAATAGTTATGGGATGTTAAAATCATTGATCATAGGAGATAGGAGATAGAAGGGGCGGGGGGTTCCAGGAATTCTCTCCACCTTCATTAATTCTTGTAGGGCCTAAATTATACGACTGTGTAGGCTTTTGATTTATTCCGCGAACAAAAACGAAAACTGCGTGCATGCCATCACAATTAATTGAGAAAGTGTCAATCACGTGAAAAGCACGAGACAAACAAATTTGGAATGAACGTCGCAGAGATACTGCTACCGGCCACCATTAGAAATAGTTCGGCTCCGGCTACAGAGAATACATATAGTTCACGTATAGATACCCATTGTATCAATCGTTTTGGAGTAGATGTGAAGCAAGCACAATAATGTAGTCAGTATGATACACTTGATAATGGAACGGAAGTCATAAAAATAAAATCCAAACACATGACGACTTCGAAGCGGGGAAAACGAACACACGACGATACCATGTCCCATGTAATAACACCATCATCATCCCGATTGCAATTATTGTACGACCATAACATTCTACGAAACGTGATACTTTTCCTAGACGAAACAGGTCTATTTCAACTTGAAAAATCTAATTCCGATATAGTTGGAAGGTTACCATTATTTGCCCAACACTGGTCGTACTTGTCCGTTTGTGACAAAAACAAGACGACTTTCGCTCATCGAAGGTGGCGATCTTTGAATGCACAAGATATCGACGCAGTTCAGAACATTATCGAAAAGACTAAAGTTGACACTAAGAGTGATGATAATAATACTACTAGTAATAACAATAACAATAACATTAAAAATCGTGATTGTCCATCGAAAGAGGAGTTACTGTCTCGTTGTCTTGGCCAAAACTTCGCCAAGGAAGCACTCTTTGTACAAAACCGAGAGAAAGAAGCATCCGTCATGTACAATTTTGATCAAAGTCCATCAGATAAAGATAACATACCGATAGCATCTATGGATCGTATTTCCCCCACCACCGAGCCATTATCACCATCATCGTCTTCACGACTTACGAAAGACCAAGAGAAGCACTGGCAGGAATGGTACGATTACCGTGTCAATAATGTTAACGAGAAATATGCATTCGTTCGATTATCATTGCGAGATGGCAGTGGCCGTTTTTGGCATGGCTTCCGACGTTTGACAACTAATCACAATCGAACATTCTTTCGACTACAATTTAATATGAAGGAGCTTATAAAAGATATGTCCTGGACAGAATTGGAGTCCTATTTAAAGTTTAAAGATACGAGCTATACCTCGATGCAGAATCGTTTGAAAGCGATGGAGCCTTTGATGAAAAATACCCAGTTGACTATATCCTTAGACGAAAAATTATTGATGGCAACCGGTGGTTATTCCCCTTCCTCCTTTGGTACTGGAAACAATCGGTGTTACTTCCATCCTCGACATTATCGTTTTCCTTTGGCGGACACTACCAGAAATGAATTGAAATGGAATCCATACCGTATTTGCATGGTCGATAATTCTGCACAGAATGAGCTTGTAATAGAATTTGATTGTGATCATACCGATCTCCCATTCATGAGAGCTGAAGACATCGGGAACCCCAATGCTTATGCTCACTGGTGACACTACATATACCGTTCTTCATTTATGTCTACACTTTGCTGTTGTACTGTGGCATTTATTCGTTTGCATCTTTACTAAATGGTTTGGTTTTTCTTTGATAACGCTTGCATTTGAAATGTTGATCGGAATAATAATGTATAGTAAACATAATTAACTATCTACAATATATTACTTACTGCGGTACAGTACAGTCTACTTAATTTGTGAGAAGCTGTGACTGAATTTTAATTCAAAATTTATGGATCCACCCACAAATTCATAATCAAAAATAAAGAACTTTCGATTGAACATACTGTAGCTAGCTAGCTAGCATGCTATGCTTCTGTTGGAGATAAAGGAACCATCAAACTGGCCCCATTGAAGCCACTGAACCTGGAGGCGGCCCTGCTTCCCGGCGTCGACTATCGCCACGTCGGGATGGCCTTGTTTCTCCGCGAGGGGTGGGTGGGTTTAGCTTTGATTACCCCCGCCTCACAAACCACTACTTCAAAAGCTGTTGCGACGATCTGTACAAATAGAGCCTCAACTACATATCCCTATGCATTATCTGCTTTGACCAGTTGAGCGGCAAGCAATCGCCGTCACAGATTGGGGACCACCACGGCTACGCCAAGTACATGCACCGGCTTAAGATGAACCGCGACAAACTTCGCGAACTCGACCTGGACGAACTGTACCAAACTGCATGGGAGAGACGGGTGCCATTTCATTTCCTCCCATGCTGCTTCCCACCGCCTGATAACAAAAATTGCGAGATGTATCTTCACTACTTCTAGCAGCCATGGCCTGAAAGAATCGATACCCGAATTAAGGAATGTGTATGGATTGGGGAAGGTCGACAAGGTGTGCTTGTTCGTGGCGAAGCTCGATCGAGGGGTATTTTTCGTCGTGAAAGAAAATAATTTTACTAATTTGTAAATTACTAATTAGTACTAAAACTAGCAATTTTACAAAGACCGATGTTATTAACATCGGACCGATGTTAAATAACATCGGCCGATGTTAAATAACATCGGCCGATGTTAAATAACATCGGCCGATGTTAAATAACATCGGTCCAATTGGCGCGCTGACAGGCCCGCGCAAAATTAGTTTTTTTTAAAAGCTCACCAACGGCTGTTTTGTTTTTATGTTGGACTGCACCTAAGCATCAAAATCAAAATCAACAATCATCGATGATAGTCTCATTCTCTCTATCACCATCGACAGTATCAAAGCAGTATTACAGTACGTCAGTGACCGATATAAGAAATAGATTTGCCACCACTCACCGTACTGTACGTTTTGAAAGGACCGTTCACTAGTGGAAGAGCATGTGCGATTCTCACTCCACAGACACAGTCGCGGCGACTACGCAAGCCGCTCCAGCAATGGCTGCTCCAGCAACGGCCGCTGCATTTAGTGGTGAACCCACAGCTGGAGTTCCTCCCGCAGCAGCCATCAACGGTGAAACCCCAGTTACTGCCGAAGTGTTCCTGCGCACAGTAGAGCAGCAGCAAGTACTACCCCGAGGACTCCACTCTGCTGCTGTTTGCAATGCTATTTTGCAAGTGAAACAGAAGATGGACAGTGACGGAGATGGTCATGGTGCTTGGACCCTCCACATCAAGCTCAAGGACAAATTTCCTACACTGCCAATATACTGTGACATTGGAGTGCATGTCACCATTGACAAAAGCCTTAAGTCGAATCTCAAATGGCGAGGCAAAGAAATCCTCACCAAAGAGGAATACTACAGCACTGCTATTGCCATGGTTCAAGAAGCCCAAAATGGTGAAATGTCTCTTGCTGCTCTCAAGAAAGCCATGGGCAAGAAGTACCACTTGAATGCTTCGATCCTCAGGTACCTATTACAATCATCTGTTGCCATTGTCGCGGATGCCATGGATGCTGTTGCAGGACCATCACCCAATGTCGAAACCGTTGTCGAGGGTGATGTTTCTGTTGATGCCAGCAGCAACAACAACACCAATACCAATCTTGTGAGTAGTTTGGGCAATGCTAATATTAGCATGGAGTCATTTGCTCTGTCCTGTGCAAAGACAGCCTCCACCAATGGCGCTCCAATTTCGTTCCAGTTCCACCAGCACAACAGTTCCACCAGCACAACAAATGACCACAGCACAACCACAACAAATGATATCCATGGGGACTACATTGCATCAACAGCGGTAAGTGATAGAAATGCCAAACCACCCCTCACCAAAGAAGACGTGGTTGATGTTGTGGAAACCGTTGTGGCTGCCGAGCACAATGCTACCCGGAAGGAACTTGGAAAGTCAATCCAACAATCTGCTAGGAAACCTCCTCGCCAAGCCACCAATGGCAATCCGTATGAGTCTCCAATACCCAACACTTCTACACCTGCACATGCACCAGACTTGTTATCTCCAGCTCCTCCACCTGCACCTGCTCCATCAACCCCGTCGATCGCAGATCCTCCCGTCCAAGCTCAAGTGGCTTTCAGTCATGGGACCACTCCCAGTGTTGTTGGCGCTGGTGCACAGACTGAGCTTTTCCCCGCTAGCCCTTCTCGAAGTGTCGGTTTGCCATCCCTGGTGGAAATGCCTTCCGAGGCTGCTGTTTTTGTTGCCCAAACAGACATGCTTCCCAAACAAATTCTACCAGCTCCTGCTTGGGTTGTTGGTGAGGCCTCCGAGTCCCACTTTGCTGCGATTTTATCCAGCATTCTTGATATGGCTAAACTCAAGTTTGAATCAATGACATCTGAGCAGAGAGATGCCTTGGGGCTTGATTCTTCCAAGTTTGCAGAGTCGCACATTGCTGCCATCGACGATTCTAACCAACGGAACATGGTTGAGAATTTGGTACTGTTGCTGAAGGAAAAGGATCGACAATACAAGCTTCCTCTGGCTATTCTCAACTGTAGCAACATGGATGAAGTTCTCAAGCGAAGCTGGACTGGTATTGGGCTTGGAAATATGGTTCTTGTGCATGGCCTCGCTCTTATATTTTTGACTCAGTCAGATCATGATGAGAATGCTAGTGACATGAGTGACTTTAATTCCACTGGAGCGCCTGCCTTGGGCTATCTTGCAGGCTTTGAGGTGGAAGTCACCCTAAACGATGAGGATGAGAGCTTCATTTCTATTTGTGTTGCTGCCTTTGATGTGGTATCTGCAGCTGAGGCCTTCTCCAAAGTGGTGCAGTCCATTGCAACTTTGGGCAGTGTCAGCACAGTTTCCTTTTGTGGAGCTTCATCCAAGTGGGCAACGTTGATTCCATCTAGCACAACAGCCATGACATCACTATTGGGAAGTGCTAGTATTGTTGCCTTTTCCCGTGTCAACGTCATGGAAGACCTGCAGGAACGCCTCTGCAAAAGCACTGCTCAATTGCAATTTGACAATTGCAAGTTTGAATCCAATGGTAGAATCATGTTTTGTGATGAGCCGCGCTTCAATGGATCATTCACACCACCTTTGCAAGCCACATTCCAGTCTGATGAGTTGCCATCCTTCGGTTTCCTCACAAAAGCTGTCCGGAGAGGAAGATTCAATTCCATTGTGCTAGACGGGTGCATTGGCACCCAGACTGAGCTCGTTGACCTCAAAATCCTGCAAGGTGCTTGCACTATCAACGGATGCACGCTCCGATTGAAAATTGATGGATTCGGCCTTAAATTTGACAATGGTCATGTGGCTAACTTGGGATCGGCTGATGTCCGCAAGGTGGCAACAGGGGAATATACGATTGATCGCTGGCTTGGTCATGCTGTTGGTGGTACAGCCTTGGAGGCTACCACTAGCAAAGTTGTCAAAGATGTTACAACTGAAACTGGGAGCATCCTGGCGGCTACAAAGAATAGATCCAACCAATCCAACAAGGGAGTAAGTTTTGTTGTGTTCTCTTTAGTATTTGTATTTGCTTTTCATTGGCTCTCTTTATTTGCTGCTATTCAATTCACTCATCCATGACATATTGTCTCTAGACGGTACTCCCTTTCACAGGAAAAGATGCGGCGGGTGCTGCTGCCATTGGTGGCTCGACGGGACATGAGAACATCAAGCCAGTGTTGGACACTGGTAAGGTCGTCTTTCCTCCGACAAGGAAGGGTACTGACTGCAAGAGATGCATACGCGCATTCAATTCGAATGGGGAGTGGTGTCACCTTCACAAGGGAGTTGTCCCGCTTCCCAATGAAGTGGCTTGAATGGGTCTCATCAATGGCAAGAAATCAAGATTCGAAGGTGAGATAGAGTTCGCCATATTGTTCCTGTGCTCTGCGTGTAGCTTTGACAGTATTGTATCGCCATCAAAGACGACGATAGCAGCAGCAACAAACGTGAATACATATTGGATGCGTGACAATCCAAGTCATTCCCATCGGAACCGTATTTTTCACCTTGATCAAAAATTTATGGGGCAATAACACTGATTCGGGAATCATGCCTTGTCTGGAAATGATTGAACGAATGTTGATGAGAGTCAACAGGCCGAATAAAACATTCAAACAAAATAGACATAAATATTAAAATATATGACACAAACATGATAGTTTTCTTATACTTTCAATATTACATACAGCTTTGACATTGCTCGTTTAATGACAAATCGCAGTCGCGATCTAAATAATGTTCTTCGTTGTCTATCATTTTTAGACATTTGAATTAATCGCATCCAAAACAATTAGGATGCGTGAGAAGAACATTATCGTGGATTGGTATTGTCTCTACTAAGCACGATTCTTTCCTCTACAATCCGCCCTCCATAAACCAATGCTCGTCACACTCGAACACCAGATGGAATAATTTATTGGCATAGGAGTAGCAGCAAAGCAGCTCCACCGAGGACGGCCGAAACAAATACCCCTTGTGTCATTGCTCCAGATGGTGGTGCAGTTGGGGCTATCGCGGGCAAATTTGTTGGGCTCACATTCCCAAACTGATGGAAGAGGGTCGTGAACAACAACAACAACAACAACAGCTACAATACCAGCACCAATATCTGTCCGATACTATATATCGAAGGAACCCTACACATGAGCACTTTAAAGAATTTTGGTCTTGAGTGAAACCGTGATACATCTATTCTGTGGCAAGATGCGCATGCTGAAAACTTGACATGCCAATACACACAAAATTTCTGCATTTCAGCAGACGAGTGATCCTTGACAATCACAAGAAGAGCTAAGAATGAACTTAAATAAAGTGATTAGCCCCTATATGATCTCAACGAATTTCAAATGACATTGTCGTGTAGATGAAAAAGGAATGAAATACATACTGAGTGGTCAAAATAGACATTGATACATCAGGACTATTCAGAGCGGTTATCTATATATATATATAGTTTTACTAATTATTACATAATGCATAAATATATATATTCGGATAAAAACATTTTTTTAAATGATCTATTTATTGTTGTTTTATTTTGTATGTATATAGTTCATGCACGTTTTACTTCGAAGAGACAAAAAATACATATGGTACAAGTGCTACAGATATCGGTCAATCTAAGTATTTCTAATATTCGTCACCTTGCGAGGCGCGGGAGGTATATATAGTAGTACTGTATCAAGTCTATTACAACCCTTTTTCCTCTTTTTCCATCATATTGTCGAGACTACGTTGGATGGCCCACGCGGCGGCGGCGGCGGCAGCCGTATCGGGATCCACTCTCGTTGCGTTTTCAAAGGATCCGACGTATTCCTTGCCCGAATCATACCCAGTTTCGACTGTTTCTTCATCGTTATCGGTAGTTACTGAAGAGCTACCTTCGGGCATCGAATCATTATCGTTACTACTGCTACTTGCAAGTATATTTTCAGAATGCTCCTCTGCTTCGGTGTCCTCGTTGACTAAACGACCAACAGCGGGCGTTGTCGATGGGGTGGAAGTAACAGTAGAAGGGAATCCTTCTTTTCTATCTCGCGATCGAGTATTCCTCCTGGCGATCTTCTGAGATTCTACTCGGGCTTTTTTGGCAACGTTCCTTTCTTTCATAGTGCGGAGTGTCTCCAAAAGCTCTTCTTCCTTTCCTTTGAACTGATTCATCATTTCGTCGACGTTGTCTACCTCATCTGGCACTGTGTCAAGGACAAGTTTTGTTACTTGCTCGCGAATCTCTTGAATGCGTTCCTTTTGAGAAGCAGATGTCGCTACTGATCGGCCCATGCTAATAGAATAATCCATGTTCGAAGTGTAGCTGCTCGTATCATTTGCATCGGAGCCTTGTGTGCTCGTCCTGGATCGGCAGGACCGACTAGCGTCTTCCCCTCCAATTGTAGAACCTCCTTCGGCATCGTATCGAGCAGCCGCGACTACGACGGCTTGCCAATCACCTGCATCGATCAGTAGATCCAGTTCGGTAGCCTTCTGAGAAAAGTCACTTAATGTGACCGACGACGCCGATTTGCGCCGAGAGTTTGGTGATGGTGTGCCGTAAATCGAGGTAGCCATGAGGGCGGCGGTGGCTCCTACGGCTGCCCAATTACCATTAGCAATAGATGTATCCAATTCACTCAGTGAACGAATGGATTCCATTCCCACAGTGCTACCACCATCGGACGACAAGCTCGACGAGGATGGGAATGACGTAGAATCTGATAGTTTCGGAGGATTGCTAAGATCTCCCGCACGAAGTAGAGTATTATTTGAAGGATCAATAGTCTCCTTTCTCGTTTCGGGTGAAACAATTGAGTCAGTAGCAGCTGCTATACCTGTTGTTGTTATTGCTACTACCGCTGCTGCTCCTTCAGTCACCGCTGTTGTTGTAGCTGGGTCCAGATTATTTAATTCCGAGCTTATGGAGGCTGCTATACATAGTTCAGAACTCCTACTCGCGCTCAATAATTGTTCGCCTACAGAGCTGTGGCTATCATCATCCTCGCCGACTACGTAATCGTTGATTCCGTCCTCGTCGTAGCCGTTCTCGTGTACCTCCTTCTTTACGTCATCTGGAGCTTCGTCAAATGAGATGAGATCGTCGCTCGCCACAACAGCTTCAGAAAGCAAATTATCTACAACCTCTCCTTCTTCTTCGCATTGTATTCCATAATTGGTTGCATATTGTGCCCACTGTGGCTAATGCTTCGACTTGGACTAGCACAGTCACTGTCAGTACTACTTTCTGTACCAATACTGAAACTACTAGAACTGGTGGCAGCAACAGGGATCAAAATTTCATGACATTCCATGGTTAAAGCCCTCAAGTCATGTGAGTTTGCGGTGTTAGTGGTCGATCCCGACACAGCGGTCCGCATCGTCCTACCCGTAATGTCCTCTATGTCACCATCATTGTTGTAGTTATCGTCGCTGTCGTAAGCGTTTCGTAATAGGTTCTTTTGGCTTAAATCAAAACCACCACTACCATCACGACAATCATCATCATTGCCATTCACACGTCGTTTATCATTACTTTTTGTCTTTTTATTTTTTCCATGCCAACCACCGTGTCGATCATTGCGTGTCCTTCGTCGAACCACCGCGAGAATGGCGACGACTGAAACCAGCAACAAACTCACCATCGCGGTACCAACAATCCCTCCTGTACTCAGACTTATATCACGATTGATATTACCTTCGCCTGTTGCTTCCGCAGCTATGGATGAAGTAGGGTCCATTGCCGCAGAAGGTTTATCTACAGCATCGGGCAAGCCGGTATCAGTAGTGATTTCGGTTCCGATATTCGCCTCATCACCGACACCAATGATATTGCTACTGTTTTCGTCCTCAACACCAATATTGTTGTTGTTGTTGCTGCTGCTATCGTTACCTTCGTTATCATTGTCGACGGCGTTATCGCTGTTATTGTTGCTGTAGCCACCATTGCCTTCGTTATTCTCGTTGTCAACAACGGTCTCGGTATCAACACCATTAATGTTGTTACTGTTACTGCTACTGTTACCATCATTATTAGCGTCATTACCTTCATTATCGTCATTTCCACTATTATCAGTATCTATAATAACGGCTGGAGGGATTGTTTCAAGTCCATTCACCGTTACGATCATAACAGGTGGACCAGCCGATGAGGTTTGATCATCATTATTGTTTTTCTGACGATAATCTTCTCGTATTGCATCTTGTAATTCATTATTTGCAATAGCAGTTTCAAATGAATTTTGAAAGGCAATTAGTTCTTCTGTCATAGTACTTGGATCAACAACAACATTATTCGTTGTTGTTTTGTTGTCCTTATTACCATCACTATCATCATTGTTGTTGTTACTAACGTTGATGTCGAAGGAGCCTGTCATTTCGGTCGACGACGACGACGGTAACGCGTTCAAGTATATTCCAATCGAGGCTGTCACATCTTGACAGTTTTGATATTTTTCAGAAGGACAAGCTATACAATAAAAGAACGAATTGATAATAATAGGACGTGTGTGTGGTGTGCGATAAAGTATAATTAAAAATCAGAGAGAGAAAGAGATAGGTAAGAAGACGGATTACAACTAACTTACAACACCGATAGCAGCAACCTTGTTTTAAAAGAAAAATTCTTCTAAAATAGAAAACTTACCAGCGGGGAAGTATCCATCAACTTGTGTAGTAATATCACGAATAATAGTTCCTGGAAAGTATTCAGGTGCTAATCGTGTTGCTAACAAGGCCATACCACCTTGTAAATCTTGTAGGTAATCACCATCTGAATCAGGATTAACAATAGATGCGACATATGAAACTCTTGCAACCTGATCAGGAAAATAGGATACACCAGCTGTATACCAAGATGCATTGACTTCATCAGGATTTTCATTATGTTGTGCTGTGATGATCCCGTTGTTACTGTGATGTCATTCTTTGTTCCTCCTTCTGCAGCAGATGTAGCATCAATAGCAGCAGCAGCAGTACTGCCAATACCTATTCCAATACCATTACTACCATCTGCTGCTGCTGCTCGGAAGATTTCCGCCAGTCGTTCTTCTCCATCCTTTCCTGGTTTTAATGGATTCTTATTGAAATTACTACCGTTACCTGCTGTGTACGAATATGTTTTCATGACAATCGGCGGTGAATGATTCACATCGTCACTGTATTTACTGGAAGGTGAAACTGGAATTGCAGCTACAGTAGCTGTTGATTCAATTTCAACTTCCGAGTCTAGTACCGCTCGACGGCGAAGATGTGTCGTCATTTATGTCTTACTTCTATTGTGATCCAAGTCAAAATTTTCGGGATTAGGATAGGTAAATCGTTCTTTTTCAGTTTCTATTACCGATAGCGTACAAGTCAAGTACTATAATATACAGTAGTATCGATGCTTTAAGATTGTTACTATTACGGTTCAACGAAATTTCGAACAGATGAAATGGAATGGAATGCGGAATAAAGCTTTTGTTTCCTCTCAGGACATCCCAAATACTAGTAGTACCGGTACGTAGGTTGTAAATAGTATATATATTATACAGTATGGATCTTGGATCGTGCTTTGTATTTTGAAAAGACCGAACCCGCAAATAGCCAACAGAAGTCAAAGAAAACACTTATTTTATTAAATAAAATAATAGAGCGGAAGAATCTATTCGGCCGTGGGATTACTTATTATCTGTAACTTCGTCGAATCAATGATAGTAAAATTGGTTGACACAGTCTTATTGTTAATTTAGGTATGGAAGGTTAACCGTAGTTGTTACTACTTTTATACACTATTTTTGAAGTAGTATCGTTTCTATTTTGTTATTGGACATGGACGGTGGCCAAAGAATAACATGTGGTGTCTTTTTGTGCTTTTTTTTTTGCATTTGATCAATCTTCAGTTTGAAATAGTTACAGTTAATGCAACGCATATATGCACGCACCTTGGTGGAAAGAACGGAAGCAAGCATTAAATGAAAAATACTGGGCATAATTTATTGACGCGTATTGTATTGAAAATATTGTAAAGGCCTTCGTCATAAGCTCATTCTAACGGTCGATTATATTACAGTCGTGCTAATGGTTATTCTATAAATGTGATTCAAAAAAAGGGCTATTCACCACAAATAAAATGTATAATACGTAATACGGTATCTGATATAATCCAATGCATATTATACTATTTTTGTCTCAACAACTAGCTAGCTTCTTGATTTAACACAGTAATTATGTTGTGCCTTTGGAGTCTAATAGCAGCTTTTGACATGAGGTGTAGAACTCTACTACTATTGAGAGGATGCATCTTGCTAGAATAGTGATACTAATATTATATTGTCTCTTATTGGGTGGTACTATAATATTATTAAATACAGTACTGCTGCTTACAGTTTAGTTGGTGGTTTTATCTTTATAGCTTTAGAAGGGGTCCCATTATCAAGGGTCTCATTATCAAGGGGTTTATCTGGTGTATTTTTTATGATACAAAGTGCAGTATCATCAGTGCCGCATAGGAATAACTTCTACTACAGTACCTACCTCTGAGCTACTGCTGCTACTGCTGCTGGAGACCTTATACTATCTTTCCTCTCATATTATTTTGAATGGTAACAATGATTTATTTTAGTCTATTGTTGATCAATTGATTGATTAATCAGTGTTGTTTTTGTTCGAAAGAAGGTGCAAAAGGAACAATACCATCACAAACTTACGCATTGTTTTTCTCGTTGAATTTTTGATGAGACACTATTTTGTAGAAATATTAATTTGAAGGGAAGCTTGTGAAACCCACACTGCAATGCACTGCACCACCTACCCATGCCATGCATGCCATGCATGGATACCAGTGCATATTCATAGAGCACGAGGAACATGCTGACACGGTATGCATAGGTGGTGATAGACACTACTTGTTTACAGGCTTTTCCATCACCTTGAATTAAAATTCGGACTACATTGTATGTACGATTAATTATTTATTGTATCACTGATACTTTACAACATATTATACACAGTAATAATATAACATGACATGCATTATTTATTTACATACTTGTACCGTATATTATCTGCTTCCGAGCCAAATCGGAAGGAGACAATCGATACAAACAATTTAGAAATTTTCCACGAAATTGTGCTTGGGCACGCGCCATGCATCCAGTCTATAGCCTAACTGACGTGGAAGTTACTCCTAGCGACTTTGTGGTATTCAATATCAAGGAAGGTGTACCATATCAATTGCGGGGTGCGTTAGAATCAAAGTGGATGGTTCCTCTAAGAACCCCTGAACAGAAGAAAGCAACAAAATATGAATGGTATCACCGTGGTGGGGGCAAGGAGAGAAGATTTGCAAGGTATCACAATGGCGGGGTAAGGAGTATCAAGCTAAATACAAGGTCAGTGAAAACGGCCGGAAGTCGCAGGATAAACGTAACGCAACGAAAAGAGCCAAAACGGCTGCTGCAAGTTTACCTGTCCCTACCTCCCAGCCTAGAAGGAATCATACGTCGGTTCCACTGGTTTTTAAGAACAATACTGCTACATCTCATTGCAAGTACCACAAGTGTCCTGGTAAGAATACAGGAGCAAAGAGAAAAAGAACTTATAAAACAGTCTTTCAGTGTGAGGTGTGTACTGTGGAAAATGGATTCCCTTTTTTCCTTTGTAATTCTACCAAGAATGTGGGTGGAAATTTGGTAGTGGTCGATTGTCACACAGCATATCATGCAGAAATGTGTTATGATACAAGTGCTGCTACTGAATGTAGTGTTGTTTCTGATCTAACAAATAATAAATAGATACTTAATCTCTAATCATTAGTTTCTGTGGCGTATATTTCACTCAGAAACTTGTTCAAATTGTTCAAACGGAAAAAAATGTCAAAACGACTACGCACGACTGGAGCCATTATATGTGTATTTGACAGGAATTCGCCGCTCTTTCTTCATACAGTGTATTTCAAATTGATGGCGAAGGATACCGTAAAAGAGAGTTATAACCATAATATGTTTTGTTACCAGTATTACTGTACAACTGCACAGCCATCACATCAATACTCTGTAAAGTAAGGATTTCTTTTCTCTCGGAAGTACGAGACCGTCACAACTGCACCTCTATACGTTTTTATAGTAATAGGGACAAAATATATTCAGCGGGTATTCATTATTACAAGCACTGTATATACTACATACGATTTTGTGTGGAGATAATCTTTTCCCATAACAGTACTGTAGGCAGCGACGATAACAACGACGATATGACGACAATTGCATCGACACTTCAACAAATACTAATCATACTACAATTGCCAAAGGAGGAGACTACGCGTCGAGGACATACAACGATAGAACTGAATTCGATTCATCACAAAGTACATCCACGGAAAAATTATTGTCATCGTCGTTGTCGTCATCGTCCGTCTTCTATTAGAACAAGAACTACTGTAACAACAAAGACAACGTCAAGAAATTCAACAATAATAATGACGAAGTCGTCGTTTCATATAATAAATTTATTATTTGTATTTTTTGCTGCGAGTAGTATGTTATTTTGTCAGGCTCAAGAATCATCACAAAATAATAATAATAATAATAATAATAGTAATGATTGTTATGATGATATGTATACATCGGACGAAAACGGTGATGGGAAAATTGATTCAGAAGAGTATGTAGAATTTTCACGTCGACGATTACAATCATCATTAAGAACAATGTATTATGATGATAGGGATGATGATGAATATGTACAGGACGAATTAGATTTGCTATTATCGTCAGACTATGAAAGTTTTACTCAATTACCATCTATATTACAGCAGAATTGGTTTATTCTAGCCTGTTTATGTTCACGGTATCAATTCAACAACAACGTTGACGACGATGATAATAATAATATTGATAATGGATTTTGTTGTGTTGGTGATAATGCTCATTTATATGTAACAACCGCTGCTGATGGTGGTATTGAAACTGTAACGAATGATAAAGAACTTATGTATATCAATCTGGTGTGTGAATTCACTCAACGAGCAGTGGATGATGTTATATCTAATACAATTACTATAGAAGAACCTTCTTCTACGCCGTCTACTATAACAATTACACCAACAACATCTTCTCCCACAAAGAGTCCAACACTTTCTCCAACAACATCCTCTCCTACAAAGAGTCCAACACTTTCTCCAACGTCATCCTCTCCCACAAAGAGTCCAACATTATCTCCAACTCGAAATCCTCAGACAATAGCACCAACGCCATCACCAACACCAACACCTACTTCTACTGGTTCCCGTCCTAGCATAGAGCCAACGACAATAGAAACTAACACAACGACAATGCCAACGACAATAGAAACTAACAAAACAACAATACCAACGACAACGGTAATGCCAACGATAGCGCCAACGATATTCCCCGTCCCGTCGTTATTGCAGCCACCATCGCCATCACAGTCGTCGTCATCGCCGTCGTCATCAACAACACTTTTCGGATTAAGTATAGGAATAATTGTAGTAATTATAGCCGGAGGTCTTCTTCTTATAATGATTCTCATTCAGGCATTAGTTTTGGTAACAACCCGTGATCATCGTCGAAGACGGAAATACCCAGTAGGTTTAGATAATGATGATGATAATGATAATAAAGAAGATGATCCGGAAGCTGGATTACCTTTACCTTCATCAAAATCGAGTGGAAAGAAGAAGGAGAGCACGACGAACGAAGAGGAGGATATCGGCACAGTAGTAACCACACCCTCCACGATAAACACTGGACTGTTAACAGCAGAAGAAGAAGCCGGAACACCACCACATTCGTCTTCTTCTTCATCTATCGTGCAACAGTCGAATCTTGGACAGCAACAGCAACAGCAAAATGAGATAAATCAACAGCAGGTGGAGGTGGAGGTGGAGGTGGAGATGGAGATGGAGTGGAGATGAACGATCAACAGAGCGATAATGAATATTTTGGTAACCAATTCTATGCCATACATACCACACGCGGATACGAATACATCGATTATTTCAGACGATGCAAGATCTACAGGATGTGTTTCACATGAATCCGATGCTGGTTGGTCTGAGGCTTACACATCAAGTATGGGAAGTGTAAGTGAAACGACGACGAAATATCATTTAAATCGAATCATAATGATCATGATCTGAGTGAAGGACCTGTTCCTGCCATCACAGCAACTACAACACCGATGAGGAAGGAGACAACAATAACCTCGGATTGTCATCGATAATAGCAACCACTGCAATGGATAATACTGAAAATACTACACCCCCTGATGAATCGATCACCGCAACCACCACCACTGCAATTCCAAATCGCCGATTGGACTGTTGGAAGATGTATTCGATAACGACGAGATAGTTATCCACGAAGATTTTTCCGACGAAGACAACGACGATTATGACATTGATAATAACAACAACAATAACAGTAACAATAATAATGTACGATCACCGGAAGAGTTCCGTGCTGAAGTTTACGCTTTAATCGAGCGTGTTATTCCAGAAGAAATTGATCAGGCTGATGATATGATAGCACAATTACCGACCGTGAAGATGAACTGCTACAAACATTAGTAGCAATGGGAAAACGAGCATCGGCACAACATCAACTACAACAACAAGAATAAGATCAAACGTAAAACGAAAGCGTTATAAATAAATAATAATTGTCTTCTAAAATTACATACTGAATGTAGCGCTATTTTGTGTAGAAAATATTTTGGCTAAACAAATAATATTATAGTTAGTTAAATACATATATAAGAGCGATAACATCAGCTAATTCCATCGAATAGATTTCCAATTTTCAAAGTCCAAAAACACAAATAGATTCGGAACAAAGTTTGGGTTTGATCTCCATTAAAATAATTTTTTCCTTTTTTTCCTAATTTTTCTTTTTTGTATTATAAAGTTGTTTTGCAACATGATGTCCCATTAAATAAGCCGTCATTTGAGTACTAACGCGAGGTAAAGGGACGGCGGACAAGTCGGCGACATGAATATTATCGGAACCAAATACCTTACCCGTGAAGCACTATCATTAAGGCCTTTGTCGATGACATCACCAAAAATGCACCCCCCAGCGAGATGTTGTTCCGAGAGCAAAGTTTTGCCAGCAAAATGTTTAACGAATTCCTTAACCTGACGCCCTTTTTTATAGGGTATTTTGGTGACAAATTGGATAAGAAAACGAACCAAAAATGGGGGTTTACTCCATTCGATTCTAAAAGATCGAGATTATCGTTGATCGCCTTTTCAGCAGTAATGGTGTCCTGTTCGTCGTCAAAGAATTGAAGAATAATCTTATTATCCTTCATTTCGTAGTACCCCTCACGAGTAGCATTGAATTTCACAAGCGAGGTTGTAATCTTGATATCAGCAATCTTATCACCGATGGATTTCCAGCCCTTCAATGTAATTATGTCGACAATTACGAACAACACAGTAAAGATATACAGTAGTGTTTGTAGAAGCACTCGAATGGTGTTTGAAAGAAAAGTGTATACGATAGGGTATCTTCCCATGAAACGCTTGAAGTGTTGAAGGGTAAGAAGCAAAGATACAGGCTCGATATCAAAAACAGCAACCTTAACACCTCTCCGCTAAAATAGTCAATATTAACGAATTAGCATCCCCTACGCCATTTGTGCTGCCAGGGATGATCTCGGTACTGAAGAGAGACTGGTAATTGTCAGTTGGACCAACGACTGATTTTTTCTTTTATCAACTAGGTAGATCCCAAGGGCATGCAGATGTGATCGTTCACACGCTTTCCAATCTTATCGTTACTTTTCGCGAGTACCTCTGTATGCATCAGAATCGAGGGCTCTGTGATCCTCCGCACAAAATGACCTTTCCAGTTCCCTTCTTAACTTGATACGTGATCTCTTTGCCGGTATCGATATTCAACACCTTAACACCGGTGCACGTTGACTTTTCCATCTGCAGTTCTGTAACACGTCTATTCCAACGAAGGTCAACCTTGTTCCATTCTACCAACGAAACGCCACTATGGGTCCGCTGCCCAAATTGATTAAATTGTGTGGGAAAAATATACACCTGCTTGGAGTTTTTGTCACCAAAAGGAGATTCGGTCAAACTTGGAATGTTTTTGTCATGTGTTTTTCGGTTGGAGGCGCGTATCCCGCATTTACGTTATTCTCTATGATATATTTCGCAAATGGCGTTTGATAACCCACTTCAAAGGGGTTAGGACGTTCGAATAATCCATTCAACTCAACCTTGCATGTGTTCCAATATCCAATGTCATGTCCAACTTGCTTTGTTAACCATTCCGAACTTTCATGGATCATGGTGTAGTTAATTGAACCACCACCACCCATCGTGCGGGCACGTCCAGCAAGTATAGAACGTCCATCGGGTGTAACAGCATTATGTAGCTTGAATATGTCACCCGATGCGTATGTTTTAGACCAACCATTTTGATGCGTAACATCAGATGTATAAAAATAATTATGACCCTCTTCAAGCACTAATATTTTTAAATTATCATTGTGTTTGTATTTCTGTATCTCTGATAGGAATCCACAAGCTCCATTTCCGCTACCCACAACGATAATATCAAACTCAGTATCATCAGGGATGGGGTCCTGGATATTCACCGCATTCTCATTGCGAAACATGATTATTACACTGTTTCTTTCGTTAATACTCTTTGCTTATCTATTTTCTTTTTAGATCTATTATCTCTTATTGAATCAGATGATGACGAATCGAATCGATTTTTGTGAGATGCCGTATATTAAACGCTTGCACAGTACTGCTTTGTTTCGATGCAAAAGAATTTCGATGTGCTATGCCGGCAAAATTAACACGAATAAACTGTGCATGTACGGGTTGAATGAACAATACGTTATTCGAGTACATTGCAGTAATGAATGTTGTTCGTAGTGCAATTGTAACTATTTTCGCATACTTTTTACTGTCAATATCGGTCTACGAAATAGGAATGAGAAGATTTGAAAGAGAAGAAGTGAAAAATGAATTTTGTCCGAACTTCTCAGGCCTTTATGTGCGTTAGTCTATTGTATTAGTGAAAAGAACAATTATTGATCAAAAACAATTCGATCATTGGAGCTTTCTTGGTTCGCCATTGCCAAAAGAATTTTCTCTTTTTTGTTTGTGCAAACTGGATTAATTATTATGAAGTAGGTTGAAGCTACTATGATGCGTCTTTTTGAGTCGCCAAGGCGAGGAAGGAATTCGCGTCAAAAGAGGGAAAGCATAAAATAATAGGGGGCCGTGAGCAGATGATTCGAGATCCAGAGTTAGTACCCCCAAATAAAAGGATAAATGATTTTTTTTTTAGAAAAAAAATATATATATTAGCATTCGACCATCACGACAGCTCACAGCTCATCTCGTCGACAGTTCATTGCGTGATGATTTTGTCCTCCCTCAGCATTACAATATGCTGCTACAGTATCATCATCTAACGAAGACAATATCTTATTTCTTGGTAGCCACAGGTAGACATTATTATCGGGACAATCAGTATAATTGCATGACAAGCGCAAATACAAGAAGTGCAAACAGAATCACTAAGACAACAACTAGTAGCATCATCAGCATGACATCGGCGGCGGCGGCGACAACCACCGCAGATTCTTCTTCGGAAGAACCATCATCATCAATAATAAGTAACAACATCAAAGCAATATTATTTGATATGGATGGAACTCTCTTGGATACTGAAAGTCTCGCCGACAAAGCAATATTAATGGCTTTGTTTGGTGGGACACACAACGTCAATAACGCCAGTAGTAGTAGTAGTAGTAGTTCAGAAATCAATGACGATCGTTCTTTTTTGCCTGAATCGATCCGGTCTAAATCTCCCATGTCGGAATGGAGATTACCATGGGAATTGAAGAAACAAATTCTTGGATTACGTGGAAAAGAATGGGCACCGATCTGTTTGAAATGGGCCGCCGAACAGCATTGTTGTGGTGATCCTGATGATTCGTCTTTTCAACTTCCCACAGTTCAGGAATTGATTGATTCATGGGAAGATAATTTGAATGGTATGTGCACACAAATCGAGGCCTGTTCAGGCTCTAAAGCCTTAATCGGTGCTATGATAACATCGTCATTATCGTCATCAAAGAACAAGAAAATCCCTATGGCAATTGCTACCTCTAGTAGAATGTCAGGTGTTGATAAGAAACGGATTCGACATGAACGTAATCTATTCGAGCATATTGATGTAATCGTTACTGGTGACGATGAGGCAGTTACGAATGGAAAACCAGCACCCGATATCTACATAGAGGCTGCTCGTCGTCTTAACGTCCATCCTACAGAATGTTTGGTATTTGAAGATGCACTTTCTGGTGTAAAATCTGGCAAAGCTGCAGGTTGTTACGTCGTTGCTGTTCCTGATTCAAGATTTACAGACGAAGAACGAATAAGTTTGTTCCAAAACGAGGGTGGAGCTGACGTCGTTTTAAAGAGTTTGTGGGAATTTAATGGACGACCATTTTCTATGGATTTTGATATGAAAGATATTGTACAACGAGACGACCAATAAGATATCAATAAAGTTAATCAAAACATCAATAGATTAAGATGACATTCAATATAGGATGGCGGCGACGACTGCGAAAAACGGTACCTCTGATGATGACATAAATATAGAAAAACAATCGGGACTGACTGAATTTTTTATGATTATCAAACGATATAGGGGTATATTTTTGTACTTGTCGACATGTTTGGAAATTATTCATTCATTCATTCATTCATTCACGGGGGCTAATTTTTAAAAAGCTTCGAATCATTCCGGAGGATACTGCAAGAGGTAACTCTTTCGATTTACTCACAATGATTAGGGTTTACTTACAATGATGATTCTTAGGGGTGCACGGATTACGACGATGATGCAGATAATGATGATTATGATAATAGTCAATCTTTCCAATTCAATCCGACATCCACCAAATTTGTCATCTTTTGGATCCCAAAATCTTCATCGTAAACTTTGCATGTTAAATACCATATCATCAAGATCATTATAATTTGCAAACCAAAAATTTACATCTCCAAATTGGATTGATGATTCCGATTGTTGTTATTTTTTTTGTGCTAACTTTACATTCAAATTATTTATTATGGAAAACGTTATTTTGTTTCGATTCAACTTTAACGTTTATACATATATATGAATCTGCTCCTCCAATCAAATCCTATCAGACAATTCTATGCACTTTATACAAGTCTTACAAAAAGTTTCCCCATGTTTTTTTGTTGCTGTTGTTGACGATGTTTGCTTTTACTTATTACTGTCGATATCGTTGTCGATGCAGATTTCTTCGAATTGACTCGTGTAAATAGATTATAATTGTGAGCATGCATTTATCAATCGAATACAGTGCAGGTGAGGGGAGTGACGAAAAATTTGATTGATTCGAGAATATAGAAATCAATCCTTTACTTTATGGTTCACCCACCCCCTCTGCTAGCTAGTTCGCTCACTTTCTATGCATACGGGTACCGGATAATTTGGCGCTGTTATATTGGACATTCTGCTCGGTTTCGCTTGGGATGTTAACGTTACACCGTACGTCGGTAGTAGTTTTTGAGAGCTTGCATACGACTAGATGGCTACTGTAGGTTCTGCTTCGCCGATTGGAGGCGAACAGAAAAACAAAATGAAATGAAAAATTAAGCTTTATCATCAAAACCCGAAAATTGTAGAAAACGTGCGCGTGACGGACAAAGAAATATTTGAGAGCGTCGATATTTTTGGTGTCACCCCAATTCTGATTGGAAACAGCTTTTTCTTGATGACGCGTGTAAGGGCTTACTTTAAGTGAACGATACATTTTCAATTTGGCTTATATTCCTACGTCCTCCGGTAGTTGAAATTGATTCTAGTTCAATTTCGTAGGAGAGATTCATTCGCGATAAGATTCGATTAAATGTTGGCTATGCAATTACGTATGAGCTGTTCGAGAATGCAGAGAAAACGTATTTTCTTTGACACTCAATGATAAAAAAAATTGTGAACGGTTTCATCTGTTTTCTGTCATGTACTTCGAAGTATAATGATGCATGCAATAATATAAGCAATAAGCCAACGAAAGAAGAAAAGAAGACACGACCAACGTTCTTTACTAACGTTAGTCTGCTCATGGGTGTATCAATATCGAAAGAACTCTGAATAGAACTGTCTACGGATTCATAATAAAAAGCAAGACGACTAACACAAAACACAAGAAATAATATGGTACAACCAATAGTAAATCATCATGATAGAATTAGAAGAAGCACCGGTAGTATTAAGAAACGCTATAGAACTGCTAGGAGGAGGACAAGAATAATACTCAGAACCTCCTACTTGGCTTTGTGCGCTTGTTCTCTTATTCCCTTTACTATTTGTTTCCCTGTCGATGTATCGAGATCAAAATCAATGTTGAAGACAATGCCCGTTCAGTCTTCATTACAACAGGTAATGTTACCCTCATCGTCATCTACGTCTCAGTCACTATCACAATCGCAGTCACAATCCCCAAAGAAGAAGAACAAGAACAAGATCAATAGTGATACAAATATAACTATCACAAACGTACAGCAGCAGCAGCAGCAGCAAAGGCAGCAAGAAAGACAATTACTACCACTTCGAACGATAGAATATCGTCGTAGGAAACATGAATGGGCCAAACGATATACTAGTCAACAGGGTTTACGTGAAGCATTTGGTTCGAATCGAAATAAATTTTGGGGTGATCTGGATGCAAAAACAGCACGACGTCTCTATAAAAAATTACTCTTTCCAACAGCACTGTCAGAGCTTATTTTAGAATTGGGGGATGATGTGATTCGACCAGAAGAATTATCACCATTGGCCTATGAGGCACGTAAGGCAGCAAAGCTGTATGTGAGAGAACGATGTCGAGTTCCATCACGTGTTGGTGCATATTTATTTGATGGTATACGTCAATTTCGTAAGCATGGCAAATTTCAAATGGATGGTGTTACGTATGAACAATTATGGATTCGTTATTATCACGATCATGATATTGATGATCCTGATGACGATGGTGGATTCGGTTCTTTGTTGTTTGGTCACGATGATGATGATATTGATGTCGATGATGATGTCGATGATGATGTCGATGATGCGGTGACTGAAGAACAGATCATTATGCGTACCTGTCAAAAAATACTTGAAAAGTCGTATACAACAAATGAAGCAATTGATCGATTTTATCTGAAGAAATACAATGAGACGAAAGAACAACAAGGCGAATATAACAACAATAGCAATAGCAATATTAGCATCAACGACGATGACAATGATGACAATTACAAAATCACCATCAAAGATCGTATCGTACGAGGAGGACGAACACAACAAAGATGGAGGAGAAGGAGAGGACGTGTTGATCGTTACAATGATCTTCTTTTAGAGAGGATAACAAATACCCTCGAGAGGGATGTGCGTAAATTATTACTGTCCTACTCTTCGCCATCTGAAAATGAAGATGATATTGTGAACCATCGTCTTCGTGATGGAGAGGGAATTGGAATTGACAACGAATATGATAAACGAAATAACATCAATTACAACAACAGTAACAACACAAAGACAATGAGATGTTGTCATCTCGAAGAATGACACAACAAGAATATCATTCTTTAAAATTATTTGCAAAGGCTAGAAAATATTCCCAACAACAACAAAAACTTTCGATTGATGCAACGAAAGCTGTACATTTTAGCGATGATAATGATGATGATGATGATGATGATAGTAGCAAGAAAGACATTATCTCGTTGCGAGGTGGAGAGATAATAACAATGCAATATTCAACATCAGTTTCAAGATGAAACTATAAGGTTAACATCAAGTCCACAATCATTCCACCGCTGGGAGGTTTCCGTACACGAGAAGGTTCATTTGTGTCACAAACGACTATGACAATGCTATTGTAAATGGCCTATGAATACTTTTTGTATCGTATACGTTAACGTTGGTGTTGTTGGGACTTGACCCTGGTTATTCCTACTACCACTCATTGCAACCATGCCTCTTTGTTGCTTGCATTTGCATTGCTATTTGCTGCAAGACCACCAATAATAAACTCTGCTTTAATTTGCAGTCGTCGAATCGATTCTAAACGTTTTTTTTCATTCGTACTATTGCAACGTCATTCATTCTTATTCCAGCATTCTGAAGTTATTGTTGTTGCTGATCCTGCTGTTGCTGTTGCTGATGCTGATGATGCAGTTTTTGACCTTGACGTTGTTGTTGACGTGTATAGTATCTCATACATTTTGAGATATCAGACAATAGATCTCCTGGTCTTAGATGGATGAAAAAAACATACTATTGCAGAGGATCAGAAACAACGAAGTGTAATGAAGTGTAATGAAACATCGATTTTTCTCTACCACTAAGTCAAGTATGGATGTTAAATCAAACGAATGGAAACTGGAAACGCTAGCTAGCAGTACGAATTCTTCGACCCAAATAGGATGACTGTTGCTACCTTTATATTAACTAATTACAACCTTTTCACATGCCATTTTGAACCTTTGACTACTATTATTACTCAATCACACCCATATTATAGATATTTATCAGACCAGAAATCACTCTAAATCTAATGGATGGGTAGCTTCAGAAGATAGACAGGAAAGAAGAACAGTATAGTATGATGAGAAGAGGTCGTTGCAACATTGAGTAGTAAACAAAAAATTCAAGCAGGAAGATAAGTCACACTGATGTAATAATTGCATAGCTAGTTGCTAATGACAGCTCCAATAGCAAACGTTACTTTGATGGTAATATCCACATAAATCTAGCCATGCATTGTATGTGTCAAATGCATTTAAAGCAATTGATTTTCTGTGAAGAGCTGAATAACTTATTCACGTACTTACCTAATACTATTTTATTCATATTGGTGATGATGTTGGTATTAGTAGAGAAGATTTCTGTGTTCTATTTGGCAGGCATTTTTTGACTATTCCTCCTGAGAATATAATGTGATTCAACTCACCTTGCTTTTTTCTCATGGAAACTTTTAGATGGAATGATCAAACACGACTCTTTTGAGAGGGCAGAGAAGATAGTTTTATCAGCTGACAATGACTTTAATCTTGTCACGCATGCCATTGGTGTTCCAAACACAAGTGGGTTTCTTCAATTTGCTGTAATCCTGGCAAGTTTTGTAATTACGAAACCAAGCACTCTTCGATTTGACATTAAGAAAAGTTTTCGCTGGATCTACAAGATTGTTCAGGATCAGATTTGTTCAGGATCGTCTAAGCATAAAAACACCATTAACATTTTCAGATAATGAGCCACCCACATTTTGGAATGTCGGAATTCCGGGTAAAACTCATATGCGAATGGTTGGGGCGCAAACATGTTTGCTTACGGCTTTGATGAACGATTCTTGAAGCATATTGTCTACTATACCACAAATGTGTCGCATATCACTGGTGGATGTTATCCTGTACCTGTTTATAGTACATCCATTTAATTTTGTTAGTATTCTCTTGGAGCTACAGCATACAGATACTTTCACAGAATATTGATCTTACTAATACGTGTCTTTTCTTTTTTACTCTGTGAACGGGATTGGCAAGCATCAATTTGAGATCAAATAGATATAAGCAATAATAAATCGCCAATAATCCCAGACAGCAACAATATTCATCACTCAAGGAGTGTGCTCCAAACATATTCTAGCTAGTGCAGACGGGAAAGGAAAAGTAAGGATCAAATTAGCCTACAAAGTACTTTCACGATGATCATTCTCAATTTTTTTATCTATGAAGTACATATTTAACGGGTGGAATTTCTTTCTTTTAGACAAAGTATTAAGTAATATTAGATAATATACATATAGACTAATTACTAGCGTGGTGTTGCTAACATCTGGCATAACTTGAAAGTGAAGTAGATATTTTATAGACTTTCACCATCACCGTCGTCTTTATCTCTCTCTTCGTTCGTATCAGCACTATCTTGATCATTATCTTCCTCTGCTTTTTGTAACGCCGCGAGACTTTGATCAATAGCCCAGTCCGCAGCTAGAGACGCACCTTCTTCTTTCCCTTGGTCTTCTACCTTGGTTTGGTCGGCAATGGCACCCCATATCTCGGCCTGCTCGAGGGCTTCCTCCTCTTCTTTTAGCCGTTCCTCTCGTCTTTTCCTTCGTTCTTCTATTGTAGCATCATCTACGATCTCTTCTTCCGTATTATCGGGTGTACTACTTTCATTGGAACCGACTTCCGCATACCGACTAGCAGCTGCGATGACACCATCCCAGTCACCCTTGTCAACTAAAGTATTGATTTCCAAACTACGCGTCGATGATGATGCGATGGACTCACTGTCTGTATTTTGCTCTTTGGTATTGTCACCTTCTTCGTGACCGTATGCGTGTCCAGAAAGACCAGCAGCAGCTTCCGCAACGTTCTCCCAATCTTCATTATTTATTGCCTCCTTGAGCTGAGCTTCATGGTCTTAGCTTCCTCTTCTTCATCCACTTCCATCGGGGTCTCGAGTACTAGTCCGCTAGTGGCAGCAGCAGCAGCATCATCAAGGGCGGTAGTTTCAGAATTCTCGATCTCTTCCATCCACATATCATCAGCCGGATGGCCCGTGTTGTCAACTGCTCCAAACGCTTCTTTGTTCGATTTCTTGTCTGTTACATACGCTTTAGCTTCTCGTTTGGCCGACTTCTGACTTTCCTTCCGTGCCTTTTGGGCGACCTGTCGTTCTTGCATCGATCGAAGCGTTTCGACTAATTCCTCCTCACGACCACGAAACTGTGTCATCATCTCGTCAACATTATCGGCTTCCTCCGGAACGACTGCAACAACCAATGCTTCTACCTCATCTCGAATCACGTTCAATTTTCGCGCTTTTGACCTCGTGGAGGCTGTATCGCTAGTGGCGGTCAAACCCGTTGCTGTGTAAGTCGACGGACTTGTTGTTGTATCAATAGTATGCGATCCCGACAAGTTTGAAGGAGCTGTACCTGTAGAAGAACCTCCTCCGGATCCTGATACTCCAGAGCTGGTATGTGATCCGGCTGTAGAAGAGACGACCGATCCTGATTCTGAATTTTGTGATGATTGTGCGTCTCCCCGCAAAGCTTCCTGCGCATCAAATTTCGCTGCTGCTGCAACAACACCTTCCCAATCACCAGCTTCAACGAGAAGATCCAATTCTGCAGCACGTTCTGGATTCAAAGATTTTTGTTTCCTTAATACTGACCCACTTTGTTTACTACTGCCATAGGTATCATCATCCACGTAGGCTTGAGAGGCTAGAAGGGCCGCCGTCACACCTACTGCAGCCCAATCACCCTTCTGGATAGCATCGTCGAGTTCGGAATAAGTTGAATGTATACTATCTTCTGTTCCAGCATAACTGTGGCCTGGACTAGGACGGAATGCGGATCCCTGACTGTGTGCTGGACTTAAACTATTTATCGGACTTAAACTTTGAGATGCTGTACTGGTTTGTTCTTGTTCTGCGGAACGGTTCCTTATTGGGCTTGCCACTAACGAGGAAGTTTCATCGACCGATTCTTCATTGTGCATTCCCGCTGCAACAATAGCGACACCAGCACTGGCTAATGCTATTGGTGGGATACTATCCAAACTATTGTCAACCGAGGAACCATCTTGGTTGGAAGACCAACCCGACTCACCCGCAGACGATGCATCGTCGAAAACCATAACCTTAGTACCGGGAACTTCGTACAAAGCATTGGATGGTCGTTTCTTCTTTCCAGGACTGCTGCTACCCTTGGTGCTACTGGTGGGGAGACCTTTTTGACTACCATCCTTGTCATTTTCCGAAGAAGAAGAGGTGACAATTGCTGCAGACGTACCTACGACAGCTACTGCTCCTAGTGCACCGATTCCCGCGGCAGAAGTTGAATCGACCGTCAGCTCTGGTGATTGAGCAGGATCTGCACTTATCGAAGAGGGAGTTTTGAATTTTCCTCCACCTTTGTTAAAATCATCATCTCCTGCTCCTGTTGCATAGTATGCATCATCCTCAACTATGCTTGTGACTACAGCACCCTGTAATTCACCGGCTCGCTTGATCTCCGCTTCCTCAACGTCTTGCATAAATTCACTATCGGCGGCACTACCACCACTAAGGTTACCGCCAGCAGATTGTATTCCTCGACGACGAGCTGCCCCAATGACGAGCAAACCAATGATCAAACCCCCAAGACCCGCCAATACGATACCTGCTATACCCGCTGGAGAAATTGGAGTGCCGCCCGTCTCTCCGGTAGTCACAGAAACGACAGAATCGGGATTGACTTGATCCAATGCAACTTGTAATTGACATTCTCAATAGCTCTATTTAAAGCACTTTGGAATGAATCTTTAACGGCGACTGGATCGACATCATCATTGCTTTGTGAATTATCTTGTAGCTGACGACGACTCGTTGGGGCTGGGTCATTCGTAACGATGTCCAACTGGATGGAAGCCGTTACCGTTTCACATCCATCATTTGATGAGACGTAGGATGGACAATCCGTGATAGTGGTACCGTCGATAGTCGTTGGTAAATTAACAATTACAATAGTAGCCACCAAACTTCTACTACTACTACGTTGGTTCACAACATACCTAAGACTCCTAATCCTATTAGTAGTCTCTGCTGCGTCGTTAGTGCCCGCATTCATGGAATCTGCGACCTGTTGCGCTAAAATATTCATACTATCAACTAAATCAGGTTCATAAGACGATGATGGAACATCTTGGATATTACCGTCCGTGATCGCAATTCCGTAATTGACTGTAGCAACCTCCATCGAAATACTCGTTGGTGCTCTCGAAATAGAAGGAGATGATGGAGCATTCAAGGGTGCTGATGGTGATATAACTGCTGCTGGTGACACACTGGGTTCGGCGTCTGCTGGATTCAATGTCATCCTCGGTACGGAGGAAGGTACATCAGTAGGGGAAGGAGATTTTCCAACAATTGGTATAGACGTAACGTCATCATCTTTCACAGTGGGTTCGACAGTAGGTTCTTCATTCGGTTCTCTGGTCGGTTCACTCGTTATTGGTTCTTCTGGAGTTGTTGGTGTATCCGTTGGCTTATCCGATAGCTTTCCTCCAGTAGTTGTTGGCTCATTAGTTGGTTTATCTGTTTGAGGAGGAGTTGGCAAAGGAAAGAAATTTGTTGGTTTATTGGTAGGCTTCGGTGTGACTTCTTCTTCTTCCTCCGTTGGTTTTCCAGTAGGCTCACTCGAAGGCTCGTCAGTTAGTTTGTCTGCAGGCATACTCGAAGGCTCGTTAGTAGTAGGTTTGTCTGTAGGTTCATTCGATGGCTTTTCAGTTGTTGGCTCATCCGTAGGTTTGTCTGTTGGTTTATAACTTGGCTTGTCTGTAGGCTTATTCGATGGCTTTTCGTTGTTGGCTCATTCGTTGGCCTGTCTGTAGGCTCATTCGTTGGTGAACTAGTCGGTTCGTAACTTGGCACGTCAGTAGGTGTATCTGTAGGCTTATTGGTTGGTTTCCTAGTAGGACTCCTCGAAGGACGATTTGTTGGTGTTCTAGTCGGATTTTTACTAGTAGGTCTTTCGGTTGGCGTTTTAGATGGTTTATCAGTATCAACAACAACGATAGAAGGCGCTAATGCCGGCGCTGCAGATGGTATGTCACTGATCAATAGTCGTTCAATTGATGTTTCTGTTAAAAAACAAACCTGATATAGATATTGTTCCTGCTCGTAGGTAGGAACCTGTCCAGGATGTGTCCCATTAACATCGATATGTGGATCTTGACTACAACACTGTGGATCAATTGAATTCCCACCATCAAATGTTGGCATCTGTAAACAAAGACACGTTAAGATATAAAATTACTTTGCAGTATCAATGGCAATTCTTGATAACGATCAACACGAGGTAAAAATCCAGGTGGGCCCATAATTTGTACAAACGTAACAAATTCATCATTATCGACCTTATAATCTTGATTCGTATCGGCAAGATATAACGCATCGTAACAAAATGAGAGTTCATTTTGTAGTAGTCGATTGGGATAACTTGGTTGTAATTCCTGCTGTTGTTCCTGTTCAAGTAATAGGTTTTGATAATCTCTTTCTACTCCAGCGTGCATACTAACATACGGATTCTGTTGCTGTTGTTGTTGTTGTTGCTGCTTCTGCTGCAGGTGACTACTTTTACAATAACATTTGGAACACAGTACGATTAAAAGTAGTATCGACAACCATCCTCCACCACAACGACGTCGACGATTGGGTCTTACTATTCTTGTCAGCATCGTTGTCATTTCTGTAGGTTGGTGTATGTATGATACTGGGATATTACAGAACCTCCTCGTCGTTCCGTTTGATCAATACTAGATCGAAACGTTATTATCGTAGACTGTAGCTACAAGTACCGCCTTCTACCACTACCAGTTTTTCAAAAGGTATAAATCGTACGTACGGGATAGCTGCTCTGATCCTCTCTTTTTCTTTTTGCCTTGCTTGCTATTGGATTGCTGTGGGATAGATTTGCTTGTTTTATAATGATCGGAATGCCACTAACATGCATTGTCAATCTCAATCACGACAATACACCATACACATTATTATTTGTTTTTTTGGCTTGATATATAGCGTACTTGATCGGACCTTTACTTTGTATGTGACATGAAAGCGCTGTTGAAGCACGAGCCATTCAGTAGATAATTTTAAATTCAAGAAAATGACAGGCTGGCTTTCATCACGCGATTTATATCAATTTTGAAAAACTAGAATTCCATAAAAGTTGGACGGTAATTAGAGCGCGGGAAGTCTTGAACTCCCGATTGAATCAAACTGCGCGAGAAATCTGCATCGCACAAGGTGATCATATCGATTTTGATCACAATATGAGATATAATATTATGATATCTTTTGAAGGAAATTTTGTCTGTTTGGGAACGTTCTGTGGAGAGGTGCAAAATTTGTGTTCGCTGGCTGACAACACTTTTATTGATTTGATATTAGCAGCATCTCTTCTTTATGATACATTGAATTGTATGATAGTGAAAACTGAAAACCCTACTACTACTGGCTAGACGGTCCTAGTAGATGAGATATATCTACATCTGCTTGTATACATTGTTTTTACTGATGAATTGTAGAAAAGATACAAGTTTAACTAAGATATTAAATGAAAGTCAGATAAATCCTTTGAACTATAGAAAATGCCTCTACTACCTCTAATGCTTTCTTGATTATTTCTACTAGTAGGAAGATGTACAATAAAGAAGTTTTCATGTTTCATTTAGCGACGTTGTTTGTTGGTTGATGTTTCAGCAAATATAGAATTGAGTATGATGCGCCCTTGTTACCACCACGATCTAATCAGCCAGTCGCTCGAGTTGCCTTATCTTTCTATTCTATTTCCAACCGCAACCCTTCATCACCTGCACGAACCGCCAATGGACAAACAATTGGTGTATTCCATTTGGACCATAATTCACCAATCGATTCTACAACGCTCGGTCGATCAATGTACAGACATGCAACGGCGTCATAGCCACCAGCACCTGGTACTAATGCTGTGATAACACCTGGTAGTTTAGATGTTGCATCACATAATTCTTGTTGAGGTGGTGGTTCGATTGGTACACCCGCAACTTCACCCATCAATCGTAATTCATTACGAATTTGTAGAAAGTCATTTCGTAATGACGTTAAGGGTGAATTAGAGGACCATTCAGATGCTGGCATTGTCGCAAGGGAGTCATAATCGATGACATCATTATCATCATTATTATTCTGTTGTAGTGTTGTCAATTTACGAATTGATTCAACAATTTTTGGATTTAGTTTTGACAATGTAGTCCAATGTGGAATTTCATTATTGTTGTTTTCGTTATTTTTGTTACGTTCTTCTGCCTTCCATTTCAATACTGTTCGTGCCATACTTGGTGATTCGGATCCTCCTCGAACATCAGCCAATATCAATTGCAAATCATTTGGTAACTTTAACGCTTCCACCATATCTTCTTTCCATGGAACTAATTCGACTGAGCTCCGAAGGGTTTCATACAATGATTGGTGATGATTTTTACTCTTGTCAGACTCGATGTAATTCTCGTATTCGTCAAGCTGTTGCAACAGATCTGGTAGCAAGCATTTTGGAAATCGTTTGTAAACATGAGTTCCATGACAAGCTGCGCTTACGTCGAATCCACTTCCAACTTTTCCTTGAGCAAAACAATGACAGATCTGCGCAAGATTGTGGATGATTGCGGATAGCGATGAAGATGATGACGGAAGTAATTTTTGCTCTTCCTCATGCTGCTGTTGCTGATGAGAACGTCTAAAATAATGAATTAATGCTCCGACTAAGCTAGTTGTTAACGCCGCCGAAGAACCAAGTCCCGTTTTATGAACGACGGCTTTGCCGGTGTCTGGATCTTTGGGACACGGAAGGAAACGTGGTAGAGCAGCAACATCTGCTGGAGTTCTATTATTAGTACTTGGTAAATGAGGCAAGACGCTGTAAAAATCATTGTCGGCTCGGATAAGAATTTTCAATGAGGTAATATCGCACTGCTGCTGCTGCTGCTGCGACGACGATAAAAGATAGATCAAACATACTCTCAATGTCTTTTCGACGAATGGATTGACACTTTCATTATCAGACGATGGAATCAACCGTCGATTTGACTTGTCGTATTTGTAGTTCCACGTAGAATGGAATTGAGGTGAATCAACTCTAATAGTAATTTTGTTTTTGTCGTCGTCCTTTTTATCCGTACTCGTCGTATCGTCACTACTACCACCACCACTACGAACGCTGGTGTAGAATCGTTTGTCTGCTGCGACGACGAACCCAGCATTAGGTGCCTCTAACACAAGATATCCGCCGGCCAGAAGGACCTTTCCTGGTGCAGAAACCGTTACTTTGTCATTGATACTACTCATTTTGAATGTAGTAAGATAGATTTTTTTTTATCTTGTAAGTGTTATTTTAAATTTGTTCGTAGTTTGTGTAAAATGAAAGAAAATTTTAATATATTGCTTGATACGTAAAACAAGAGTAAATCGGACTGAAACAGTCCCTCTCGACAACGTCACAGGCAATCTGTAAGAATCGAATCAATCAGGCATCAAGATAAAATAAAATTAAAATACATCGAACAGTTTCTATTGACAGTATGAATTAAGTTACCGGTACTTACTTATTTACTTCCGATAATAATATTGTACCAGTACCGCAATAAACACGGAAAAACAAAACAAGCGAGGCTACTAATAATATAATGACGAGAGAACACACTTCCCCTCTCCATGGAATGATTCTGTTGATGCTATTGGCATGTGCATCCACTTTTTCTGTCGCCACCCCTCCGCCTATTATTGGAGCTTCTTCGGCGTACTTAGCAAATATTGGGCGCACTACGAATAATAATGACAACACAAACAACAGTGATCATTCTGGTCATGCTACATCATCAGAATCGTCGTCGTCTTCGTTAGAATCAATAATACCAATGATTACCCCGGCTCGTCAAAGTCTTCCTGATCATTTACGATTAGAAGAAATACCCGGCAAGGGATTTGGAATAATAACCAAAGTTTTTATACCAAAATTCACGGTCGTTGGTGACTACAAGGGCGAGGTTATGACAGCAGAAGAGAAGGATCGACGATATCTTCAATCGTATTCTCATCTACAACAACCAATTGATGAGGAATGGAAACAATCTCGTATCGATAAAGGACAGACAATAACGGGGTCGTATCTATTTGGTGTTGCTGTACCAAATGGGGCAGATATATATGTTGATGCTGAGGATGAATATTACAGTCTATGGACAAGATTTCTGAATCATGCACCATTACCATTTTCCAATGTAAACCCAAAAAGTTTACATGAAGGGATAGATGGAAAACCAAGAGTATGGTTTGTTTCGATAAGAGATATTGAAATTGGGGAAGAAATCTGCTTTGATTATGGAGATGATTACTGGCTGCCGGAGGATAATGTTGTATAATTTGTACCTTTCCTCTACCTTTTCCATACATTTTTTCAAAATTATTATCTTGAAAAAGTATCAATGAAACCGCCATACCTCTATTATGACGGGCATTAGTTTTCCGAGAAAAATCTGTCTTTCTATTGGTGTCCGTTTTCAATGCATCCACACACACGCAACGCATCGCATTGGATTGCATATACACTGTATGGTATCTTTATTTATTCCTGTAGTCTCAATTGTGGATGAGTCAGTCAGGCTGATACTTTGTATTCTTTACTTTGGTTGTTTGTGGTAATGTAGAGTCTATAGTATTATCAACCTTCTAAATTTCTTCTTTTTTAAGACATTGTAGTTATGTAATGCTACATGGTAACCAAATTCTTCAGCTAGATCAATGATTATCATATTACACACCGCCAATTTCATTCCAACTCCCACATTCCATAATTCCTGTTGTTATAAAAAAAACATAAGAAACATACCTTCTGTATTTTCAAGAATGAGATCTAGAAATGAAGCTACTTCGGTGTTAATGCTTAGCAAGAAAATAATCCGAAATCAATCCTATTCCTTGTGAGTTATCTACTGTATACCGGCATAATAAAGCAATATATCTATTATTGTATACACTGTATACACAGTACTCTATATGTTTTCGGATCCCTTAACGATCAAATATCGTTGCCCCTCTTTCATCAACCAAGCACGACTGACTCTCCTCAAATACAGTCGTGGATCATGAAACATCAAGAATCTACACTTCGAAGTTTTGAATGGATAACAGTTGATGTCATTTCACTTGTACAGTAGCATACTGTAGCAAGAAAGCATTCTTTTTCACATCAATGTATCAAAGAGGGAAAAGAGAAGCGAGTTCTCATTTCATAAATCGTTGAAGCAAAGTCATAAAAATAGATTCTCAAACACTTTAAGTACGGCTCATATCACTTTGTTATTAAGAAAATATCATCATGAAACTATTGTCTCTTTCAGTATTCGTCTATTTTGGGACCCAAATCAACGCCTTTCAACTGGCGAATACTACTAGAAATCCATTCTCATTAGAACTCACTGTTTTCAAGAATCCAATGGAAGGTTTCCTTCAGAATTTGGCCAACAATTTCGAACCTATTCATGGACATGGTAGCCTCGAAGAGGATCTTGACGACGAGTATGAATCCCAGCAAGAAATCCTGAAGGAACGTAAACGAAAGAACATCGACAAGAGCCATCTCAAAAAAAAGTATTCGGATCCTGAGGACCATAAAAGCTTTGATCAGAATGTTGGACTACAAGACAATAAACCCAAAAAGAAACCTTTCTGGGGGAAGGATGTTTCCCCTTGAGATAGATAGATGACGATAACGATGACAACCACGATGATGGTTTGGGTAGAGTTCTACCAAATGCATCATTCCAACTATATCTTCAATAACTTCTCTTACAAATACACTAGTTGGTTTTCCAACTATAATCTATAGTAGATAAAATGCATATCCTTCCACCACAAAAACATACTCTTTCCTACTTCTCATTCTCAAAAGCTAATATTCAAATGATAGCACACTGTTGTCGAGCGAATTATGTTTAATTGACTATCTTTTTTAGTTAGCAGCAGTAAGCCTGATGAAGAACGTGGACGATGCACAAAAAAATTGGAAATTGCACTAAGGAAATATGATTTACCTACATACTGATAGGAAATGGGTAAAAACCATGATAAAGTCGAATAGTAGTAGCTCAATCAATCATTTAAATTAATACATTATTAAGCATCTAACGTTAGTATACGAGCACGCTGCTCTGCTTCCAGGAGCCAATCATCCTTCATCGACATACTTTGTTTGTGGTGTTCAACTGTTTTGAAGAACGAATCCTTGTCTAAAATTGCACCATCTGTTCCATAGGCCGCTGCCTGCCATGCTATAGCTAATTTAGAAATAGATCGACCCGAGAATCCATCCGTCATTTGGACAGCCATTTCGATCTCGGCTGGTCCGATACCATCAGTGACGACCGCCTTGGCCCAACCTGGGGGTTTGATCAAATATTTGTCAATGTACATAGCAATCATTTGCCTTCTTTCTTCGACACCGGGAAGTTCGAATTCGACCATCTCATCCACACGATCTAGCAACGCAGGATCGAATTGAGCAGGTTGATTACTAGCATATACCATCATGAATTGATTCGACTCGGTACCTGTTCGGAACAAAAATGCGTTCAAAGCATTGCGTTGATCTTCACTAATTTTGGTCGTTTCACGATTTTGTAAGAATGCATCTGCCTCATCGATGAATAGCAGTAAGCCTCTACGACTGGTTTTTGCCCAGTCAAATAACTTGTGCAATTCTGTTACGGCGTCACGCCCTAATGGCGCAATGTCACCACCCGTCAAAATGGCAAAGTCTAACCCAGAATGATGAGCCAAACCCGAGCAAACATAGTCTTTCCAGTACCCGGTGCGCCTATCGAAAAAGATAACAAACAAAAGAGAGTACATGGTGAGTAAGACGAAAATTATACATGGTTAATCAGATGAGAGTCTCACATTTCACACAAAAGTCATTTTTATCACAACATTATCACAACATACCATGCAATAGTAAATGCCGAAAGGGAGCCTTGTTCTTTTTTGTGTTAGCTGTCGAAACAGCGATTTTTGTCAACTGTGAATCCAAATCGGGTCTCAATACAATGCCCTTCAATGCGTCCTTTTCTTGTGTACCGATTCCGATCAACCGTTTCGTGGTCGGGATGGGTTGCCTCGCAAGTTGTCCTAAACTAAATCGACTTGTTTCACGGACTAAACTTGGTTTTCCCAATCTCGCTTCGATGAATCGTCCGGTCACACCGATAGATGTACGGGCCGTGTACACACCGATAGCAATCCCGGTTACGGTCAATGCCGTGTTCCGTAGTTTGTTGGTGTCATCCAAGTACGATTGCAATCCCTCCCCGAGCATTGTTCCTGCGTCTTTGATAGACTTCAACACCGTATCACGTCGTTCGATCGCTTCCTGTTTTAATTTGTCTAAGATCAAGTCGTGATTTTCACGTTCTTGACGAATTCGTCCATCGGCTTCCGCCTGAGCTCTCGCCAATTCCATCTTTGTCTTTAACGAAGCCTCATGTTCCGCTGTCTTGCGACGCATTTGCTCTTGTCGTGCAACCATTTCTTCCTGTTTTTTTAATTGTTCTCTGTGAAGTATTTGTTGTTGTTGTTGTTATTGTTATCGTATTAATATTTTTATAGTTGTCGTTATAGTGAAAATCATAGATGAAAGTTAGTTACAGTGAACAATGGGGAAATTGGAATCGAAAATGATAAAGTCGAAGCCGATGTGGCGTTCAACACGATAACGACCGCCGACCATTGAGGAAATATACTCGGATCCCACAAAACAGTACAGAAAAAAAAGACAGACCCAACCCAGCCAGCCCAGCCCAACTGACAACTTTTGTATGTTTATATCTTTTGAACTAATTGACTTACTCTTGCATATACTTCTGGGCGTTTAGCATATCACTTGTCGTTTTCGTTCCAATTCATCCATGTATTCTGCTCGATGACGTTCGTGTTGTGTTTGTGCTTCAAGAGTTTTGCGAGCCTCCTCACCTTCCCGTTCGATATTTGTGGATCGTTGTTGTTGGGAGTATGCTTCCATTTCGGCTCGTTTCGAGGCTGCCTCATGTTGTTTCGTAACCTCTTGCGTCTTGATCAGTTCAATGGCTGCACCTGCGTTTTTACTAGCATCAGTTCACGTGCCGCCTTGGCTGCTCGTTCCAAACCTTCCGGATCAAATCCAGTTAAATTGCTACCACCCTTTTTATTCGCAGGAGGATTTTCTGGAGTTACAACTGACGACAAGGATTTACCGTCATCTTTGTTATCTTTACGACCGCCACCGAACATGATGGAATATATATGATATTTTTTTTTTCGATTATATATATGCTTTGAATATCTTCGTTCAATTTACAAGTCTTTCCTGCTGCTGTCTTCGTCGGTTTCGTAGATTATCTCGGGTCTTAATATGAATGATAGGTGTAGCCGATGAGCATGTGAAACATGCGAAAATAAAAAATAAGAATGTGAATGAGATTGAATGATCAAAGATGACGAGGCATTCACGTGCATTTTGGCGCGAGCGTTTTTTTGGTGGTCTGCGCGACATGACCTGAAGTACGAAGTACAGACAGAATGTTTCCAGTCGTGTATAATATATTGTCTAGGTTAAACATAATCCTTACAGTACGTAGTAGAGATGGCAGATTGAAATAACTAACTACTTCATATACATAGTCAATTCAAATGATTCTTCAAGGATTTTATTTATTAAATTTATAACCTAATTATCCTATTTTCTTCTCTTATTTCGATCAGATGGATCTCTAGATCTGTCCAACGTTTGGGTAGCTGGGTCAACCATTATTAGCTTCCCAGCTCTCGGTTCCACCGTGAACAATTCCACTCCCAAAGTATCCGTAAATCTTTTTGGAACATTACGCTCCACGTTAGATGTCGTTATATTAATAACAACTCCGGGACGCCCTCCTCGTCCACATCGTCCCGATCGATGGGCGTAATGCGATGCATCGGTTGGCAAATCCAGATTGATGACATGCGTCAAGAGAGGTGCATCTAAGCCACGAGCCGCCAATTCGGTTGCGACCACGATGCCCACATAGCCTTCTCGCAAGGCTTTACTTACTTCAGCGCGGTCCATCTTTTCGCTTCCCATACCGCCATGCAATGCTGCAGCAATAATGCCACGATCGGCCAATTTTTCCACTACAATATCCACTTTACGGGCGTTATCGACAAATATCAAGATCTGTTGGGGAATAGGATCTGTGTGCAAGATCCTTCGAACGGCATCTAAAGCCAAGCGTTTGTGTGGCACATGAACTACACCATGTATGACTGTACGACTTACTTGAGCTGCTATTGAAGTCGACGACGACTTACCATCAGTTGTTACTCTACCAGTTACCAACACATCATCCTCATCCGCCATGGCTTTTTCGAAGCCGGGACGCAAGAAGTCTATTACCTTTGACGAATCCATAATGTCCGTGGCAGTTGCCGAACATAACACCTTTTTGATTGAAAAAGAATTATTTTATGGAATAGCAAAAGAATAAAAGAATAGGTAAGTGTCGATAAGTATCAAAAATTCCGAATGTCTTTCGTCAAGGCTTTACTTACTGATTGGAGGGCGTTACCGTGTCGACGTTTCAAATTTTGCATTATAGCACGCGTTGGATCCCGATGAGCTTTGTATTCCAATAAAGCATCAAATTCATCCAAAACCAAAGATTGCAGAGAGCTTACTTTGAGCCTTCCACTTTTTTCTCCTGGTTTTCCCACCACAAGTTCTGCGATCCTTCCCGGTGTACCAACGATGATATTCGGTTTCCGCTTTCGTAGTTGTTCTAGATTTCGCTTGAACCCTGTTCCACCAATGGCCAACTGAGCTGTCAATCCCGTATCTTGAAGGAGATCCCTAGCGACACTAACAATTTGACTCGCCAATTCTCTACCAGGAGCAACAATTATGACAGCCAAACCGATATTATTGTTTTTAAGTTTAGTAGTATCTTCATTATCATCGTCATCATCATCATCATCATCGTGTAACGAATTCCATAACAACCGTTGAACAAGCGGGACCAAAAATGATAAGGTTTTACCTGAACCAGTGTATGTTCCAACCAAAACGTCATTTCCCGTCAATATAGCTGGTGTAGTCTTTTCTTGTACGGCCAGAGGATTTGGACAATTCATTTCGTATTGTAAATTACCAAGTATTTCTGTTGATGTAATTCCTAAATCTTCCCACGATTGTGCGTTTACTTTTTGTGCTAATATAGGAACATCTGCTGATTCGATAATTTCCATCGTCCCCTCGTCGACGGAATCCTGAAATTGACGAAATGCTTCTGCAACCGTCAAGAGACGAACTTTTCCTGTACTTTCCTCTAAAAGGGCCGTCGGTGGAACTGGTCGACTGTCACGACGCTTAGACGAAGAAGATTCATCATCTTCATCTCTATCTGATGCATCGTTTTGTGCTGTATCTCGATCTCGTTTTCGATGATCCTTTCTGGAAACAGGTAAATCATCGTCATCGTCATCCTTGGAGGGAGCTTTAGCTGCATCTGGATTAAAAAAATATCCCCCTCCTCCACTAGGTAATTTCTTATCACTAGCATGGTTAGTACCACGTCCTCCAGCAGGTTGTGGAGCGATCAGATGGTCGACTCGTGGAATGTATTCATCATTGTCTTCATCGTAAATATAATCATCTTCATCAACTTCTTCATCATCGTCGTCTAAAAATTCAAATCCTTCATCATCTTGATCATAGTATTCTCGTACACCCGTTGAGGCCACCTCATTTTCTTCCTCGTCGTCGTCCCAAGGATCTAAAACAGGTTCTGAAAATTTATTATTATTTTGTTTCTTATTTTTTACTTTAGTTTTCTGTTTCTTATTCGTATTCGAAGAATCATCATTTTCTTCGTCATCATAAGAAATTTCAAATCCATCAGGAATATCATTTCCCGACATCGATCTAGAAGAATCATCTAATGTTCCCCATCGTTTTGACATGGTTGATTCCAAATCATCTAACGATCTTCCGGATTTCCATGGTTGATTTGGTTGTAACTGTGGTTGAGAAGAAGAAGTTGATGACGAAGACGACGACGGCGATGATGGTCGTCTTTGTTGTGGTGGTTGTCGCGGTTTGTTTGTTGTTTTGCTGGTGGGATTGCTGCTGGTTCGTCTAGCATTATTATTATTATTGGATTTGAAACTTCCTTCTTCTGCTCCTGATCCTTCCGACTTCTTTTTTCGAGCGATATGAGATCCTTGTTGTGAGAAACGAGGCTTTTTCTGCTGTGCAAAGAGTTTTGTCGTAGTAGGTATTATCCTCGTCCTCCTTTTCTGCTGTTGTTGTTGTCGTTGTTGTTCTATCGATGATGCGGAAGTAGCTAAAGAATTGATTTTCGTTATCGATGGAAGGGTGAAACCTGAGCATCCATTATTGGATATCAATGCTAATATCACGGTCAGTACCAACATCGACGACTCGTACATGATAGTACTATTATTATCTTAATTTGTGTTGTTTGTCTCTTGTTATCAGTACATATACATGTCGTTGATGTACAAGTTGAAACTAAGATGATTGGTATTTCAAGACTAATTTCTTTTTCTCTTTTTTTAATTTAAATTCTTCTTTTTGATGGGTTGACGCTTGGATGAACGTATAAGAGGACGGACGGCACGTGTTGTGACCACTGCTTTTTTCCATTGCGTGGTAAAACGTGTAAAATCTTTTTTTGATTTTTTTGCACATCAAAAAAAGTACAACCAAATTATTATGCTCTCATAATTTCATAAAAGTTGATACAAAAGATTCTCTCTTCGGTACTAGTATGTACAGGTAAAGTCGAAGAAGCCATGAGCACACCCCATGACGGGGTGCTGCCGTCGAAACAAGAAAAAGCAATTGCAGCGAAAGCTCGGAAGGAAGCAAGAAGAGCATTTCGTAAGAAATTGGAATTAGAATCAAAGGATACAATTGCAAATCTTGATCTACCAGCCAATACCGTTATTGATTTAGAGGCATCTAAATCCAATGCTAATCGACCATTACCAGCTCCTCCACAAAATTTACATTCCGATTCGAATACAACGATATGTTTATTTTATCAATACAAGGAACCAGCATGGACATCGAAAAATCATAAGGCCGCATTAAATAAAGTTACAGAATTAGCATTAACACACCAGGTTACGGGACGAGGGTAAGTTATATTTGCATTCATATTCAATTCATTACAATAATGTACAGTATGTGCGTATCACAAATTATATATAACTGGTATTCTCACATCATATCATATTATCATTTACCCTTCTACTTTCCATCTGTTTTGTTTTAGTCGATGCGCACCAGAAGGTTTAAATTGTACGTTAACCGCCAGTGCGAATGATATTCGAGCTTTCTGTTACGCACTTAGACAATGGGATCCAATGTTCAATGAAACAGATTTCAAGTTAGAAGATGGAATTTCGAACAAGAACCGGTTTCGAACATTTACATTACGGAAAGTCGATGAGTTGGTTGGGTATACCTTAGATGGCATCAAAGCTCCATCTATAAATCGTCATTCAGGAAAGCATCTTGAGGCGACAGAATATCACAAACAAATGCAACAGAAGGATACTGTGATTATTGATGTACGGAATGCATATGAGAGTGATATTGGTCATTTCCAACCTCCTGAAGGTGGTGCTACATTACTTGATCCCCAAATGAGGACAAGTTCAGATTTTCCTAAATGGTTAGCAAGTAACGAAACGAAAGAAAAGTTAAAAAATAAAACTGTCATGATGTACTGCACAGGTGGAATACGCTGTGAAAGAGCGACCGCTTTGTTAAATCAAATCACTGATGCAGAAGAAGGTTTTAAAACTAAGGACGTTGTTATGGTCCGAGGTGGTATCGAACGGTATCTTAAAACCTTCAAGGAAGGTGGATTTTGGAAAGGCAAAAATTATCTTTTCGATAAACGAATGGAGCAAGCTCCCCCTGAAAAATCTCAAGAAGCACTGAAGAATGACGTGGAAAGCAACTGTTGCTTCTGTAAGAACCCATGTGCGGAGTATCGTGGTCAACATAAATGCGCCAAGATCATTCCATCATCAGGTCTACCTTGTTCGGTTCCTGTCATTGTATGCAACGAATGTCAGAAACCTGCAACGGATGAACCCGAAAAACTATCTTGTCCTCTGTGTGTGAAAGGTTATCAAACCCCCGAAACGGCACCTGATCTCATTGGACAAAAACGTAAATTGGGACTGATTGTGAATGGAGGTGTTGATCTCGTTACGGGTCAGAGGGTGGTACGTGAGCAACAACGGGTGTCTCAACGATTATTTGTTGGGAAACTTCCCTTAACGATAACTGCATCTAAACTCCGTCATGCCTTTGGCGATGCCAAGATCGAGAAAATCCAATGGATTGTTGACCATGAGACAAAGTCCTTCTATGGTTCTGCGTTTTGTCAAATGGCAAGCGTTGAAGATGCTACAAGAGCGTATTCATTCGGTTCAATTCAATTGTCACAAAAGAAGAAGGAACGAAAACATAAAGCGCGTGTTGCATACGCACCCATCCGTGAGAATGAAATTTGGCCTTTGATATCGAATGTGGAGTTAGAATACCCACCAATCGGTTCATAATTGTTGAATCTCAGTCCTGATATATTATTTTTGTTATGGTACGTCGCGTTGATGATTTTGTGTGTTTGTGATTTGTTCCTGATAATATAATGGAGTGATGATTTAGAAAAGGGATTGCGAACCTTAATACTTATGTATTGTACATTGAGGCATCTAGGGGTGGGCGTCGTAGTTCACAGCTGCCCTTGGAGTATTACACAGCCCATGAAAGCGCACCCGCCATAGTAAAGCTGACCATTATTTTTCGGTTTTGAAAATTAACGTAAGTAAGCTCTCCTGTAATTCATCTTACTCACTTATTATTTTGTTTCCGTATGCATTTCATGTTATTTTGCAGGTTCTTCATTTAACATGAAGATTTAGATATGCACTTAAATACCCAATTTGGAATATACATAATATATATAATTTAATATAAACCTTGTTAAATTACGTACCTCTTGCTTCTAAAGTAGATTTAGTACAAGGTACAGTAAGAATGTTATTTCTGCTATACATTTAGTACCGTAGAAATATTATGTATCTAAGGAGTCTTCCGCACCACCCCCATTTACAAAACAAAGGGGGGAGATAATGTCTTTGATTTTTGATTTTTGATTTTTGTTAGATGTGAAGCGAATTTGAAAATTGATACAGTAGATTTGTACAATAATGCTATAAACTCGACGATGGCGTATCAGTACCAGATTAAGTATACTCCAGCCATCATCAATTATTAAATTACATCAAATACAATTTAAAGTCGACAACGGCGTACTAGTACCAGATTAAGCATACTCCAGCCATCATCAATCATTTGAAGTTACATCAAAGCGAGTGTATTTGTTGTGATCAAAATAAATCGGATGCTGCTGCATGTATGTTCAGCCTCAAGATATGTTCGACTACTTCGTCTAGCACTATGACGAATTTCCTTTCTCGACAAAAGCAGGTCGTGGGCGTTTTCATGTGTTTTTGGTGCACTATCCGTCTATCTTCATCGTTATCAATGACAACAACAACGACGACGTCAGCATCAGCAATAACAATTCCAGCTCCGGCTGGGCTCTCATACTTTCCATTTCAGGATGATGCAATACAGAATTATTTAGTACCATCGCAACGTATTTTGTTGGGCGATGAAATGGGCTTAGGAAAAACTATCTCAGTTATTGGCGGCATGAATGTCCTACTGAGAGATAGGTACGTTCATGATGAAACTTCTTCTGAGTCTGAAGCAGTTAAGAAGCCATTCCAAGCATTGATAATTGCACCAAAGTCCGTCTTATCACATTGGGAAGACGAATTGCATAAATGGATAACAATTGACAACAATAACGATGACGACGACGAGAAAAATAATAGGGAATTCAAGTTTAAGATTGGAGTGATAAAAGCCAAACAGGGGATACCCGATATGTCATATGATGAAAACAACGATGGTGATGATGATGATGATGAGTCATCCATCATGTCGTCATCTTCGGTGTCGTGTGTTATATATCTGATTAATTACGAAATTGTAAACAAGTATCGTACTGAAATTGATTCTTTTGGTAAGATTGATCTGTTGGTTTGTGATGAATGTCATTATCTGAAGAGTGTCGATACACAACGAACTCAAGCCGTCTTCGGTCATCATATACATACTGAATCTATGAAACCAATTTCTACAGAAAGATTATGGCTAGTAACTGGATCACCCGTGCTTAACAATCCGAGTGAATTATTCCCTCTTCTGAATGCGATTGATTTAGAGAAAGAGATATTTCCAGAATTAGAATCGATAGATGCATTTCGTGAACAATATTGTCGTAAGCAAGTTTCACCATGGGGTGTATATTATAAAGGTGGTAAAAATTTGAGTGAGTTACGTATTCGTTTATCTCAAGTTTCAACAACTGCCAAAAGAGCTACACCAATTATGATCCGCAGAACAAAAAAGGAAGTCTTAACAGAATTACCAGATAAGCGCCATCAATTATTCCCATTAGATGATGGAGGTGAAGCTTCTAGACTAGAAAATAAGAAGCTACAAAAATTATTACAAGATCTAGAGGCGAAAGATAGTAAAACAAGCATAAAACAGGAGAAGGAGGGGGTTGGAACAGACATAACGAGTATCACCATGATTACTACTGAAAATTTGCAAAAAGTTAAAGTTGTACAGCTTAAAGATTTATTGAAAGTACGAGATCTACATGTAAGTGGTCGAAAATCGGAATTGATTCAAAGACTTATAGAATATGAATCAACCTCCACTACTACTAGGAATGACGATACAGACGTAGACGAGGAGGAAGAAGACAACGTCATCGACGATGAGGAAATTACAAGAATTCGCGACAGTGCTCAATCCGTTCTCCAATCTGCACCGAGTGACAATCGAAGTAAAGTCTTGTCAAAAATACTTGGATTTCAAACCGATAGCAAGACTGCAGTACTGGGTGCATTAATGAAAGCACGACATCAAACAGCGATGTCAAAAGTCCCGTATGCAATTGAACTATTAGATATTGCTACCTCGTCACATAAAGTTGTTGTTTTTGCTCATCATCGTGACGTACAAGACGCTATATATGATGCCTTCAAGGATCGGGCTGTTGTTTTAAATGGTGATACAAGTATGGAAGATCGATCAATTGCTGTCCATCGATTTCAAACAGATCCGTCTGTAACACTTTTTATCGGTTGTAAGTAGGATCATAATGACTATCTACTGTAGATGAATAAAGTGAAAAGAAGGGTTACTTTATTTTAATTTTAGATAAACACTAACATGGTTTTGTTTGGTTTGTTTTTATCTTTTTGAAATGATTCACAGCGATTCGAGCTGCTGGGTTGGGAATAACCCTAACTGCTGCGAGTCATGTGGTATTTATTGAAATGGATTGGTCTCCACTTATTGTTCAGCAGGCTGAAGATCGATGTCATCGTGTGGGTCAAAAGTCGTCTGTTCTTGTTCAGTATCTCTTCTTCCGAAATACTGTCGACGAACATATTTCCCAATTGCTTGCATCAAAGCAGAGCACAGTTTCTGCTGCGATGGATGAGCCCAAAGGAGCCACGGGATGGATATTCGATTTCGGAAAGCACCAAGAGAAGTCAATTTTCGATGTTGCAGGCGAAGACTCGGTGTATTTGAAATGGATAGTCGAAAATGATATACATCTTGAAAAGGATGAGAGTCTTACGGAAGCATTGATTCAACTCGGCTATTTGAATCAACAAGGAGAGAAATTTCTTTCTCAACTCACTGCCGAAATTGCTTCCACTGATACAGAAACATCGACTTCTGAAACCGACAGCGATGAAGAAGATCAAGCTGGAAACTTTGTACTTACTTTTGGAAAACATAAAAATAAGCCTCTCAGCGAGGTTCCAAAAGGGTATTTATTCTGGATGTCTTCCTCAGGTGCTGCGAGAGGAAACTTTAAGCTATCGACGGCACTTCGAAAATATTTATCATCAAAATAATAATAATAGTAATGGAACGGAAGAACAGATTACTGCCAGTATAACATCATTATACATCACATAACACCGTAATGACATTCAAAACCTGCCTATCAGTCCGAATTGTGACTTAGCATCACGTTTCCGAATAACATATATATTTTTTATTCATTTGGCTGTTGCAACCTTATATGATTTCTCGTGTACCACACCAAACACGTGCCGATAAACGAATACACAAACAACAATTCCATTGGGGCGTGGTAATTACCCGTGGTATCTCGGAGCCATCCAAATGCTATGTTTGTTAGGCTGAATATCGATCCTATCGCCTCAACGACTGAAAAGGCTGAGCCAAGCTGGTCCTCAGGCACTGTAAGTGGAATAACTGCTAAACAAATTGGTATGAATATCCCGTGAGCAACGGAAATGCCGGCCATGGGAGTCAAAGCACCACCAGGTAGGTACTCTTGAATAGTAGTGGCGGGGAGAAAGGTAATCGTTGCTATGCTGATGGTTCCCAGGACGGCTGCACCGAACAACCACATCACAATCCCACCAGGCGAACGGTATGCGAGGTACCCAACTAGTGGTGAAAAGAGCGTAAACATCTCATGTAAGCTAGATTTTCTACCGGCTGCAACGGCACCCACTCCAAATTTCTCCTACAGTACAATAGAGAGCTGGTGAGAATTTTACCTAAATAATAATCGATATCTTCTTGATGTCTTATAATAATGAACAGTACTTACCATTAAAATAGAATTCGAATTATGTGAGAACACCTTGAATGTGACAACGAATATTGCACGCCCGATGGCTACAATCCAAAAAGTTAGCGGAAGTTTTTGACAGTACGATTTCGTACTAGTAATCATATTAGAAATCATAGAGCTAGAAATCATAGATTTCGAAGGATGTTCTCCTTTCTCTTTTTTTTCCAACATTTCTCGAGAATTTTCTCCCGCTTCTTGGGGTTGCGCAAGATGACGATGATGATGATGACGCTGCTGCTGCGGTCGTTGCGGACGTGGTGTACCACCAAACCATGCAGCATATAAAATAGCTGCAACTAGAGACGTAAGCATTGCGACGCAACACGCTACGATTCCGATCGAAATATCATTATGATTGCTGCCCTTACTGCTGCTGTTTCCGCCGATGATCATATGAGATTTCTTATCATTTTCATTTTCAATCAACCATGGTATAATGATTTTGCTAGCCACCATCGCTAAATTATTCATCGCAACTAACACTCCCTGTGCAAAGGCTCCGTCACTACCATAAAAGGCGTGAGCCACAAAAGTTCGTGAGGCAACAACCACACATCCCTCACCCAAACCAAAGATAGTTGCACCGACCAAAGCAATTTTTTGGCTGTTAATCACTTCGAGGCCGTATCCATATATTACTATTCCTAATAGTGATATTCCAATAAATGCAATAGCTGAATACGATGGTGTTCGTGTTGTTCCTAAACAACTTAAACTCCCTGGATTAAGGAATCTCCTTATATATTTATTCTTTTGTGGTTGGTGCTCATTGTGATTGTGATTGTGAGTCTGTCCTCGTTCGCGGTGGTTATAATCAAGTAATACACCCCCAATAAGAGTTGCTACTGGTATTGACATAAGTGACAACATAAGTGAGTACGTCGTTGCGCTCATTAGAATTCGTGGATCATTCATTAAATATTCTTCAAAGGATGATTGTGATGCTTTGAAAAATTTCACTCCCATGGGTGTAATAACAACTATTGCCAAGATAAGGAACCGATACTTTACATGGTAATTGTGTAGCAACTCTAATTCTAATTGTTGCTGTTCGTAATCAATCTCAGAATCGTCATCGTAATCGTTGTTGTCGTGAATATTGCACTCTATATAACCCTCACCATCGATTATCGCCGATTCGTCAAGCAATGATGATGATGGGTTGTTATTATTAACAATACCGTCATACTTGTAGTTGTTATTGTCATTCTTATTCCCTGAAAGTAATTGTTGATTCTCCATTGTTAATTTCATTCTTTCCGCTCACTAACATGAATTTAATGGACGTCGCAATGTTGTGTTCCAGTGTTCAAGTAGTGCTGTTTTTTTTTTGTTTGCTTCACTGCTGCTGGCATTTACGGTATTCAAGCAATGCTTACCGTAATCTTCGTTTTGTGTTTTGATGCCTGAAACGAATAAGAGTAATAACAAAATAACCACATAAAGTGAAAGAATGCATACTCAAGAATGCATACTCAATAATGCCGGTACAATATGATGGGTCTTCAAATCAAGATGGAAGAAATTATTTGGAAATTTCTATCTTCGTGAAAGAAGCGAGTGCGTAACGTCGTTTGTTGAAGACTGGCGAAAAGGAGACGTTTAGCTAGTCGTGCGTTTGAGCGTATACTCATTCCCCATTGGTTGAAGTATTCACACTTCGTCTTCGATGGAACGTACGTAGTAAGCGTGCTGGGAGCGTGTGAATTTCGTGGCTGCTACAAATCAGTCTATTGTGTACCAGTGATTTACCGTGCTGAAACCTGCTTCGAAAAATATAAAGAATTACCGGTAGGTAGGCCTACTTTGTCAAGCATGAAAAATATAATTATTTTATATAAATTTACCGTGAGACCTACCCTCACTGTCTGTCCAGTAGCTTTAGTCGCTTCAGTAGCATAAAGTAGACCTAGGTTGGATAATTATATATTCATGGTCCATCATCATCAATGTTGGTGTTGCAAAAATATTGTTAAGGTGATGATGATGAAGATGATGGAGAAGATGACAATGATGACAATGATGACTCCACAATGATGACTTCGTAATGTCAACAAATCAGTATTATGCATTTATTGAAGAAAGGAAGAATAAGTGCTAGTACAATGTGAAGTTGGACCATGATCATGATCCCCAATGCAATGGCTTGGTACAAAGTCACTTTTAAATAATAGCATTAGTTCACATCATATGAAACATAACTGCAGGCAAGGTATTTAAAAAGGTCTAATGATGAGTTGATATAATGTAGGTAGTTTATGTGACTATTTCTTTTGCACCACTGCCACTGCACTAGACTGCCACTGTGTAGTGTGGTTGACTTATATTATTTAGAATATATTATAACTGCTTATCATTATACTGTATAGTATTTAATTGCTGCCTGCTTCACAGTATAGTAGTTGTAAACCAACTTCATCCAAAACAATACTATGTACACTACTTGACTTATAGTATGTACAGTACAGTAGAAATCCAATATGCCTATATTATGACTTTGCTGTCCGCGTATACACCTAGTAGGTACGTATCATACTCCATGTACACACACACATGACATGTACAAGCGCCTAAGCAAAGCTTGTTGATAGAGATGCGTTCAAGTTGTGTGTGTTCTCTAAATTGTTACTTAATAAGAATAAAGTCACAAAGCTCGCCCTAGTTAAGGTAGGCGCGTTTACATGCCTATTTTAATGTACAGTACCGGTAGGAATAGAAGTTGTAAGTGTGAGCGATGAAAAATAATTAATTAAGTAAAAGTTTATGTTTTGTTTGTTCTCTAACGTTACCTAAAGGCTAAAGGCTGCCCGTTGTGTCGAAGTACAGTACTGGATGTTAAAATAAAAATACGGTACATACAATACTGTATGTTGATTGACACTTTCGAACTTGACATGCAACAAAAGCACGAATAACATTTATAACTTATAATCAGTAAAAATATCACCTATTAGGTATTAAAATATCTCCGCGACGGGAGGGTAGTCTTCGTACTGTATTGGCACAATACATGTTGAATACAATAGATAGAAGCAATAGATATATCGGAACGTAATCCCAATATAAAAATTGACAGGATTGATTGACGTTGCTTCGACTTTCTTTCGTCGACTATTTAATTTTATCTATTTGTCAGTGGAGCAATAGAGGTGTAATACGGAGGTGTATAGAGTGTACTAACAAGTATTAACATAATCAATTGCCTTCGGCCTATGACGGCTCCAATATTACACAACACATTTATAATATAAGCGCATCCATAACATTCTATATGCCAACCAAGAATAAAACAGAAAAGAGTCCACAATAGCAACGATGCCTGCTAATGACAAGAGATATCATAATGAAGACAAAGAAGACTCGTCATCATCATCATCATCGTCGTCGTCGTCGTCCACGTCGTCGTCGTCCCAGGAAAGCATAGACGAAGATCAATCGTGCTCTTCTGAACTCCGTAAAGAATTACAGAAACTTGGATTGTCTTCAAGTTTCGTCGTCCATCATAAAGGCGAAGGTAAGGATGATGAAACTGAAACTGAAATTGATATGGATAGTTTAGGGAATGGATCGTATATAGATGATTTGATGGGACAACGAATAGAACGTGAAAAAATACAAAGAGAAGAAACTATGGAAATTGCATTAGAACGATATAATAATATACCGACTTCTCCTACAATTAATAGTAGTAAAGAGAAAAAAACGAATGAATTATTTTTAAAATTGGTTGGAGAAGTTCAAAATGAACGTAAGGATATAATAAAAAAACAAAATAATATACAAGATGAAAGAATTGCAAAGGAGATAGTTTTACGTTCTGAACGACAGCAACAAAAGCAACAAGCACCTAAAGACGATAATGCCGTCGTTAAAAATGTTACTGGTGATGATGATGATGATGAGAACAACAACAACGACGACGACGTCGACGTCGACGACGAGGCGGAAATTAAGAACGTACACGATGACGACGATGATGATGATGATGACGATGACGATGACGACGATTATATTAATGATGACGATGAAGAAGAAGAAGAGATATTACTAGGAGATGACGAGGGTAGTCTTGAAGAACCACTGAAACCAGTTCGTCGTGGTCGTGGTCGTCGTCGCAATGATGAAAATAATAGGACTAAAAGCGCCTCCGCGACCACCAACACTAGCAGCAAAAACGATAATAATATCAGTAACAGTAGCTCAATGGTAGCTAGTCAAAATTCGAATACGAGTATGGACTGGAGATCAATAAATGGTGATACTAGTCCTAATGATGATGAGGGGACTAATAGGAATAACCACAACAGTACCGACACCTTCGATTCGAGTGCGTTCTTCAATGATTTATCATTAAACGATGATAGTTCTGCCTCTGATGATGATGATGATGATGAAAACGACGACGTCGATGACGTCGATGATGATGATGACGATGACGATGACGACGACGACGAAGAAGAAGAAAAGATCCTACTAGAACAAAAGCAACAAGAAACGAGCGATGACTGCGATAGCGATATTAATGATAGTGATGATGATAGTCATACAGGTTCATCGTCATCATTAGCAAAAATCTCGCACGACGATGACAACAATAATAGTAATAGTAATAGTAATGCGCAAGAACACGAATATGGTGAGGACGCCGACAAAAATGGTGGGCGGAAAAAGAAAGATTATAGTGCTGTTATCTCTCAGAAGCTCCCTTCTCAAATTGAGGAGAGTACAATTGTTGCGAATTTCGTAAAACCATCGTGCGTTACAAACTTTTGGGGACGTGAAGAAGAATTACAAATGCTTCAGACGGGATTTTTGACTGCAACGAGTAACAATGATGTGAATACTATTATTGATGATGATATTTTGGAGAACGATATGGACATTGAACCGAGACACGTTTGGATTTCGGGAGTTGCCGGAATCGGCAAAACTCGATGCGTCGACACCTTCCTTCGTCAGGATTTTACAATACAGCCATTGATATGTCGGGGTTCCTTCGAAGATAATTGGATAGACACATCAAATCCTTATCAGGGGATTATATCATGCTTTACCGATTTATTTGAAAGTTTACTTGAAGGAAGCAATAATATTGAGAAATGGAGAGAGAGAATACAATATTGTATTGGTGATGATGATATTATAATGACCCTGATGCTGTTGATCCCAACTCTTGCAATTCTATTAGAGATAGATAGCGACGAAACGATATATTCATTTGATAAGACAGATAAGTTTTTGTTTGAACGACTATCGAATGCACTTGGACGTATCCTCAAATCGATTTGCGATTATTCAAGCGTAATTTTCTTCCTGGACGACCTTCAGTGGGCTGGAGATGACTCCCTACGATTACTGACTACTGTCCTGTTGACGAAAAATTTGAAGAATTTCTTTTTTGTTGGTTCGCACCGTGTTGTCAAGGTCTCTCGTTTGTTGCCCAAAATCAAGTTGAAGCTTTCCGCTTTATTCGGAGCTGATATGAAACTTGGGGGCATCGATGTGCAGTCTGCCATCTCACTCGTGCTTAGTCATCTAAACCATCTCCACAGTAAAAGACCCTCGAAGACCGATACTGATAGATCGTTAGTACCATTCTTTGACTCGTGGTATTCACACCCAAGCGGTGGTAATCCTTTCTTCTTGGTACAATTAGTACATCTTCTATATGAACAGAAAAACATCAAGTTCAAGGCTGGTAGGTGGAGAGTGGATTCGAATGTAGTGATACCTTCTACCTCTTTGGATCTAGTAGCGGAAAGACTTGACGAACTACCAAAAGAGCACGACGTGGTACTTCAAAGCGCTGCCCTATTAGACGTAGCCAACTTTCAAATCGATGCTTTGTTGGTGGCTATCACAACCTTGTCACAGTCTCAAAAAATGGAAACCGAAACTGAGAAAGTTAAAAGTTCTCTTCGCATACTCAGCAAGAAAATGATGGTTGAAGAACGCCCGAATGGACGTTATATGTTTGCGCACGATGTTTTAAGGAGAGCGGCTTCTTCACGAATACCCGCAGTCACAAAAAGGAGAAGAAGCCGTCTACATTTTCGTCTTGCTACAGATTTGAAGAAACTTGAAGGTCGTAGTAAATATGCTTCCGAATTGCAAGCAACAGATAATGTCAATATTCTCATTGCAGATCATTTGAAGAAAGGGGTCTCGTCTATAAAAAATAATAGTAAGATCGAAATGTTCGCAGTTCTCTATCTTGAGTTGGCGGAAAGTTCTATGAAAAGAGGATCGTTTGTGACTGCCTCTCAGTTGCTAGAGACCGGAATGGGTGCACTAGACAAAAAATCGAAATGGGTGGATTCTTATGAAGTAACACTAAGAATCTATCTTGCTCTTGCTCGGTGTCTGTACTGCAGCAATGACTTCGACAAGGCCAAGTCACTTTCAAATACTATTATTGCCAACGGAAACTCTCCACGTGACACAATCGGCGCATTCGATATTCTCATATCGATGTATCGCTCCAAGAAACAACACGAACAGGCAAAGCAATGTACACTTAAAGCTCTATATGATATATGGGATGATGATATCAGTACCACGGATGTGGAGGTAAAATTTTCGAAAGTACGGAAGCTAGTGCAGAACATGTCCGACGCTGATTTACTCGTCTTATCAGATATGGAACATAAAAAGACAGTAAAGAAAATGCCGTTTTTGCTACAACTTGCTGAAATAAGTGGCCTATGCAAAAACTATAAGCTACAAGACTTGGCAGCATTGCGAATGTTAGAATAACCCTTAAATACGGCTCATACGAGATCAATTTCACCGCACTAGCATTTGCCTTATGCGGATTATGTGTTGCAAGGAGACGTCTACATGGAGAGGCATGTCGGTATGGCCGTCTTGCAGATATGATGTCAGACATAGATAGTCCATTGGGTCGTCAAGCTATTGCACACAACCACTATTCTATGCGTCACTGGCGAGGCTCCATGAGGGAGAATCGAGAATCTCTCATTGGCACATGCTGGGCATCAATGGATGCGAATGAACTTGATAATCTCTCTTTCCAAGTGGGTGTTTATATCTCAACGATATTCTTTTCTGGGCTGCCTTTCGACTGCGAAGATAAACTCCTGGAAAAATACAAGAAAAAAGAAGGCAACATAATATGCTTGATGAATGTTGGAATGTGACTGCTCCGTATAACGCATTGATGAGATTGAAAGGAGAAACGTCAAGATCAATCAAAATGAAATATTCTGACCCGAAGGCGATTCAATATGAGATCTTCTTCCAAATGGTCACATCTATGTTCATGCATAATATTGATAGCGCAGTGAAATTCAACGCGAAAATCTTCATCAAACCAGGAGGTTTTTGGGGTTCGTATCGTGCCTTCATGGAAGGACTAATATCAACACACCATGCACAGAGGAGCAGCGGTAAAGATAAATTCTTTCACCAGAATCAGGCAACTAAATTTATTGACTATTAACAGCATGGACAAGAAAAGGATTGAATAGTTGTGCTCATATGGCAAATATTCTAAAGGTGAGTTAAAATAAAATACAATGTCCCACTGATTAGAATTCTTTCAATGTGGCTATGGCATCTAATATAAATAATTTGGAGTCGAAATCTAATCGATTGTTCGCTGAATAAACAAATGTGTATTTTGAAGGTTGAACTGACGATAGCATCTGGCAACGGAGCAACTGAGAAACGGTCGGCCGTTCTTCTCGATACAGCAATATCTTCAGCGTCACAGGATGGTTTTCTACATCATGCTGCATTAGCAAGTGAACGAGCTGGACTGTACTTCCTTTTCTTAGAAGACGAAACAGGCGCGTCTAGATTTCTCTCGCGAGCATGTATTCTTTATAAAGAATGGGGCGCTGGAGCGAAAGTGAAACAATTAGTATCTAGATATGAGAAGTACTTGAATGCACATCCTGAGTCTTTTGAATCGCTATATAGAAGTACAAATAACTCCGGGAGTTTGATGTTCACTGACAATGGTCACGGTCCAGCTACCAATCCTAGGCGTAGAAGTCATATAAGTCAACCTAAAAATGGGCCTATCGATCTGCTTTCAAACAATTCTTATCACGGTCCGCCTTCAAACAGACAAAAAGGACGGAAGTCACCATCAGTTACCCAAATCGAGAGAAATAACGTCAACACGGAGAACAAAAGAAAGAAGGAAAAGTCGAAAAGAGATGAATTGGGATCACAATCGGAGCACCCGAGAGGACCATCACTTATGCGGATCGGATCGTGGGCAAAAAGAAGACCTGCATCGAAAGAAAAATTGTCTGAACGAGTAACGAAGAGAAGGACGTCATTGATTGCGAAGAAGGAAAAGTCGAAAAGAGATGAATTGGGATCACAATCGGAGCACCCGAGAAGACCATCACTTATGCGGATCGGATCTTTGACAAAAAGAAGATCTGCATCGAAGGAAAAATACGAAGCTCAGGGGCGGGAAGAGTTAACGCCAAAAACACCGAGAAGAAAACTTAAAAATGTTACTTCTAGGCGAAGTCCCAGTGGGGAACGTAGCATTAGAAACAGAGACGCAATTGCGAAGAAGCCATCACTAGAAACTGCGAGAAGAAAATCTTTACTTTCCACACCCAAGAAGAAGAAGAAAAGCGTACCGCTGGTGAAGACTGACGATTGGGTTGACAAGTTCGACATCGATGAATTTGACAGCAGCGACGACGACGACGATGATGATGATGATGATGATGATGATTCGACAGCGGAAGAGAACGCCGGTAAATCAAAGCAAAAGAATAGAGGGATACCAAAAAGAGCAAAGAAGAAATCACTCGAAGGTAAAAATAGTAGCAGGGAAAATTTACTTTCCACAACTAAGAAGAAGAAAAAAAACGTACCGTTGGTGAAGACTGACGATTGGGTTGACAAGTTCGACATCGATGAATTCAATAGCAGGAAAAATTTGCTTTCCACACCCAAGAAGAAGAAGAAAAACGTACCGCTGGTGAAGAGTGCCGATTGGATTGACAGGTTCGACATTGATGAATTTGACAGCAGCGACGACGACGATGACGATGACCATGACCATGATGACGATGATGATGATGACTCGACAGCGGAAGAGAATGCCGGTAGATCAAAACAAAAGAATAGAGGGACACCAAAAAGAGCAAAAAAGAAATCACTCGAAGGCAAAAATAATACCAAATTGGAGGAGAGTCTCAAGATTAAGCGCAGCACGCAGAAGAAGAAGAAAGTTCCTAAGTAACCATTTAACGCAAAACGTTGTCAAACGGGTGAATTAGAGTTATTTATATCAATCGAGAGGAGAAAGAGTGGAGTACAAAAGAGAACCACAACGCTGAATGAATGGTTTTATTCTTAATGTATGCTTCAAAATAATACGGTGACGTCCCATCATTCCATTGTCTTATTCTCTTACTCTCTAGCTATTATATTTACTCTTTATCTAGCTAGAATACCAAAAACTGTTCAACTACTTTATTCACCACAATGCAATTGAGAGTAGGTTTCGTTGCAAATATATCCTTATTCGTTGGTTCTAGAATCAATTCTTTTGTTAGGCTGGAAAAAATCTCATTGTACATCAGTGCAAATGCGATATCTTATAATGTAAATGATGTATTGATACAACAATTTGTATTTGCTGCACTACTTAAAATTGCTAATTCGATAATTGGTAGATATCCAAACCATTTTTTTTTTAAAACCTTAAGTTGGACCAAGTAGAGTATTCCTAACAGCTTTAAATTCGCTACCGGCGGGTCCGATATAAGCCAAATATTCATCAAAGTCAATTGATCCACTTTCGTCGGTATCAGCAGCTGCTTTAACTTGCTGGCTTTCAACCGTAGAAAGATTGACCCCATATTGGTACAATGCTATTCGTAATTCCTTCCTTGACAATTCTCCATCTTGATTTGTGTCCATGAGATAGAACGATTGTTTCGCCTCTTTCAACCAATCTTCTCCACGTTCGTTGATCCACTTTTTTTCTACGGTGCTTGAAGAACAAATCGGCATAGCTAATTCAGCATATTGCATCTGGCCTGCGACATCAACCATATGAGTCTTATAGAACGTATACAAATCGTATAGCGTATGAGTTATGATAGGTACCGCTAAATTCCCTGAGACAACAAAGAGCAATGCAAAAATCGCTCCATTCACGATTTGTAATATTAGCAAGGCAAAATTATCAAGAAAAGCTTCCCCTCCCTTGAAAAAACTGAGAGGATTGGTATGCAACACCGCAAACAGTAACGTTGAAAGTAACGCCCCGATGAAAACATCTCCATTGCCGTAGTAAACGGCAAATGCAGGAAGACATTGTCCACGAAAGGTAGTTTCTTCCACGATTCCAGTTAACAGTGCCACGACGAATGAAATCAATAACGCCACTACGGGCTGAGGAGTTGCGCCAAATAAACGTAGAATAGCCATGTTGGTTGACAAATTCAAGCCCGCTACATATGGTGATTCTGATGTTTCAATTGCTCGTGAAAGTGCTAACATAGGAATCGCACCAGCGATACCAAACACTATTGGGCCCGGTCCTAATTGTGTTTGCTCGGTAAGTGCTGTGTACCCTAATCCTCCCGACCAAATGGTACACCCGATAAGAGCTTGATTCGCTAAATTCTGTAGAATAAGCGGGATGTTTACAGTCGCTTTGTCCTGTGATGGTTCTTCTTCTCCCCCTCCTTCTCTTCCACTTCCTGTTTTTGCCATGCATAACGACGAGATATCATTTGTGTTTCTGATATGATGAACGAAGGGTGATGGTACAACGACACGCTGCTGGTGGTGGTGGTGGTATGGGATTTGACGAACGGAGTAACTGGCTACATTGAAGGCATGCACCCGCAACACTACGCCCGACGTCGACGTCTGGTGACCAACAAATAAGATCAAGCATACTACTACTACTACAGACTCGATGGGACACCTTCCTAACAACTTCATCACTCGTCGGTATGCTATGCTTGATTTTCTTCTAGTAGTATTTCAATGATTTCCGATTGGATATAATGGATTCCAACACAGCACTCCATATACTGTACTACGTACAGTAGCATGCAATGTACACATAATAACGATGTTGATGACGATCTTTATCAAATAGATCTTTTTCTAGACGCTAAATCTTTCAAAGGGGGAGACGGGAAATATATATTTTATTTGAGTCACATGCCGCGCACATTTTCCACACAAAACACTAAATAATACCCATTAAATAACTTCTAAAACTATAAAAAAGCATTACTGTAAAATTGAAGATTCCTTCTAGACTAATACTCTACACAGATTTCATATATCAACATCCATAAGGTTGTAACCAGTACCAATACCAATACCAATACCAATACCAATACCAATACCAATACCAATACCAATACCAATACCAATACCAATACCACTGATAATACCACTGATAATACCAATAATGATAATGATCTATTTCGAATTCGAGCAACGATTATTATCTAAGACGACATACTGCTATTAAGTTGCTATGTACGCTTTGTACTTAGGATGAATCGAATCATATGTATGGTGTTAAGTAGTACTACAGCAAATTTATAATAAAAATGACTACATTTTGGTTTGATGTCCTAACAAACAAACGTTACTTTAGAATAAAAAGTTGATATTATATTACATTGTATTATTATATATGTATAGATAGTAAAAATGCATAGTAGGTCCTAATTGCATTTAGTGTATAATTTATGTAAAACATGGATAGTATATAACTATATATGTACTATTTATGTATCCCCGTAATAAGGACCCGAGAAGATTCTTTTCTTTCCACTGTGTAGAGATATTAAATTACGATATGTTTTCCTTCTTCTTGTTCGCTGCCACTGGCACTGTCGTTATTACTGTTGTTGTTGTGAATTCCACTGAGTCTTCGATGCTGCTGTTGATGTTGGTGTTGATTATTACTTCTAGTAAAGATATCACCCCGTTGTAGTTTTCGAGCGAATACTTCTTTACGGAGACGTTCATCAACTTTTGGATCATCTCCCGCTACAACACGAATATTACGCCAGATACGTTTGTACGAATTGAGAGTTGGTGGACGAGATGCCTGGGTATTGTCTGCGTTTATTCTTCTGTTATTAGACGTAGTGGTCTCTATCACATCAGCGAAAGGTGGCATTGGAAATCCTCCAATATTCCGCCCCTTATTTTGATCATGTATATTATGCCGTTGTTGCCGTCCTATCGACGTTCCTCCATTTACAACCTGGATAACGTCCTTGTTAAGTTCTGGAGTGATTTTGGCAGAACCATTATTGATGTTTCTGGCCGCCTCACTAGTACCACTATATGCATACTCATCATTCCCCACAGTAGTAACACCAGCAACATTCTTCTTCATGTTCATGTTATTATTATTATCATACTTGGGCATTGGAAAACCTCCATTCTTACTGATTCTTTCCAAAGTTTGAGCCAATTTTTGTTGTTCTTGACTAGTATTACTTGCAATCGTACTACTAGCAGATGCAACGCTAGAAGTAAGACTTGGACGGCGTAGTGTTTGGGGTTGTGATGGTACACCTACACCAACACCTACACCGACATGACGGTGTTGTGACGACGCATTAGAGAATTTGGGATTATTATTGTTAGTCGCTGCGGCTGCTTGTGCAACCGCAGCCGCCTGTGCCAAGAACGCATTCTTCTTATCGTTCATGTTCTTTAATCGTTCTAATGAATCAATAAAGTTCCTTTGTTGTAACTCTTTTAGTTGTTGTTCTAATCGTTGTCTCTTTTGTAATCTTGGAGATGAAAGTTCGGCGCCCCCCGCAACACCACTAATCATAGCATTCGTATCATTAGATGATGATGTTGCTGGCATTGAATTACGTCGTTTCAACAGCTCTAATTGTTGCTGTAACTGTTGTTTGTGATAGAGTGTGGCATTGTAATTACCAGCAGCATTATTACTAGTACCACCAGCGCCAGCACCAGCGGCACCACCAGCGCCAGCAGCATTAGCAGCATTCCATAACCAAGAAGGAACGGAAGTAGAACTACCAATATTACCATTACCATTACCACTATTATCACCAGCAGTTGCTGCTGTTATCTCATCTAAGAATCGCTTATTATTAGAATTTGAATGTGAGCCTAATGATTTCTGATTGTTTGCGTTCGAAGAACTAAGCAACGAACTAAACGAATGTGCTTGATCATTATTACTACCAGTACTAATGTTCATCTTGTTATTGTTATTATTGATCATATTCCCAACATTCATACCCATCCTGTCAGTACCAATTTTATTAGCATCATTAACGAAGCTACTACTACTGTTTTGGTTGTTGTTGTTGTTGCTGCTGCTGCTGCTATTACGTGCATTGGCAAGAGCGGCAGCAGTTTCCGATAACGTTGATAAGGCATCGGGACGTTTCAGTGGCATCGTCCTTTCATCTTCTCTTCGTTGGGTAGGAACAATAGCAGCTGGACCACTGTTATTATTAGAACTAGTACTAGTACTAGCAGTAGCACTAGTACCACTAGGGATAACGAAACGATGATTACCAGCATGGTTCATGTTACTATTATTAAAGTTGTTGGCGTTTACGTTAACGTTGGTGTTGTTGGGACCCTGACCCTGATTACCCTGACCCTGTTGATTATTCCTACTACTACCACTACCACTATCGCTACCACTAACAACCGCACCTCCTTTGTTTGCTGCAAGACCACCAAGTAATAAACTCTGCTTTAATGATTCAGCTTGTTGTAATCGTTGAATTGATTCTAAACGTTTTTGAATTCGAATCGTTTCCTCAATATTGTTTTTCATTCGTAATAATTCAACATCATTCATTCTTGTTCCAGCATTCTGAAGTTGTTGCTGCTGCTGCTGCTGCTGTTGATTCTGCTGCTGATGCTGCAGTTTTTGACCTTGACCTTGACCTTGACGTTGTTGACGTTGCTGTTGCTGTAACTGCTGATGTTGTTGCATTTGCTGATGCTGTTGTTGTAACTGTAGATGACGTTGTTGTTGTGCTTGTGAGGATGCCATAAGTCTTGCAGCTCCGTGCGTAAAAGTTGTTGGACTGTTGGGTGTTCTTCCTCCTTGCCCACCGCTACCGCTACCGCCACTGCCGCGAACAGCAGAGATTATTCCGTTGTTGACGTTGTTCCTCGTGGTGTTGTTGTTGGATGTGTTATTGAGATTGAGACTGAGATTGTTATTAACATTGACATTGTTGGCATGATAGTTACCACTTGGGTTATGTGAATAACGGCGATGAATATCACCGTTGTTATTGTTGTTGTTACCACCCCCACCGTTATACATACTATTGATTTGTTGTTGCTGTTGTTTTGGTTGTGCCGAAGAATCGAGTTTGCTGTAGTACTTGGAATTGGAGTAGTAATAGTATTAATATACTTGTCTTTCGAAAGGAGACGACAATTCTGATTTTGCTGATGCTGATGCTGATGCTGATGCTGATGCTGTGATTGTGTTAGAAGGTTCATCAAGAAGCTATTATACGAAGAGGAGGAAGCAGAGAATGAATTACTACGAACAGATCAAAGCAGTTAAGTTCAACCGAAGGGGATAGAATAAGGATTGTGAAGTGGATGCGTTAAGAAGAGCAGACGGAGAGCGAGCGAATTTAATTTGTGGAGGTGTGTGTTGTGAGGGGATGTGCAGTTACGGTATTTGAGTGAGCGGTGTGAAAGTGATTGTACCGCAAGATTTGTTCGAAATGTACCGGTCTTTATTTTTCTTTGCTTGTCTTCTAGTAGCGCAGTTCTTTGCCGTTATCATAATAAAGAATAAAAGCGATGAAGAATGCGGTTTTGTAGTAGTACGAAGTACTGGAACATTGACGGCACTTACGGTGTTTATTTTTGTTGTAAGCGTTTGGTCGTGGGTCGAACACTTATATACTTCGGGACCATCCATTCAACTGAAGTCACCATAAATATTGAGATACACTAGTACATACTTGAAGTAATACGGTCTATTTAGATTTGTAGAATTAAGTGCGATGAATATTTCCTGAGCAGTAAAAAAAGAGAACATCGGCTCACAAGTGGAAGCGAGTATTGCGCACGGTGAAATTTTATAGCGAAGTCTAGAAGTTGAACTGTTCTTTATTAATTTTTTACATTATCGGTATATATCGAAATTTTGTATCGTACTTCAACCGAACATTTTATTCCTAAATAAATAAAAAACTAAGCCCTCGGTCTTAGTTTTTTATATCGACGCATCATCGTCATACAGTACCGTACACAGAACTCGAATATTAAACTTCAAACCCACTTTGATAAATATGAAATAACTCTAACCCTAAGTACATCTAAAGAAAACGCTATCTTGTATTTATATTCCGAGGTGTAATTGACATTTCCTTTTGTTTATAGTACTGTCTAATCGTAATTATTACCATAATATGTACGCGATACACAAATAAGTTTTGTGTCGGCAGTGCATAGCCAATGTCGTTCTTCTTCTCTTTTAGCATGAGATTCGAATTGATTGATTCTAGATTCGATTCGATACTACCTACAGTAACAAAGAAAAATTAGACACATTAAGCAAAATGACTAATTCCAATTGGCTAGGTTTAGGTTTGGCTTGGGCGAATGATTTGTCTAGAAGCATAATACTGCTTCAAAATAATGTCATTGTAAACAATAAACAGAATATCCCACCAAGGAACACTGTGTACAATGTAACAGTAGAGAGGGGGGGGGGGGGGGAAGGAGAAAGATTAAATGATGGAGATGTGTCTTTTTTGTCTAAAAAAGAAAGCTCCAAAGGGAAGCTAATGAATCTACTCTACAACTATTATACTATAATATAGTACATGCTATCATCTACCTTACACTAAAAAATAGTCCATACCATGTATCTTCAAATCAAAAACAAGGACAACATCAACAACTTAATAATCAATCAATTGGTTGACCGGTTGTTGACAGTGTACTAAAATAAAGTAGTCAATGCTACCAAAAATAATAGTGTGAGGAAGGAAAGAACTAGGATGTTGATAGTATTTAGTACTCCACAAAGAAGGCAGGTCAAATCACCATTAACAACATAGCAATAATTAGCAAGTGTGACAACTGATGGGATCTTTTTGAATCATGGTTAAATTTGTTCATAGTGAAGTAAAACAGAACTGGCATTGTTGTATAATACATTTCCTCTGGTCATACACTTCCTGTCGCCGTTTTTTTTGAAAGTTTAACTCAAAATATTTACATGATGAAAAGCTACTTCCCATCTTGTTATCATTGTCATTATTATTATTATTATTATTGTTGCCGCTGATTGTCATCATTTGATTTCCCTGTTTCAACGGCATTGGCAACTAACCTTCATCGGCGCGTTCCGGCTCAAGGCTGCATTTTGAGGGACACTCGCGACTAAAAAATTTTAATGCGCGATACCTCGCGACAGGAAAATTCTTTAAATTATTAAGTATTGAAATGGAAAATTATATCACATCAACATGAAAATGGGAATGTATTGAACCGAACCTCCATGGCTATTGCTCTATTTAACATACGCTTATAAGACGAAATACAGATGCTTGTTCTCTTAACAAGGGTAGAAAATTTCGATTGTATTTGGTCATTTGGGGAAATTTCTATGGGGTCATATATGACTGGAAGGCAAATTTCGAATCGCCAGGAAGAGGTGCATAAGAGAGGAAAATTAAAAATCAAAGAATGGATTGATAGATAAAGTACTAATACAGAAGTCTCTATTAGTGTTATATTAGTTAATGCGATAATTCTTATACTTATTGTTACATTAAGAGAGGACCCATTATCAACGGGTATGTAGGACGTGTTTTTTCCGAAAATCCGATCATGTGTGTCTCTTACTAAGAGGGAGTTTAAGTAGTTAAAATTCCACTAGATTAAATCGAATTTTTTTGTGCTTGTTAAGAGAACAAGCATCTGTATTTCGTCTCATAAGCTTTTGTTAAATAGATCGATATCCATGGAGGTTCGATTCAATACATTCCCATTGTCATGTGTTAGTAAGGAATTTTCCACTTATTCACTGCGTAGGTGCGTGGTATCTTAATCCCGCGACGCGATAAATATTATCACCAAGTACACCATATGGGCGGAATTCTCCTTAGATAAGTACCAGGTCATTGCCTACACTACCTAGACCTGTCGAAAATTTGGAATGTGTAGAATCAACAGGGATAGGTACTGGAGAATGATTGAAGAGCATTCATATAGTTAAAAATCCCCCCGATTGTTAGTACTTCACTGCATTCGTCGCGTTGTAGAAAATCGTCTGTCCGCAGATTGTCCTTTTTTGTCGAAATATGCGCAGCCTTGAGCCGGAACACGCCCATCGTTAATGGCTCTAATTGCAATATAGTGCTGGCCACGTCCGATCCCGAGACATACCAAACTTGAAATCAGGAAGCGTTCTCATTTATCGCTATCTTGGGATGAAATGTCTGTCAAATGTCTGTCGGCCAAGATAGACGTGACAAGTAAGCGTCTATCCTATACAATAATGCACTATATGGCAAGAGAATAAAGAGTTTATAAATTTAAATTACATTGCATCAGTCGTGCACACTGAAAAATATGTAGTTCGACTACTACGACTACTAGTTGATCTTTTTCAGGCTTGTTGACACCACTCACCTTTGTTCAGCCAAACACAAAAATCCATTGCCGGTAGATGTAAGAAATTTGAAATCATCCAATGATAATGTGTTGTGTTTAAAAGCATTAGACGAGATATTATGTTAGTGAAGACACGCACAATGCTAATAGAGCAAATTCAAGATACTCAACAAGAATAAATAGAACAGACCAACAGCCTATCATTTATAATTACTACCAAGTTTTTCTCCTGTCAGACTGATGTTTCATTATGCTTCGCTGTCGTCGCTGCTATCGTCGTCGTTAAACAATAAACATGACATTGCTATCGGACTTACTCTTTTCTGCTCGATCACAATAATGATGCTTCCTATTGCACCCGTTGAAAGTATGACAATGCTTCGAGTTGCAAGTTGGAATCTTCTGGCGCAAGATTATGTCAAAGAATATAAATATCCTTGGACTAAAAACACTCCATGTCTCGAATGGGATTATAGAAAACAGAAAATAGCTGAATGGCTTCTAGATGAGGAAATGAAACCACCTGACGTCGTTTGTTTACAAGAAGCACAGATTGATCTTTTTTCAGATTTATTGTCTAGTCTTTCACCTACCTTCGATGGTGTAATACAAAATACAACCTCAGACCATAACGTAGGAACCGCTGTATTAGTACGAAATTCTTGTCCTGTGAAAATCAAACGAATGGAATCAAGATCACGGGCTTTAATCGTTACGTTAGAAGATAAACAACAAAATGACAACCACCTATATCTTTGTAGTGTACATTTGGATGCCGATAAGAGTCACGATCCAAAAACGAGACAAAAAAATCAAGATCAACGACAGTGTCAACTCAAATCACTTTTAAAACGAATTAATTTTCAGTGTAAATTGGATGAACAACAAATCAAAGAGTCGTCGGTACTCATAGCGGGAGATTTTAATATGCTAAGAGAAAATCCATTGCATTTGAGTCTTATGGAAGGAACATTATCACCCAGTGCTCATGTTCTATTACAGGATGCATACATGGAGGCTGAACGAAATAAACGTCCATCAATTCCAGTCTATCAACAACACCAGCAGGAGTCGTCGCCGGGAGAAGAAACAAATATCCAACAACAACAACAGAAAAACGACAGTCATCAACTAAATCTAGCAAAGACATATAAAGGAGGGGCGATTCTTGACTATATTTGGACATCGGAAAAGATAAAAGTTCTTGATACGTTGCTATACCATCCAAGATCATCAATTATGGGTATGGAAAAGTGGCCTTCCGCAGAACATCCTTCAGATCATATACCGATTGGGATTGATATGGAATGGAATTGAATTGAATTGAATTGAATTGAGTTGAATTAAATAGCTAGCTACGCAAAATTAAATAATACGAACAACATACATTATGATTTCTTTTATAAGAATTAAATTGGAAATATAAAATATATAGTACACAATGTTTATGACTACGGCTATTAGTATATGAAATCAGGAAGGTAGAATGATCGTGCAGTTGTAAGTTAAGCTTGGTATAAGACCTAGAATACTCTACTCATAAAGCATCAAATAATGGTCATAATCATCAAAGTCTAGCATTCAATAGTTTAGTTTAAGAACTACATTTCCACTTTGCGCACAAAATAGACCAACCAATGTGCGATTGATAGCTTGTCAACTACTACTAGTAGCAGCAAAGCAGTCCAACGTCTTATTCACTGTATGAGATTTCTAGTAAGTAATAAAGTGATTTCTAGTAGCTCAACTTACTTTTGAATCATGTATATACAATTATTTTTCACTGAATGGTGCACTTCTCCTCTTCATCTCCTTCCCCCTTGTCCCGCTGCTGTGCTGTAGTCACTATTTCATCTCCCAGACGAGGCGAGTCTAGATTCTTATTGTCGCTTTGCCATTCAAGGTTGGACATCATCGTTGGAAGCTGACCTAGATCAGGGATTTCTTCTACATCCACATTGAGTGACGTGGTTGATGCTATAATCGGTAAATCTGGAATATCTTCCATGTAGCTGTCATCTGCCACTTCACCCTTATTGGTTACGTCATGTTTTTTGGTGCTTTCATTCTGTTTCATGTTGTTGTTATCGTCCACCTTTGTCGACATCGACTCGGAATCGCTTGAAGTACGACTCGTTCCGTCTTGATCGGTGCTTTCCAAGATCTTCTCTTCAGCAAGGGGGGGCGACAAAACATTGTCATTGAGTTCTGTTATTCCTCGCAATAGTATGGATAAATTAGAAATAGCCTCGTGCTGATCGTTCTTATTTTTCCAAGAAGGTGATTGCAACGCCATGGTCAGCGTCATGATCCCACCTGCCTTAGAAAGCTCCGATAATCTCTGATGACTCCCTGTACAAAGATTAGTGATCGCAGTGAATGCCTTTGCTTGGATGCGAGAATTGGTCGTATAACGAGCCATGCAGGACAGTAGAGTGGACACCGCGCCCTCTGCATTCTTGAGAGGATCCTGTGATGTATCAGCTTCTTGTTGCCGACAAATTGTTGCGAGCGCCGAGCAAGCTGCTTCCTGAACTTGAATGTTATCTGTATGGTCTAGCATAGATTTTACCATAAGTGAGACTCCATCCATTTCACAAATAGTTACCTGCGTTTCTGGGTCCAGCGCCAATTTTTCCAAGGTCAAACAGCAAGGAACTTGGACAGATTCGCAATTAGCATTCATTTCCATTGTTCTCATAATCGTCATGACCCCACCGCATCGAACTATGTGTGCCCTATGCTGATACCCATTATTTGCCTCGGTGTCAAGATCTTCCATGGCGCCCCTTATGACGTTTACGTCGCGGCTCCAAACTTCCTTCCGCAATATTTCTACGATTCGTTGCTTCGAAGTTTCGGAACAAGTTAATTGAGATGAGTATGATGATGCACTTTCAGACCTCAGAGAATTTAAAGATCGTCTGCTTTTTCCTTTCTTTAACGAAGGTGGTATTGTGATAGGTTTGTTAGGTGATCTTGCGATAGGTTTGCACACTGCATCAAAGTAGTTTTCTTCGACCTCTCCGCCGTCAGCGCTAAGATGGTCCATAGTAATCTGGGTCATATCATCATCGAAATAATCTCCTACAGTAATTGATGGAAAACTCATCGCGTTTTCGTCTAGATTCTCCGTTGGCTTATTCTGTTCTTGTTTCTGCTGTTGTTGTGTGGAATTTAATGGTATCGTAGGAACAACGTCTTGAAACATACGACTGCTGAGTAAATTTGACATGAATGGAGACATCAACTGATTATTTGCGGCAACTTTAGACACAACGGTTTGATCGACGTAGGAAGGTTGGACACTTTCTTCTATGGTAAAATCCATGTAACTCTGTTCTTCATCTTCTGGCGTTTGAAATACAGGCATCGTTGATTCCAGCATCGTTTCTTGTCCAAAGGTCATTTCTGTATAAATCGATTCGTCATCTTTGGGAGCTGCAGGTCGGTCTTTGTCTCTGAGGAAGGCATCAAAAGCCGTGAAACTGTGATGAAGATCGTCATGAACCCCTGACTCTTTCTTATTCGAATCTTTCTCGATCGTTGTGGTGCCGGATTGAACAGTCAGCTTAACTTCGGTCGTGCTCGGATCGGGAGGATGCTGTTGCGCGCTGTTCAAAACAGGGCTAGATACTTGATTTTTGTCAACGGATATCGATTTTTCCTTATTCACATCGGAAAGTTGCGTATTGCAATCAGTTGGCACTGCGATTTTGATAGGGGATATTGCAGGAGAAGATCCGACGTTTGCGTTCGAATCAGCTGGGATTTTGGTGACACTTGTCTCATTAACTTTGCTGTCCTGTTGGTCACCATCTACTTTTATATCATGGACAGGAGATTTGGATACTCGCATCTTCGCCAAACGGTTCTTCCATTTGTTGGATTTCTTGCCACCATTTTTCGGGGAAACGAGAGGCTCAATTTTGCATCCTTCATCATTTGATGGCGTTTCCCGCAGCTTGTCATCAGATGGTGCAGTCAAATCTGAGATTGCTCTATTGAAAGAAGGTCGCGCTGAAGAATCTTCAGACTTTGGAGAAGTTGCTTCAAGACCGCCAGACGGGTTAGTCGCGTGTGTAGTCTTTTGTGTGAGCTCTATTGATAATAGATTTTCATCCGGTGTGGAGATTAATGCTTTGTCACTTTGATCTTCGATAAGATCACCCCCGCTAGGCAATTCTTCTCCGAGAGTTTTGGCAGTGGTGTCTTGTTTTTTATTCTTATTCTTTTTCAGTCTATCCTTCCATTTCTTTCCTTTGTTTGGGGGTAGACCCTGAATGACATCATCGTTTACTGGAAATGGGAGATTCAGCTCCTCAGCAAGCAGTCCTTGCTCCTCCCCATCACTGGTGGAACCAGTAGAATCAGAATATTTATCTGCAGTATCAGTATCTTTTCTATTCTGTGAGGACATAATTGTACCTGCACGATTGACCTCTTTGGAAATTTCTTGCGCCCTGCTACCACTGGTGTAACCGTCATCGCCTTGATGTAAATTATGGTTGGCATCTTCTACCTCCATTGGATCTTCGGTACAATTCACATCCTTTGATTCTTCAAAGTGATCATCAATGGTAAATAATTTTTCTACTACTTCCACATTATTATCACCTGATTTTTCGATGTTTGCTGAATTATTTTTATCCAATGATTGTATACCTTCGTGCTGATCAGTTTTGCAAGGCGCAGGTTCGTTACGCGAAGGTTCTTCATTTGAAGCCGTGTCATTAATATTGAAAGATTCTACTTTTTCATTAACTCGAACACCCTTTTTCTTCGCTGCCTTGTTTATTGCCATTCGTTCTTTCCATTTCTTCCCTTTCACTGACTTAAGCTTCCCGGGCGATTCAATCACGTGATGGTGACTAGTGTCCATAGAGGAGACTGTATCAGTCAATTGGGCCTTAAATTCGACAATTTCTCTTGAAGGTTTTTCTCCTTCTTTAATCAAAGCTTTTTTGCGCAAAGCAGTAGAAACAGGATCTGGATCCTCAGACGTTCCAATAGTATCGATACATTTATGATTCTCAGTGGAAAGCAAACCAACGCATCGTTTTAGATCAGATATGACCAGTATTTTTGTTGCGTCGATTTCGTCAACATCGTTGTTATCATCGTCAATTTCTTTGTCCCTAATTTCCCCGTCCATTCCAGTAACTGACGGGTCGGGACCACCAAGTATTCTTTCAAGCATGATATCGGGATCTGTATCGGTGTCACTGGCATTGACAATTTGTGCACTCTCTGTTAAAGATGGAGCGACTTTGTTGCAACGTCTGACCCATCACTTACGTCATTATCGATTGTGGAGGAATCCTTCTTTAAGTTCTCTTCCAATGGCAACGTGACACAATATTCTGTATTTATATCGACATATTCTTCCTTTTCTTTGATTACCATCGAGTCATTTTTCGGATCTTCTGCTCCTCTAGTATCAGTCTCAACATTGTTGTCAGTATCATTTTTGGAATTGTCGCTTATAGTAGAGTTTTGCAAAGATATAGAAAGCAATGCTGAGATCACCTCTTCTGGGTTTTCCACAGCGGCGTCCGTCTGGGCTGTCTCTGATGAAACTTCTGCAGCTTTGTTGTGTTGAGAATCTATCAAATTAAGTACGTTAACCTTTGTATCAGGTGGTGGTGTTGTGGTCACGTTGATAGGAACAAATGCACCGTGCTCGTTGTATTGAGAAGCATATCTTTTCGGCGATTCTACTTGAGGGATATGACCATCATATAGTGGAACAAATATCCCTTGCTCGTTGTATTGCGAAACGTATACTCCATGATTATTCAAGATTTTCAAAGTGTCCTTTTTGTCATCCTTTTGTTCACTCTCTTTAAGACGGCTATTGTTTCCGGGAGGCGGACGGAGAGGCACAAATATACTTTTGGTTGATGTACTATCGTCCTCATCTTGCAGTGAATTCACACTCAAAGACATTGATTCTTGTAGGTTGCGCACAGATCGATTCAAGTTTGACAGCATCAGAGATTTCCGGGCTTTTTGAAGTGGATCTGGACTGACAGTCGATTCCATCGCCTCTATCTCCATCAAATCGGGATCATTTCTGTATCCATCGATCGTCGATATCGTCGACCTGGACGCTAGCGATAATGTTTCTTCTTGACTTGTAACATTTCCTGTCCTTTTATTTTTGTCTTGTCTTTCTTCTTCCTCTTGGGTGATTTTTCAACTGACAATCTCTCCTCAATATCACTGTGATTATTATTGTCTTCTATTGCATGGCCTTTTTTCTTTTTTTTCTTATTCTTCTTTTTCGACTCGGTGGAAACAAAACTTATGTCGTTTACATTGATATCATCATCATCATCATCATCATTTGATATCATCAATCCAGTATCATTGTCCTTCCGCAGTGGCCATCGCCGTTTCTGTAAGCACATTGCTTCATCACTAGGAACGGGTCGTATCGACCAATCGTCCTCATCACCGTCGTAGATATCGATGACCTGTTCCTTAGAATCATTGGTATCATATGATTTGCCATCGTCGTTACCATCGTCGTTATTTTTACCATCGTCTCCATTCACCGACATGCGTCGAATAATGTTGCTTCCGAAGCCCACTCCGACATTGTATGAAGAATTGCCCATAACTGTAACTGTATTGCTAGTGGTGCTAGTAGCTGGAGATAATTGTGGTTTAGTTAGCTTCGTCGTCGTTGATGTTGATGTTGATGCTGTTGATCGTGGTCGTCGTCGGCCTCCTCTTCGAGCGGGACTGCTGCTAACTTGACTTTCACTATTGTAACTGTTAACACTACTTGTACCGGGACTACGACGTGCGGATATATTGATACTACTTGTACCGGGACTGCGACGTGCGGATATGTTGATACTACCTGTACCGGGACTACGACGTGCGGATATTATTACATCTTCGTCATCCAAATCGTCAGAATTATTATCGTTCGACATCATGTCCATGTCCACGTCCACGTCCAAGGCCGTAATAGCTGAAGGTCGTATCCGGCTACTATGCTTTTCATCTGCGGCAGCTACCATTCGAAATGGAGATGATTTTGATTTACTGTCAAGTCTATTTTTTTTATTATGTCTCGTCGTCGTCGGTGTTGTTGTTGCAGACGCCATTTGTGATGATGGATCGATAAAATCTTCTACAGCCTCCATCATTGACGATCTAGTGGAAGTATTTGTTATTATAATTTGCCCATTTTCTTGGCTGGATGAAAGTCCCACACTTTCTGCGTCGTCACTACTGTCACCATAACGAAGAAGTTTCACCTTAGTTTTTTTAGGTCCAGCATTAGTATTAATAATACTACTACTAGCAGTAGTAGTCCTTATGCTGCTGTTTCCTGTTTCGCTTTCATCACTGGAATAAATATCACCGTCACCGTCTTCCGTGGATCTAGAGGCCATTAATTCATCATCATTTCTCCAATTGTTATCATCGCTATCGTTACTGTCGAAATCGTCGATACGCTTCGTTTCATGAGGCGATGGTCCAGTCATGGTTGGCTTTTTATTTCTGGGACTTTTCCTTGCAGTGCTGTTTGTGCTATTACGAGGCAACGGAGAAGATCTTCGAATTTTGCTCCTGCCTATTGTTTTTGATGAAGTCGTAGATGAGGAAGATATCGAACCATCTGATTTTCTTCTCCTTGGACTTATTTTTGGTACTTTGTCGTCATCGTCATCATCGTCATCGTCGCTAGCTGAAATCCTCTTTGTTTTTATCGTTGTCATTGTCGATGCTTTCGTCGGCGAAGGTGTTGTTGCTGTCAATACAGTTTCAACTTGTTCTCCCTGATCGAAAGATGGGTTGGTTGTCATTGTCGACGTCGTTTCTTGTTCTGTTTTTTGTTCTTGGCCACCTTCATTTGTCGTTTCCTGTAATGCGAATTGATCGTAAACAGCTTTTCGTTCTTGTAATTGTTGTTTCCAACTTGCCGCGTCGACACGCCATGGACGTGTCTTTCTTCCTCCCTTACGTGTCTTTGTTGGTGACGATGATGGACCGTCCTCGTTCGGATTACCACCGCCCAGCACTCCACGAAGACGATCAGGAACGTAGCCGCTCATTTTATTTGAATGGTAATACTACAATTATATATGATTTATGAATTGTGGTAGGACCTAAATTGTTGTAGTTAAGGCATATGTACGTAATGAGTGGCACAATAAAGAAAACTAATCCGTAATATGTATGTCCATGAATTGAATTGCCTCGCTAGATCACAAGTAGTATTCTCTCTCCTAGTACAAGTAGCTGCAATGATGATGTTCAGTGAGAAGAAAAAGAGAAGAATACTGCTCCTGAATAAGAAGATACATGAATAATTTTGAAAAAAAGTGCGTAATATCGAAATGTAGTCGTTGTGATCTGTTGGCAGCATGTGCGCCAAGCAGAGGCGTTGACGTCGTTGTTAATAGCATCATACCGCGAGCGGTCTTGCTCGCGCTAGCCAGGAAGTAAATTTTATGAAACCTTCAATTGACAGGATGGTAAGATTCTTAATTTATTGCTTGTTCGGTTTATGATTCTACTGTGTACAGTATGCTGGAAAAAATATACTGTATTACTGTAGATGATGGTAGATAGAACAATATAATTACTATGTTTGAAGATGACTACTCTATTTATACTAAAATACCTAAAGTTTCTCAAATATGATTTTAGTTTAGTAAAGGCAGGTTCCTTCCTGCTATGCCAAATCTGCTGCCTTGACATTACATTACATGTTGCACCCTTTTCTCATGCTAGCTTTCCTTGCCATTCTATTCATTATCAAGGATGGGGTGAATTCTCATTTCCATCTCTACTAAAGTAAGCTAGAATGCTGATTGTATGTCAGCATCAGATAATAGCATAGAGCAAGGTCAAAATGATTATTGGTTGGAGTTTAAGAAGTAGATGGGCTGAGACAGATCAAACTGCTAAAATTAGATAGGCAGGCAAGTAGTACAATATTGCTGTATATGTTACATATTATTACCAAAACTGTTTGATGATATGAGAGAAGAGGAGGTGTATAAGAGTGTCCACCCAGCAATATGGAGCACTGTTGAGAACCCATCTTACACTTGCTTGGTGTCTGTACTGCAGCGCAATTAAGATCAATTTCTTTGCGATGACTAGACTTTGCTGGGCAGATACTGATGTGTCACAAGTGTGCAATTGTAGATCCAATACGCAAACAAGGAAGGTCATAACGAGTACATTTTATTCGTGCTGTTTTAATATCTATCTTCTGCATTGCTGAGCATCCAATGGATAGCAGTAGTTTTCTAGTTTTCGTTTGATTTTTTTTTTAAATTATAATGATTATCTATTGTACATACATGACAATAATTTACAGCTATTTGCTTTTAGTCCATAAGGGAACAATCCATAGTAATTACTGTCACTTCGTCATCAGCCATCGAATTATAGTTGGCATAGACGACAGGGAAATTGCTTTCCATTTGGTCCTGAAGCGACGTAAACGCTGCTTGTTTGGTCCCAAAGACTTCACTGCAGAAGGGATGATGGAATATATGCAGGTTCCTGGAAACTTCTTCTTTCCCTTCGGGAGCAACATAATTGATATCGTCCACTACGTAAGAAACTTGAACGGTATCATTATCATTATCGAAAATACTGAAATCCATCATACTCTGGTCGTCACCCCCGTTGGTAGCCTTCATTAGGCTTTGAAAGCTCTCTTCTGATTGAGAAACTACCATTTTCTCATCGAACACGCTTTCGGTCGTCGGGCTACGGTATATTCCATATAACTTTGTTCGTCATCGTCGTAGACACTTCTTCGACGTAAGAGGTATAAGAAGATCTTCCCTTTTGATTCGTTTAATCGGTATTGTTCTCGACCTTCATCGTCCCCAATAATGTATTCAGTCCACGCTGACTGATCATCATCTTGTAAAGACGGGTAATTGTTTCTGTTAAAAGAGACTCGAATGTATAACGCTTTCCTAAGGTCGTTTCTACGGAATCCTGTTGGAAGATCTTTCGGTGACATTACAAATTTATGTGTTTCTTCGTCGTCATTGTAACTCTCTTCTCCATTCGAAACCTCTTGTTTGAGAGGTTCGTTGTTCTTTTCCTCGGTAGGGTTTTCCTTTGCATCCTTTCTAGCTTCGACTTCTTCTTTTCCGAATGGCAGTTTTCTACCACTTCCATTGCCTCTTCTTCCTTCTCCTCCTCCTTATTAGAAGTATTTCCCATAATATCACCCCATTGAGTTTCGACAATTTTGTGATCACCAGTGTAGATGGAAGATACCTTTTTATCAATCTCGTTCATAAGAGATGCGTACGTAGCAACCAAATCCTTAGGATGATTTGCTTCCAATCGGTTCACAATAGATGCCAGCATTCTCTCCTTCGTGTTTACAATGACAACATCGTCGTCTTCATTTCCGTATTCGTTGATGACGTTCACAGAGCAGATACATTTCCTCGAAGAACGATGAAACTCCAGCTGCTCTTTAGCTAATAGGCGTAGTCGCTGTATTCTATCTTTCTCCGCCTTCCTTTTTCTTCTTCTGGGAGTTTACCAGCTCCAATCTCAAATGCGGCCTGGATTCTTGCTAATTGCTGGATCTCTTCTAATCTTTCGAGTTCTTTACTACGCGGCGAATTAGGAGTTTGTTCATCTTCGTTTTCTTCTTCGACTATTGATTGCATCAATGGTAGGGATGATAGGTTATTGGTAGTGGTTTCCTTTTTGAGTGCTTTTGGCGTGTCTTTGTCTTCTTTTTGAAACGCTAACATCCATTACTTCGTTGTCATTTTGGTAGATTCCGATTTCTCTACAAGATTTCTTGGCGCATCTTGCTTTTGCATAGGCGATTCTTTTTTTTTTGTGGATGCGGCTTCTTGATCGTCCTTTTTTTCGTCTTCTTCCATGTTTCGGATAACTCTCAAGGCACCACCAGAGAACCTGTAATACTTACTAGCATTATCTTCGAACAATATCGTTTTGTTCATAACACAGTTTTCAACGTTTTGGAATAGATTTAATTTTTTGGCCAGAAACCTACCAAGTTGAACTGCCTCATCTCGATTTTTTGCGAGTCCAGAAACGACCATAGAATCTACCATTTCTTTACCAACGAATACGCTTCGGTAAGTTCTGAAGCGATATTTTCTATCTTTGACAACGGCCATTCTGTAAAACAGACATGCCTTGCTTTCTATGTCCATAACTTTTGGTGATACGGCTAACTTTGTTACGACGTATGCACGTTTCTGTCCTTTCTTCATACTATTATTGTTTTTACTAGGGATATTGCCGTAGATTTCGTTCGTTGTGTGTGTGTGAGTTGTTGCTTGAGTGCTTTGCTTTTATTTATGTCCTCAATATTTTCTATGATTGCTTTGCTTATTTTATGTTCTGAATATTGTTTATGAGTGAGGTGATTAGAACCGGTGTGAGAACAATCGAACATTTGAACAATTAATTTCTTAAATTATAAAGTGTGTCTCGTATCTTGCTCAAGCTAGCAGTCGTGGTGACAAAATCTGAATCTTGCTCGGCCTTTTGTTAAACAAGTCATGTACGACCCCACGCGGCGTTTTCTGTGCAATATTTGATTTTTGTCGCGCCATGCTGGATAGAGTTAGAGTCAGAGTCGAGTGAGTCGATATTTTGTTTTCTCAGCAATATTCAAATTGAGAGTCAAACGCACGATTCTGTCTTTTACGAAGATCCAGCAACTAATATACTATAGCAACACAATTAGTTTGATGCGTAGTATAATGAGAATAATAAAAGTCCTTCTGTTGGTTATAACATTCAACTATGATAATGTAAGATCCTTTCAGCTGCAGCGACAGCGTCTGGCGACAATTAAAAATAGGTATCATATCACAGCAGCAGAAAACGACGATGGTAGCGAAATGACAAAACTAGACGCGACAACAAATAATAGTATCGAAGCAGCAGTGGTAGCTCATCATCATCAGCCATGGTATTCCCATCCTGAAATAGGACGCGATCGTACCAATGTTCAATATCGATATAATAGCCTATCGGATATATTAAATCGTTATCAGGAGGAACAGCAACAAAATCATAATAATGATGATAATGACGACGTTGACATAAGCAACGGTTCTAAATTTTTATTGATCTCATCCGAGGGAATGTGGCATCAAACTTCTTCATTGTCTTCAGGTCAAAGCGTAACGACGGCATCGCCTTTGTACCTTACTGCAACCCAGTTGGTGGATGTACTTTCTCGGACGAACACAGCAATAGTGTCTAGTAGTAGTAGTGTTGATAACGATGGTGACAATCGGATTTCAAAAATGAAGGAGGAACCTCTCGTCGCATATGTCGGGAAATATCAAGATATAGATTACTGGGTCGTTTACCTAAAGGATGGTGGTGGTAATAAGGATGGTGAAGGTATTGCGGAATCACAATTCCTATTGAAGTCTACCCTTTCTACTACTACGATGATTTCTTCTGGAGGGAAATTAGTATCACAATGCAAACCTCTTCGAGAATTCGGTGATTCTTTAGAATCCTCCCACGATGCTGGTATACTAGCCACAGCTAACGGATTAGTAGAATTTCACAAATCGCATGGATATTGTAGTCGTTGTGGTGGTTCTACTAAAGCTTCCAAGGCCGGAGGAAGTCGAACGTGCACAAGTGAAAGTTGTCGTAGATCTGTCTACCCCCGAATTGATTCAGCAACAATAATGTTAGTAACAAGTCCTTGTGAAAATTATGCACTTTTGGGTAGAAAAAAATCATGGCCTGCAGGAAGGTATTCTACGCTGGCAGGATTTACTGAAGTGGGAGAAACATTAGAAGAATGTTGTCGTCGTGAAACCTTTGAGGAAAGTGGTGTTGTAGTCGATCCAGCGTCTGTGCGATTTGATGCTAGTCAACCGTGGCCCTTCCCTCGCTCTCTAATGGTAGGGTTTCGAGCCAGGGCAATGTCAACCGTGATATCAACAACAGATGTAGTTGGAGAATCGAAGCTGTCATCACCATCCCAACCCTTGTTGCCAGATATTATTGTTGACACCAATGAAATGGAAGATATCCGTTGGTTCGCCAAGGAATTTGTGAAGGAACGATTATCATTGACTGGTTCTACGGCATTGACATACCAACCGAACGATGCTGAGGCAGAATTCAGTATTCCAGGCAAGGCGAGTATAGCTCGATATTTGATAACAAAATGGACGGATGAAAATATTTAACTTCTACTACATGTATGTCGTCAGTTTTGCAATTATTTCATATTTGAAATATAATTATCTTTGTTTTAGTTGAATTTTATCCGTCTGTGAATGCTGAATACGCCCAAATGAATTATATAAGCAAGTAGATTAATTTGATGATCTACTGAATACTTACTACAAATTCCGTCTTCGCGAGTATAGTAGATAGAGGAAATGTCTACCTTTTCTTTGCCTGATTCGATTCATTCTTGTAATTCGTTGGAGATATTCACTATTGAACCATCTGATAGAACTAATATATTGTGTTTGTGCAACGACAGAATGACGAAGAATATGGGTATCGGAGTGATGGATGGGAGGCATCACTCCCACGTTCCTATAGATAGGATGTCTTCGTTCCGTCCACCATTTTCTGCATCAAAAAACCAAAAGAACATCACGCCTTTATCGTCCAGTATATGATCAGCCAAAGCGGATTGAATAAGGTAAGCAAAGTAGCAAGTCTCCGAAAATTTGATTTACGTGTCTTGTGGCGTAGTCCTTCCATTGCTAGCCAAGCACCAATTGGACCAAAAGCAAACAACATGAGTAGAAGAAATTTTTCGGACACACGAAGAAAATAACGTCGTCGTTCTCTACGTTCAGTCCAAACGGATAGAAACTTGTCCCAGCCGTAAACTATGGCAACGATGATGTTCCAACAGAAGATGATCTTCCAACAAGTATAACCGAAGACCATTTGGGCTTTACTTCTATGTTTTTGTATTTCTATCCAGTACAGTAGTCTACGTTACAGCTACTCGTGAATTTGAAAAATTTAAAATCATTTAAAACAACTTCAATTATGAGCGACTCACGCGGGACTCAACATAATTGTCCAGAAAGCACTTTGATATCATACCTGATACTGTACCATAGATATTCAGATTTCTTCACTATTGTCTTCTCAGGTGACGGAATTCGCACATCTAACTTAGTTTATCTAGTTAGATCCTAACTAGCTAGAGCGATGTTTCTAAAGCATAAGCGCAAAATTGTATTGTATTGTATTGCATTGTAGTGTATTTTACTACTAAAAGTACAAAGAAAAAAAGTATATATAATGAACAGTATGGTTACAGTAAAGTTACAGTATGGTATTGCAACTTTCGTGGAAAGAAGTCTTGGTAACGACGTCCGTGTTTGGTGTGTATGTAGTCCGTAATTCATATGCTATATGGAAATTCTACTGCTGACATACGGTTTGCCATAATTGATATGATTCGTCTTTGAGTAATGTATGACGCACTTGTCCTACTTGATACGCATTGCCAATACATTGCTTTGCATTAATGTCAAGTTTCATTTGCTCCTTAATACCAGGATGGTCTAAAGCCAATAATCGAAGTGCCTTACAGGCTAAATACCCATTCGCGAGTTTCGATTCGGCGTTTACAATACATCCCAGTAGCATGTGGTAAAGATCCTTTCCATCGGCAACATCAGAGGCCGTATCTAAAAGCTGCTTCGTCAAACTTTCCCCAACGCTCAAAATATTACCACCACGGATCGAATTTGAAAAACATGCTACCACCTCAAGAGACTGGACAAGAATTTGAAGGGCTAAATGAAAGAGTTCGTTCATATACTCAGTATAATAATCAGGAAGACCAACGGAGTTTGCATTAATCTCGTTATCAACCTCGGGAAAGTACGGATGCATTTCTAGGTCGTCGGTGCCGTTGTTATTGCTGCTACTACCTTTATTGTTGTTGCCTTCCATAAACATGGCACGATCACCTGGCAACTCTCTAGTGAGCAGCACGCTCAATAAGATTGATTGAATTGCTTGCGCCTGAGTATTCAATTCCGAAGATGTCGTCGTTGCTGCTGCTGCTGTCGTGGTCGATGGTGAAACCTTTCCTTGTAAAACGATGAGAGAACCAGCTATGGCCTGAGAGGACAATGTACGTTTCAGATCTGTCATCGCTAGAAGGTACTCTAGAGCATGTCGACGCAAATCTAAACGATGAGATTGTTCCAACCAGCCGTATACGTCTCTCACGGTACTTTCGGTCATTTGTTCCGGTGTTTGGTCCAAGAAGGGATGACGTTGATCTTGATCATTCCTGTTGTTTTGTGTGGCGGATGCGCTTTCCATTTCAGCTCTTTCGATCAATCGTTCCATTGCTACTACAGCGTCTGCGGTAACAGAGGTATCCGTATCCATATCCTTATTTTCGTTATCATCATTATCATCATCATCGTCGTCATCGTCCTCCTCTTCATGAAGACCTTTCGCGGCATCCACCAAACGTTGAATGCATTTATTGGCGGCATAATGATTTCCCTTGTGACGTTGAACACTCATCGACACAGTTCCATCGTCGTCACTATTGGTCGTGTTCTCTCTAAAAAATACAAGATAGAGCTCCACATTTTCATGACAGGTTTGAAGCTTCGCCGAAAGTGGTTCGTGGATCAGAGATGCTTGAACACTCGACTTACGCATCTCCCTAGAAATTCGTTCCAACACACGTGGAAGATCTTGAAATGGGAAATTTTCCCATTGTAGCATATCACGTGGGAAATAGAATGGTACAGGTTCAATTTGAATTTTAGATATATCCCAACCAAAACATGGTTGAGATTCTGTATTTAATACGAGCTGTACGTCCACTCGTGGTGGTTGTTCGTGTACTTGAAGTTGTGGAACAACAGGTTGTTGTTTCTTCGAGGTATCTTGCGATAGTTGTACATGATGTACTAATCCTTCCTTCTGTTGTTCTGGAGCATGGCGAAAAACTAACTGAGGTTCCGGGCTTTGCATTGTCATTGCCCTATTGCAGAATTGTTCGGAAGAAATCAGGAGAGTTAGATATCTTACAGAAAAAAATTACAGTAAAGTTACACGCATCTTCCATGAAATATAATACTTACCGGAACAGCGGCGCTCCTTCGCTACTAGGTGAGGGTGTTGATACATTTTCAGATTGAGGCAATCTACTAGGATTACGACTCCTATTGTTCGGAGCTCCCCGCCGAACGGGTTTTATTTTACGGTTGTTATCATCTTCATTTTGTTGTTGATTTTGCTTCGGGTACATGTTCGTTTGATTAGCAAGACTTGAGTTGATTGCATCATTCTTTTTATGACAGAATAGTTATTTGAATTTCCGCTATTCAAGTGCTTGTTAGTACTGTACTTGTTAGTACCGTACGTACTAGTATGAGGGCATTCTTATTACACAAACGACTTCTGTTGTTTTTGTGCAGTGTTTGTAAACACGCACGTTTTCTTTTTCAGACGTGGGTGTATCGGGTGTATTGAGCGTGTACTACATACTAGTAGCTAGTATCGAATTGTTCGCAGAACCGCTTGCACAATAAAGTACAAGAATTGTAACAATCTTTCAGAATCTTTCACGTTTTCCAAACTTGCGTCAAAGAGGCTTCGATTATTTAAATTAATAAGTGATATTTTTAATCAATAATATTCTAAGAAGAAAATATTTATTCAATAGATATATTAGTTTCCTGTAAACTCATCAAACCATGATCCATTTGAAACTCAAAAGCTCGAAACATGCACGAGGTCTAGAGTAGTGTTTCATTGGCTTAACCCACGACCAAACTCTTTATCTTTATTTTTACAGTACCGGTTTGAAATAATCAATCTTGGATGGACCCGAAAACAATAAAAAGAATGAATGAATAGTGCTGCATGTACTACTAGTAGTATGCCAGGGTACAATTTGCCTTAACCAATGACCATATAGAAAGTGGGGCCTATAATTACTAGCAGATCATAAGAGTTAAAAGAAAGGATACCCAAACTATATTTTTGTCTAGATTGTGGGATGTGTTAGGAGTGTGAATTGAATGTGGAATTTTTGTTTCTGTGTTCAGTTACATCCTCACAGATAAAGTACGGGAAGAAATCTAGAAATGTCTTTCGAAAAGAAAAGGTAATTCTCCATAAATTAGTACCCATCGTCCTATTCTCATTGCAACTGTAGCTCCTTGTACTACTTTGGAAAAGGTGATTTTCCATACACATCGTGTACAAGGTATACATAATATGTATACTTACATACCTACTAGAATGAGCCATATATAGTCCTTTCTGCTAGTAGCTAAAAACACTTGACCCACGGAACTCCTACAGGCCAAAAATTATTTCCCCTGCCTACAAGTATAGTGTCAATCTATCGAGTCTCATACCTCCCCTTTAGATACTCTGTTAATGCTTTAACCATCCCCTTTAGGATCTAGCCGCCCACCCTGTCATATTTTGTCAGACATCATTTTGAAAACGTATTCTGGCTGAAATAAATAAATAAACACAATTTAAAACATTACATTCTTCAGCTTGTGCTTTTTCCTTCTATTCTTCCTCTACTATAATTGAGACTGGCTTAGATAGTGGGTTTTATCTAGTCATTGCTCTCAAAACTAAGGATGGGCGCCTACAAGTAAGTGGATCAATGTTGGAAGATTTGATGGAACTAAGCATGTTATTTTGCCTACAAGTAAGTGGATCAATGTTGGAAGATTTGATGGAACTAAACATGTTATTTTGCTAAGATTTTTGGAATAAATACTGATACTATAAAATTAGACAGCTAAAATCCTTAAAACGGATAGCTACAGTAGATTCACGCACGTGTGACTCAGTCGATACGGTAAGCGACCATGAGCCTTGGCGGAGAGGCGAATTTTGCGCACACAAGAGCTAGTGACTGAATACAAACGTCATCATTATTTATTTTTGATTTAGCTTTTCATTGGGCGATAGACACCTAAAATCATATCACATGACACCAAGTCAGAAACACGAATACTGTATATCCATCTATTCCGACAAATACCGGTACAAGCCACAACCGTCGAGACAGAAATATAAGTTTTGCAGTAACATTAAACCAATCATTTTGTAATACTAGAGTATTAGTATCGCACATCGAAACTATTAGAAAAAAGTTGAAGAAACCAATTTCAATCATTTAATTATCATTACAGCATACCGTTTGAATAAATATTTGATTATGAATAATACGTTTTTATCCCTCCTGATTGTATCTTTTTTGGCATGTTCGGCATCGGCCTTCGTCGTTCCTGATGTTCCCATGGCGGCAATCCAGCAACAACAAAATGCTGCTGGACCTGCTTTAGTGGTGACGCAAAATTCACAACAGCTTCTACAAGGACGAGGATTTTCTCCCATGCAAGATGGTATTCGAGAGTATCTTAGTACGTCATCAACGTCGTCATCGACTATGACTCTATCTCTAGTAGAGCGTCCTCCTCCACCAACTGCTGAAGAAATTGCTGCTAAGAAACGTAATTTTAGCTTTTGGTTCTGGGGTGGTGGTTTCGTTGCTCCATTTTTAGCCACCTTTTATTACTTCGGTTTCAGGTTTTGGGAGAGGTAAAAACAAAACAAAAATAGGAAAGAAAGAAAGAAATTACCTGTAATATAACTTGGACTAAAGCTATCTCAATAAATACTTTCGAATATGATCAACTGACGGATACATGCCTAAGGATCGTGGTACTGTACTGCGAGCTCTTAATATCCACTTCTACAGTGTATTCGACAAATTGATGTGTGTCGACTTAATTAATTCTATTTATTTAGCGTAACAAATAATAATGATACAATTTTAATATGCTTACCATGGCATCAAATCAATTTCGAAATTAATTTATCAGTAATTATCTATTGTTCATTACAATTGTATATACGTACTTGCATTTGTGTTTGTATGATTGTACTAGTACACAACATTGTACGTATTACTATGCTAATATTAAATATCCTCGTTATATTACTCAGCGTTAATTTATTTTAATTCGGTATATTCATTTGTTCTATAAAAGCGTCCAATTCATCTGTATGACCAGATTCGGCGGTCCCTAATGGTAACCGCTCTGGTCGAGCTATGTCAACAATAAGGACAATCCGATTCCCGTCGGAATAATTAAAGGCACGATGAATCTTTGAATCATCAAATAGTAATGGTCGACCAACCGCGTGTGTTTCGACGCAACCATCTACCCATGTTCCACACAAGTCGTCGTTGCTGCCACTATTATTGGTGGGTACTACCAACGGAATATGCAATCGAAGGACATGATTTGCAAGATCGGCCCAACCGGTATGTTCTTCTAGAACCGAACCAGGCGCTAATTGAGAAAATAAAGCCGTTCGGAGGTATGATCGACCACTACTACTTTCATCTTCGCCGTCATCACAACACTTGAGTGCGTCTTCTAGCAAACTACAGGTCCGAGGAACATGTACTTTTGTTGCATTTACCCATGTAAAATTATCTGGTTCATTTGCAGGAAAACAATGACAAAGAGGAAATACCGTCCATGGTTTTTCATTACCAAGTGAGGATGTTTTGTAATGTGCACTTTCCGGCCAAGGCGTCCATAACGGTACGGATAAAGCATCTTCAGTAAAAATTCGTATTGCATCCTTCGAAAAAAGTTTCGACATAACACGATTGGTATATTCCTCCTCTAGATTAAGATACGGTGGAGATACCAATCGATATTGACGATTATTATTATCAACGACGCTGTCCTTCTTTTCTTGGTAGTGATGGGTATCGTAGTTTTCGTTTCCTTCTTTTTTTTCTTCATATTCTTCCCACAGACACCCCTTTGAAACAATCGTTGTTGTGATGTCATCGCTAGCACACGATTTGTTGTTGTGACCAGGCACAACGTGCTCGGGGTTGGTAATATGGTAGGTTTGACGATTACTTAGCTTTTTGTATATCAACAAAGATGCGGAAGATGATGATGTCGTGTCATTGCTATCTTTGTTGGTGGTGGTATTATTTTGAGAAGAAAACAAATCTTCAGATGATGATTCCAAATCTTTTAAATGTGCATAACAATGTAAGAACCAAGATGGTGCAACATCACTAACCCGAAAATCTTTCAACAACGAGAAAGTTGTTTTCGCTGCTGTTGCTACTTTCTGATCGTTATCATTGTTATCATTGTTATTATTTGTTGATCCATCCTTCAACACAAGAACGACTATATCCGGTAGTAACGAATCATCATCGTTTGAGTCTGACAAATTGTTCTCATTATCAATATTGTTGTTGTTGTTGTTGTTGTTGTTGACCCATGGGGATGCATCATGAGATGGTGTTAAAATTGATCGCAATAGTTGAACAACTCCAGCTTCTGTTGATAGAAACGGATACTGTGGATCGTTATCTTGGATCTGCCGTAAGTCCATCCAAGATATTGATGTGGTCGGCGTCTTTTCGTCGTAGTTGGATGTTGTTGTCTCGCCGTGTTCGTTGTTACTTTCTTTCAAGGAAGTACGTTTCCAATCAGAATGAGGACCGCGTTGTAGTATTTGGGGACGTTGTTGTTGTTGTTGTTGTTGTTGTTGTTGTATTAGTTGTGAAGAATCATCGCAATCGGATTGGTAACAAATAATCTTGATACTGGGTGATTGATTGTCTTCAGAAAGTGCCAGTAACGTTTTGATATTGTAGGACGGTACCATTCCCGTGCATTTGAGAAATGCCACATCTCGTCGTGGACGAGAAAATACTTGCTTCTGTTGTAAAAGTGTACCTTCGTCATCGCTTTGATAGTCATTGTCGCCATTGTCATCATTGTCACTCTGACAATTACCTGTCTGTTGCATTTTCACTTGGACTGGTTTCCCTATCACTCGTTCCATTAGGATACGTTCTAAATCGAAAGCATTTATTAATATCGCATCACCATCATCATCTGTCGGTGACTCCACTTGTACCTTTCGTAACACAAACGGATCACCGTCGTCGTGACGGACACAGTTGATCGTATTGGACGTCATTCTCTTATTACCGACCGACGTTTCTTACCTGAGAATTCGGAATTCGAATGCCTTCAGGGAGGTCTGGTGTGTGGTGTTTGACTCAAGCAATACTGTACATTTTGAGTTTCCTTACATGCATGTCCACGACTAACTGAATACTGAGAGCTAGCATGATAATTTATTTAAGAAAAAATGATTTCTAAAACTTGAACGTTAAATGTATAACGTCATCCGTTCAAAAAATCAAAAAAAACCTCAAATAGTGTAATAAATAAACATACACCGTTATATACCCCTTCGTCGATAGATCGATTCACTTGAGTATGGCTATTGCGTTACAGCGAAACATAAAACATTGTACAATTAAAAGAATAATAATACCAGCAAGAATGTATGGCAGGCTAAAATAAAAGATAGAAACGCTAAGCAAGAGGAAGGTCCTTTTTCTGAAAGAATCAATAATCAAAACCACCACATTCGAACATCCATTCGATTGATTCAATATGAGTTCTAGTAGTAGTAGTAGTAGTAGTAGTAACAGTAATAAACCTGATGTTGCTTCTATTTCTTCGCTTTTAATGAATCCGCAACTGATGAAGGATCATATAAAGAGAACAACAAGCGCGATATCATCGAAGAACAGCAGCAGCAGCAGAGGTAGAGGCATAAGCTCCGATACTAATGAGAAGAAGGAGGATAAGAACAAAGATTCGTCAAACACAGATTCGTCATCAATTCATCTTCCATTCGATCCTGATTCGGTTGATTTTCCATATGATGCTCTATATCACGAAAATAATTCTAATGGAGACGAAGACAACAATATTAATTTATTTTCAGAAATTTATTCAATGGCATACGCATCTGCGGGTGAGTTATATTATTATGTTATTGTAACAATAGTGTTGATTCTTGTGAAAATGGCGAATAATGATAGGAATTCCAATTGTTTTAAAAAAGTGCAGCTACTAATATAAGTCGTTTTCTTTTTCTCTCTCTTTCTAATTTCATCTTCAGCCATATTCGCTTTGGCAGATGTCCGAGAGGCTGCTCGTGAGGGGATAATTGATGCACCAGAGGCAATTACTCTTCCCCTTACAACTAATGCTATCGAACAGGCATTTCTTGACAATGAAGAGATACTAAAAAAGAAATTAAAACCTGCCGATTTCGCATTTATGGAATCCCTTGCAGGTATAAGTAGTAGAACCAAAGAGAAAGAAGCAATAGGGGGAGAAGAAGAAGAAGAAGATGAAGAAGAAGAAGAAAACCATTCAGACGAGAACGATGCAAGAAAAAAAATGATCAATATGTTACAACAATGTACTTTAGATTATTGTGGTGACGATAATTCAGAAAATGATTGTGTCTATCTGATCTTTAAAAATCCGACCCTCAAACGCATCACAGTTTGTTTCCGAGGTTCTATAACATATCAAGATTGGATTAAAGATGCCAAGGTAGTGGTGGGTGATATTCCTAATCCATTATCAGATCGACCAGATCAACCACCAACGATTGGAGTGCATTTGGGATTTAAAGAATACCTTTATGGTACATCGAGGAAGACTAGTATAAGTCAACTCGGTGCGATACGATCCAGTTTGCACAATAGCTATACTCCTTCTTCTTCATCTGTTTCCAATAATGAAGGTGAAGGTGAAGATGAATCCAATAACACGATCGATGACAACGCCGCCATCGCCGCCGCATTAAAAGGTTTGAATTTGAATGAAAATACAAAAAACAATATTTATAGGATGAGCTTGAACATAGGCTTGGCAGTGTCAAAATTTAAAGCAGGTTTAAATCAGTCAGATGGCGACGATACTAATGATGCTAATGAGGACAAGAATAATAACGAGAACGACACTATTGATGAGGACGAGAATGAGAATGAAAATGGGAACGACATCAACAGCAACAAGATAGACAACGATGATGATGAAAACGACAGGAATAATCGTGGAGACGGTGATGATGATGATGATGATAATGACGAAAATGACGATAGTAATAATGACGACGAAAATGATGAGGATGATAATGACGATGACATAGACTCGTCTGATAAAAAAACTGGTAATCATCGGTGTAGATTAGATAAAATACTTGAAGAAATTGAAGATCTTCTCAAACAAAACGAAGGTTACAACCTCTATATCACTGGACATTCTCTCGGTGGTGCTCTTGGATTACTGACGGCATTGGAGGCGGGAACCCGTTTTGGTACCCCGGCTCTGCCTGTTACTTTTGTTGGAATTGCCAATCCACGTGGAGGAACAGAGGCATTTCGCGATGCTATAACAATTCTCGAAAAAGAGAGCAAACTTAGATGCATATGTGTTCATGGTCATCTCGATCTCGTACCCATGATTCCCGCTTCGCCACCAAACACAAAAAAAGTAGACGTTTCTGTCAATCGGGAATTGAATTGGTACTTGAATCTGACAAATTTACAATGCGTTACTCACCAAGAGCCGATGGTAATTACATCCAACGCGTTGGTTTAGTCCTTCGTCGTGCTCATAAAATTGCTGAAAGACATCATTACATGACCTATCTGAAGGACCTAGAAAACCTCGCAAAGCCAATGAGTGAACTGTATCTCAATGATTACTACAACATGCTACTTGATTCTGACACGTTTCCATCTTCGGAGAAGAAACTGACACCGATGGTCGTGACATTAAATGGGGAAGAAGATGACTATTCGTGCAAATTTAATGCGGATCAAGATCAAGAAGCTGACACGAACGATGGTGATAGTGATGAGAATAACGCCACATGATAATATATTGATGTTACTATTATTGCGCTATCTTAACTTATGGAAGGTTGGAACAGTTTCTTCTTGAATAGAGTAAAGAAGTGAGTCTAGAATGTAAAAGTATGATATATATATATAGATTTATATTCCTTAATTCATTGAATAGTATTATTCCAGATATATCATTGACCACTTTTCATCCTCCCGAACAAGAATAGACAGTGAGAGGTCCAACTTTAGCCTAGGGACTACACGAAGCTAGCTAACTATTTCAAGTAGTATCAAATGTTGATACAAATTTTGCGTTGACATACAATAGGATGAACTAGAAACCAGTTGCAATCATTAATCTCCTACTATTCAATGAGGGTTTGGAATTATATACAATGACCTTGATCATATAGTAATATTCCAGTCAAGTATGAAAGGAATGTTAACACATTAAAAACAAGATCTGTTAGATCAGACACAGGAAGCGTCTTTGCAGTCAATGATACGTTTTACATCCCTCTCTCCCATCAACACCCATCCCATGAAAATCCAAAGGAATGCTTCGGTGCGGTCTTTGCTTCCAGGTGAAGGGAGCTGATGCGGACGAAGAAGAAGGCGAGAGGAATGAGCTTCATCGCTTTTAAAATAACTGCCAGCCTGGCAAATGTGGGAGACCCGAGAGAAAACACGCAGCTAACACTTGAAGAACAAGCATATATCGGCGTCCTGCTTAAGTGCCCATAATTTTGAAGAAAGATATATCTTATGTCCCTGTCAATTACCAGAAGAACATGTCGCTGTATGCATCATTCTTACGCTCATTGATATTACTTCCTGAGGAAGTAATACTGGAGTACGGTACCAGGTACAGTAGTATAAGTAATAATAATACTATGGTATGAAGCATTCTTTTTGATGCTTGATTCAATTGATTCCGTTAAATATACGTGCGCACGAGCTGTAAATTGTTCCATACCATATGTCGTAACGATCAGAAGCCCTTCCGGTAGCACTGGCGAAATATGTTGTCACTGTATGCATTCCTTATCCCCATACTTATTACGGTATATATATTAATGGAAATGACTGTTCTTTGACGCACTTAATAATCATTGCTTTTGCCAGTACAGTAATTAGAACTCTCGCGTGATGAATTATTCGCCATTATAATTTTGAATATTTAATTACGTGTAGAAAATTCATATTACTACTGACATTTTTATTTATTGTTACAACACAAGATATAAGTTTTTGTTAATAAATGCCCGTTGTCAATCGTGTTCTTTGGTTCTTTTGATAGCGTGTAAATGTCCTGTCAGTCAGTCGGTCATCGATACTTATTGACGGTGATGTGTACAAAATTATCAAATCAACTCTAAAACTGCTTACCCCGGGTCCATTTTTATTAGCCATCGCGTCGCCTTTTGATAGCGTGTAAATGTCTCATCGATACTTATTGACGGTGTTGTGTTCAAAAATTGTCAAACCAACTCCTATAAGAACAATGATAAAACATATATTATAAAAAAGGCCCTACATTTAGAATTGTGAATAAACAACATACTACCGTAAAAGGAATATCTCAATCATCCACACAAATAAAGTGCTACAGTATTACACGCTCAACTGAACTAACAAACAAACCACGTTTATTTCAGTACGTTTCATAAGGCAAGATAGGCAAATAGTCAAAACAAAAAAAACAGACATAAAAGGAAAGGAAAGAAAGGATAAAAAGAAAGTAAATATGACGACGAACATATACAACAACAGGAATCACACACGATCCCCCGTAGTAATCGTAATCGTAATAGTATTACTACTACTAGTAGTAGTAGTAGTAACGGTAGTATCTGGAATAACAACAACTGTAACAGTAACAACAACGATTCGTCTTTTATCGATTGTTCACAGATTATTTCCCTTAACAATGATGGAGCAACGTCTCTAATGTCTGGTGATATCGCATTAAGTATATCAATGTTTTGTCAGGCATTACATTCATCGAAATCATGTTTAGGTCGACGTGATGAACAACGAAGACTGCAATATGAACAACAACAAAGAGATCGTGATGAGATATTGATGGTAGTAGTAGATTCTATCACGATGGTGAAATGCCGAGGATGATACATACTATCATGATAATGATGAGGATGATATTAATGGCAACGATGATGATTATTATAATCATTATAAAAAACCAGTTGTTTCTCATTTTGATATAAGTCAACTAATGGAGGCAGGATGTTTTGGTCTCAACGATAATGATAATAACATCAACGATGAGTGTGTTGAGGTCAATACTAACAGCAACAGTGGCAGTGGCAGTAGCAGTAGCAGTAGCAGTGGCAACAGCAAGGTATCGTCATTATCCGACACTTCTTTCTCCTCTTCTGCTACTACTTATACAGCAGTAATAATATCAAAGACAATGATAGCAATAGCAACGAGGCGAATCTTCCTCCGCTCTGCTACAGCTGCCGTCGCTGCTGCTGCTGCTGCTAATGATTTTATTTATGATCGACCTGTTCGTGTTCCGGAATCTTATGCTCATCATGCTGGATTACAACGATCGGAGGTTATTTTACCATCAATTGTGATATTTAATTTAGCCTTGGCTCATCATCTATGGGCCATGAAGAAAAATAAGGAGGAAAAAAAGAACAGTAACAAAACAACATCATCGTCATCCTTTACCGAACAAGAACAGCAACCAAGAAGTTAGTACACATGCAACACAACCGCAGCAGCAACAAACACAAATACAACAACACTCATCGATGTTGTTGCTGAAAAAGTCAGTAAAGTTATACGGACTTGCTATTCAACTCCAAGAGGGACAAATGGTCAGTGAGGGACCACAATCGTACAGTAAACTATTCTTTCTATCATGTATTAATAATCTTGGTAGTACACATCGATTACTTGGTGATACAATATCATCTGAAAAGATCTTTCAACAATTATTAACTATGCTTATGTATTTGAACTATAGTGAACAACAACAGGTGGAGGAGGAGGAAGAGGATCAGAGACAACAGCAATATCAATGTCAACAATGATAAACAACAACACCAACAACGCAACTACAAATAGCAGCAGCAGCAGCAGCATATAGTAGTAGTAGTAGTAACAGTCGGATATCGGAATCCTTTTTTCAAAATATATTCCAAACTAAAGTAAATGCTGCATCCGCAGCTTAGATTTTTTCTACAACGTATACAATTTTTATGCATAATTATATATATTTTGATAACTATATTTTATAAATGATTTATTTTCCATTTTTGATACTATTTAACTTTCTATATCAATACATATAGCTATATATATATTATACTACTTACTATTTTACTAGTATGAAATTTAGATTATGGAGACTTTGAAACTATGATAAAGATGTTCACACCCCCAGTTTCAAATATGTTTCCATCCAAGAATCTTCCACTTTACCATAGTCTACTTAACATTACCCTAATTGAACTCGTTTTTTTGTCATTATGTATATTCAATATACTGCTTATCCTCCTCAAATAGTATTGATGCGATCAGAACCAATAAATGGTGACACATATACCATTAAAAAGAGATAGTGTCTACTTGCTGCTGCATACATCAAAAGTGTAGCTTTGAATAGACTAGAACTATGAAACATTATCAACACCTTACTTGGTAAAATCCTTCTGCGGTGCATAGGAATATATGTACATATTTATATATATTATAATATGTGAATGATTTGTTTTATCAATGGGGGATATTTTTAAATTAAAATTATCCATGTCTGAAAGAAAATGAATGAATCAGCCAATCGAAAAAATCAACAATCGTCAGCGAAACCATCATCATCGATCGAAAATTCACAACATAATCCCATATCCCTTGCTAGGAAATTATAATCAATAATCACAAAAATACATACCAAGTACAATAAGATCCAAGCGTTGAGGCAAACGACGAGGAAATAAACTTAAACGAATTTTATTATTATCGAAGGAGGTCAGATCATCGACTGCACTATTAGCTATTTATATTATATACTATGAGTATCAGCTATACAACCGAAGATTTTTTGTCGTCGCGTCACTCGCTGTCGCTGTGGCGGTGACGACGAATGTACATTTAGCATTCTCGTTTCAGCAGCCCAGTGGACATAAAAGATGTTCGTCTCCGTCCTCGTCGTCTTCGCTATCATCATCGATCGAAGATAGAGTTGATACCAGCAATGATAACATCAACAGCAACGTACCGTACAAAGAAGCTCAATACGATCCACATGCCGCCGACATATTTTACAAATCTCGACCTATGAAATCGATCATCGTTTTGTACGAATATCAAAAACATCTTCAAGATTTATATTCAATTCGATGGTCCTCGATAAAAATAAGAACAACGATAACGCTCACAATACCAATAGCGACGAAGAGAGTTTGGTGATGACAGACCTCGAACGAAAACGGAGTCGTGAATTGGTTAATTTAATAACGGAATTGGGACCAGCTTTTATCAAGCTTGGACAAGCATTGTCGACTAGAACTGACTTGATACCGACCGATAAACAGTATTATGGTATAGGATTATCGGAATTACAAGATTCGGTACAACCTTCCTTTTCATCGAAAGAAGCACGGAAAATTATTGAAGATGAACTCAATATTGGTAGTGTCGACGACATATTTGAATATTTGAGTGAGGAACCGGTAGCGTCTGCATCGATAGGACAAGTCTATAAGGGTAAATTGCGAAAGGATGGGATGGAAGTTGCCGTGAAGGTTCAGCGTCCGAAGGTGCTTGAAAATGTTGCATTGGATTTGTATGTGTTGCGATCTATCATAGCACCATTGTGGAAGAAATACAACCTAAGAAAACAACGACGACAAAAGAAAAAGAATCTAAATAATGGTGACGAGGAGAAGGATGAAACCAACGACAATGTCGATATAAATGACGAAAGCAACACGGACTTCGTTGCGTTGATAGATGCATGGGGATCAGGATTTGTAGACGAATTGGATTATAGGGCTGAAGCAAAAGCAACAAAAGATTTCACAAAAGCGATGAAGGAACGTGGGTTGGATTCAGTTGTATTCGCACCGGAAGTTATGGATGAATTATCTTCGACGCACGTTCTTGTAACGAAGTGGGTTGACGGTGAACGTCTCTCCACGAGCAATGAAGATGACGTGCCTAGATTGTGCGGAATTGCACTTAACACATACCTAACGATGTTGCTTGATACCGGGACATTGCATTGCGACCCTCATCCTGGGAACTTACTACGCACACCAGAGGGAAAACTTTGTATTTAAGATTGGGGCATGGTGCTTGACGTCCCGAAAGATCTACAACTATCGTTGTTAGAATTCATCGCCGATTTGAAAGCCGAAAACTATGAGGATGTTCCAATGGATCTTGTTAAATTGAAATTCGTTCCGGAAGACAAACTCGATGAGTTGCGTCAAAGTGGATTGACTGTAGGGATTTCTAGAATGCTCACATTGGCCGCTGAAGGTGGAGGTCCTAAGGGAACGATGGAACGGATGGTTGCACAAAACAAGGAAAAGTACGCTGATGCTTTAGCAGAATTCGACGATATAGATGGTGAGGAAGCAACGAAGGCTCGACAACGGATGTTTCGAGAGGATTGGCAAAGGGAAATGGCTGAAGACTCGATGTCGCGGTCTGACTCGACGACGTCGACCACGGTAGATGTAACCACGAAAATCGAACAGATGAGGCAACAAAACACTAATGTTTTCTCTATTCCTGATTATTTCGTATACATGTCCCGAGCCTTCGCCACCCTTGAGGGGATAGGGTTGTCCTCTAATTCCAACTATTCTATCCTGAAGGAATGCTACCCGTATATTTCGAAGCGGCTCCTTACGGACGATTCCCCACGAGCGAGACAAGCTCTCCGAATGTTGATCTACGGTAAAAACGGGACAGAGTTAGATTTGAGCAAGCTACAGGATTTATCAACTGGTTTGGAAAGCTTCACCACTTCGACGTCGAGCATTGAAAGTGGTAGAGGCGAAAACAATGAAGGTCGAAATGCCGCAATAGAACAAGTAGCAAATGTGGTGCTTAGTGAGGACACTAATTACGTGCAAGAACTGTTGATGCGTGAAACGGCGGTGGCACTTGACGCTACTATAAGAGACACATTCACGAGTCCATTTTCACCGCTAATCAAGAATCTCCCTACAAGTTCTACTCCTCCTCCGGCAATCCTACGACCGTTTACACTCCCATTTGAGTTGGTGAAAGCATCGTTCGATTTACAATCTGTGGATGATCGTGACGAACGTCGGATCGAAAATGTTCGTATCTTAACGAAGATCGGAAGCGATTCCGATGGAGAGGAGGGATAAGAACTAACAGTGTATCAAACGAGAATACCTCGAACACGATCGGGAAACTTGCCAGAGAGGCGGCAAAACGCCGGATAGCTCTCGCACGAGTAGGAGTTCGATTTGGTGGAGTTTTGGTATCCGTCCAAGCGGAGCGTTTACGGGAACGAGCATCTTCCGGGATAATTCAGACGAGCGATGACCACCATCGTCCTATCACGAAACTTGCGGAACGTTTGGCGACCAATAGAGCTGATAGACTCGAAGCATTGGCCGACGCTATAACCGATTTCGACAATGAAATAGCAAAAAGAAGCACTTAAATAAAATTAGAATATACGCCTAACAGACCAAATATTTACACCATAGCATGAGATTCTATCTAAATGGCGGTTGCATTGATTGTAGTGTTCTCCACCCTAACCCTTATGATTAGCCAATTTTCCTACGCGTAATAGCCTCAGAAAAATGAAAGTCCCAGAAGTTGAAATGAAGGAGTCGCCATAGTAGTAGACATGCAATTTTCCTTTCTAGATTTCATGCGAGGTAAAAAAAAACACAGTTAGTTTTTAAAGATAAGTCAGGCAGTTTAACGGATCTCTAGATATTATTTTAACCTTAAATAGCAAACGTCGACAACCTTGCGAGTCGAATCACTTTCGACTACATTGTATTCTGTCTGCAGAAGAGATCATGCATGTATTCCATAGAGATGACATCATCTTCACCATTAACATTTACCTATTCATGCATCGAAAGCTGCCAATGCCTGCTCGAAGTCAGCTTTTATGTCATCGAGGTCCTCATATCCCACCGAGACCCGTACTGAGGCAGGCAGGACGCCAGCGGATGCTTGTTCTTCAGTGTTGAGTTGCTGGTGTGTTGTTGAAGCTGGATGAATGACGAGTGTACGAGAGTCTCCCACGTTTGCTAGGTTGGCAGTTATTTTTAAATTGCTGATGAAGCTCATTCCTCTCGCCTTTTCCTCGTCCGCATCAGCTCCCTTCACCTCGAAGCAGAAGACCGAACCGAAGCATTCAGGACGGAAGTATTTCTTTGCATTTTTATGTGATGGGTGTGATGGGAGAGATGGGTGAAGAACAGAACCCTCCTTCACTTTTGGATGTTTTGAGAGCCAAAGCGCGAGAGCATTGGCGTTCACAGAGTGAGCCTTAGCTCGTAGCGATAATGTCTCGATCCCTTGAATTAATTGCCAGGCGTTAAATGGTGAGATGCATCCTCCCATGTCACGAAGCGTTTTAACACGTGCCAGAAGAATAAATACTGTATTGGTTGCCTTAACACCAAAGATAGGATGTTCTGCAAATACGGCACCATGATATGAAGCCTGTGGTCCTGCAATCAGAGGGAACTTTAGTGAGCCATCTGCATTCTTCGTTAGCCAGTTGAAAGATGAGCCGTCAACAATAATTCCTCCAACTGAAGTGCCATGACCTCCGATCCACTTGGTTGCAGATTCAACGACGATATCAGCACCGAAAGCCAAAGGCCGACAAGTATAGCCTCCCATTCCGAATGTATTATCACATACTATAGGAACCTTCGCCTCGTTGGCGATGGCTTTGATTGCATCGAAGTCAGGAATAGTCCCGCTAGGGTTGGCTAGAGTCTCGATGTAGATGGCCTATTTATTTTAAGTAGGAGAGATAAAAATTTGAGAAAAAAGAAGAAACGAAATTACTACCAACGGGAATATGCTATACTACACGTGTAATCAAAAGTTCCTACCTTAGTGTTGTCGTCGATAAGGCTCTTGATCTGTTCAGTATCGGAAACATCAGCAAATTTAGCATCAATGCCGATCTGTTTAAAGGAGTGGCCGAATTGTGTGTGTGTACCTCCGTAGAGTTCAGAAGCAGAGACGAAATTGTCTCCCGCCTGCATAAAGGTCAGGAGGGCGTGCATCTGCGCTGATTGTCCTGAGGCCACAGCTAGAGCGTTAGGAAGGGTCGCAGCATTGTCACAGTCACCATGAGCTAAACATGGTGCCCTTGAATGTAGATTGTATTTGAGTTTAAGTGGATAAATAAGAAGCAAAGCAAAACAAAACGGTCAGAGAAAATCGTTAATATGATAAATAAGTAATGAATGTATCAAAATATGCAGTCGATTCGATACGATTACTTATAACACTCACCCCTCGAGCTTAGCCATTTTGTATTCGAGAACGTGCGTCGTGGGATTCATAATTCGAGTATAGATAGGTCCCAGTTCCGATAGAGAAAGAGACTACCGGCATGTTCTGCACTTTTAAACTCGAAGGAAGTTGTTTGAAAGATCGGTACTGCACGTGCTCTATTATCGGTATCCAATTTATGACCATGGTGGAGCATTGTTGTGGTAAAACCTTCTCCGGGCTTATCGTCGTATGGGTTCGAAGCTTCAGTTGATTTCATTGTTGTCGTTAATATTAGTATTAGTATTGAAAATGAAGAAATAAAATAAGCAGTAGAAGCAGAAGAATGAAAAATTATTTCCCAGGTAAAAGAATTAGTGAGACAACAAAAAGATCTTAAACAACTTAGTAGGCCATATGCTGTTGTGGCGGATTGAGGCCTTTCGTACATGATAGCACATACCGGAACTTGTCATACGTAGGCCTTTCGTCCTCAACGCAATTCGAGGGGATTGAAAATGTATTCTGAGTAATTTCCCTAAAGAAATGTGAGCACTCATACTGAAATGAAAGTATGATGTTAATAGATTTTGACGATCAAGTAGGGAAAACTATTACCTCATAGGCTAGTCTTAAACTGAATATGTGTATTTTGTTTAGTTTACAGTACGGTGTAAGCGCGATGTTAGTAAATATCCCCATCGGATGCGAATGCCTTCTTCTTTTGATTCCATATTCTCCGGTGCAACCGGCCTTGATTCGTACGCGCTATCGTGAGGAATTAACACACGCTAAGAGCGTGTTGAAGAAACCCTTAAAATCTTCGTAAATCTTCGCTTACTGTACTTATGTTTCTTTGATCGTAAAAACCGCTTCAGTTATATTCACGGCAGCCTTTCATTTAAGATACTAATGTGACCCTTCAACCTTGGGGACTTGCGGGCTCTGCTCCAGTTATTATGTCACTCGCGCACAAAACTACGTGACCAAAAGGGGGCAGTTATTTTATATAATTCCCCTAAAATCAAGTTGAATTATCAAAAATAAAAGGAATAATAACAACATCATCAATATAATATAGGATACCATACCACATACAACCACCACATCTTAACAAAACACACACAACCAGCAATAACAATAAGGAATAACAATATGGAGAGTGGAATAGCAGTAGATAGATATTGCTAGAAATAGTGGTATATTCTAAGCAAGCACTGGGACAGTAATTGCTGTTTTACAAGGCAATGTGTGTAGTAGCTGTATCTACCGTATTAGCATTTGTTTGATACAGTGTATTCAAAAGCAAAAAAGGTTATGTGGACCCGCGAGGGGTTGTTTTTAAATATTAAGTTCATCCAAGTATCTGCCTCACCGCAGAGATCTCAGGAAAAATGCATGAGATCTTGTAGTCAGTGCGGCAAAGGACAATAAACTAGGTGGGAATCGAACCCATTGCACTCACCGTTTGAGCCTAGAATTTTCATACTAACAGCGCGCATTCTGTGTACATAAAGAATCGAGTTTTTAACCACTTCGCGTTAAAAATCTTTTCCAGACTCACATCACAATAATTGAACTAAAATAGAACAAAAACCCTACCTATATATATATATACTTAATACTCTAGGATTTACTTTTGATTCTGCAAGCGAGAAAAAGTCATGTATCGCAGCAAAGAGAACAAATAATCATAGCACTTTTTATTCGAAAAACATCTTAGCTAATCAAAATATTTTCTTTTTCATTAGCTGTATTATTGTTTAAGTACAAACCCAATTTTTAAATTGTTATTCGTCATCGTAATCATCATCGTTATCGCTGTCGAATTCTGTATAGTCTTCCTCGTCATCATCGTACTGGTCGTAATCATCATCGTCGTCCCCATCATTTTCAGACTCAGACATAGTGATCCGTCTTCTCATAACGAACGTACCAACGGCTGTCCCAAATACATATTCACCCCGTTTCTTGCCAAATTTTTGTTTATGTACCTGATATATCTTTCCAACCAATTTAATAACAGACTTATCAGCCAACTTACGTTGCCACGTTCCTTTATATCCATACATTCTCGTTTGGTCTTCACCTATTAGAAAGGCTGGTGCAACAAAGGACGTTTGAAAGGATGACAAACTTGCACCCTTTAATAACTTATTTTTACGAACAAATGTGTATGGGGCACGATAAACAACGACATTGTCGTTATCATCATCATTACTACTTCCGCCTTTATCATTGCTGTCTTGCTTATTTTTGCTACGACGAACGACAACCAACGGTGGTGATGAACGACCAGCACTACTGTCACGACGACGTTGTGAGTTCTGTTGTTTTGGTGGCCCTCCACGTACGAATTCAATCGTCGCGACACTTGCAACTGTTCTAGGGTCTCCACCCCGTTTATTACTTTTTTCAACAACTTGTTGATCTAGTCTCCAAAGTCCGTACGTATCAATTAAATCAACGTGTTTCGGTCGTATTACGTGATATGCAAGTTTTCCCGGTTGTTTCACTAACGCATTCCATGCCAATGATCCCGTCATTGATATTGATTTAGTTGCGAGTTTCGTTGCAGCCGTAGCAGCATTTAAACTTGCCCCAGTCCAAGAAGAAGCAGACGATAATGAAGAAGAATCAGATGATCCTATTGGTCCTCTTCCTCTTCTTCCTGAGTTCGAATTATAACCGGGTCGTGGACGAGGACGAGACCTTGACGTTGGTGGATCGATCAAAGAACGGTCATATTCTGTCTTCGACAGCTGTGAATCATCATCGTCCAGTTCGGAATCGTATTCGTCGTATAATTCGTCGTCATCATCGCCGCTATCGTCATAATCTCTACCTCCTCCTCCTCCTCCACGAATTTCTTGTAATAATTGCGACACCAAAAACAACGAGGCCGATGACGAGTGACAGCAAGAAATAGTACTTGTATCACAAACAGGACTCGAAGTTGCTGCCGAGAGTATAGATACCTTATGCAAAGATGACGGTGTAGGAAATGTTGTAGCAGCTACAACGGCACTGTTGTTATTGTTATTGCAATCCAGCAGCAGCAGCAGTAGCAGTAGTAAAAATGGCAATGGCGTTATTTTTAAATTCCGTTGTTGTCGTCGGGGGTGATATTGGCGGGGTGATCAGCTTCACGACAGCACACTGGTTGCGGTGGCTGATTTTGTTGCATTGTTTTCTTTGAGTTTCGTATTGAATCAAGGTGAGACGAATTTATGTTGCCATACGATCTAAGTATCATTGATGTCGACAAGTTATGTGTTGATTGTTGATGTGATTGATGATGTGATAATTAATGATAATGTGAGGTTTGATGAAAAATCGATTTTTAAAATTTGACACTAACTTATGTCCTATGAATTTTTAGAATCTCTGTATCAAGTGGCCGGTAAGTTAGCTAGATTAAGAATTTAGCAAAGAAAAACTTTCACCTTTTTAGATATTTTGAGTTATGTCTGTCATCAATAAGTAGGAATGCTCTAATAAGGTCTTCTGATTTGCTATCCATACATCTTTCGTCGAACGAACATTCAAGTATTGTACAGAGATAAGTATACGAATAATGCAGTTTTACGGTTTTGGGAGAATTATATCTTTAGAAAGTTTATGATACACTACACGTTACAGATAAATACAGTTGCCAGTTAGGGTTACTATTACTATCACTAATCTTCCAAGAACTCGGTCATATTCGAGGCAGATACGTAGAATGTTTGATAGAATCGAAAGAACTCTTCCTTTGTAACCCAGAATATTCCATCGTCCGCGAAGACAGGGTTTAATTCCGCTTTGATTTGAGGGTATTCGTCCCATCCAGGACCATCATCGTCAAAATCACCATCGTCGATTTCTCCAGAACCCCATGGATTACGCATTTTGGCGAGACTGATACCGGTCCCAGCGACGTTTTCATGACACTCGATAAGGGAATACGCGTGATCTTCGACCAAACCAGAGTCTTGTCCGACCGAACTCACACCACCAGCACCAGTGGTTGCCGCAGACATAATGAAATTAACATCATCCCATGCGCACAAGCGTCGAAACAAATCGTCTTCGGTGATTTCACCTGATCCACCACCACCTTCTTTTGGCCAGTCAGACTTCCACAGATTATGGCCGGGATCGTCCTTCGGATTGTTGTAATGTTTTTCCCATTTCCTTGTGTTAGAGTTATACTTTGTAAGAGCATAAAACTTGCCAGTTTTCGGATTGCGCGATATATCATATTGAAACTTGCACCCGGTCATGATTGACCAAGCTTGGGTGCACACTCCGCCTTGAAAATGAAAATTATTAGATTGATAATGATTTAATAAGGTATAGTAGGCACAAATTATGGCATTCGAGGTTGACGTCGAGGTATGAAGTATGTAAGATCAACAAAATAGACGTTCTCGTTTTACTATAGCTGCACACAACAACAATAATAACAACACACATACACACAAATAAAGTAGGATAATAAAGTTCCATTAAATACGCACCGTGAATAGCATCCCATCCACCACAGTGAATAGCCATTGCTTTTTCCAACAAGGCTGGCCACAATTCGCCGTATCCGCTCAAACGGCAACTGAGCAACTTTCCCGATCCATCGCTCTTCACAGCTAGCCGTTCATCGATCTCGTATGTCACTGGTTTCCATGTTTCTATGTCATAAAGAGTTATCTTGTACATGTTGGGACCAGGCAAGGGACGTTTGCTAAGCAGTTTTGTTTTCTTGAACAAGCGTGTAATGGCGCCATCGAATTCAGCCATACTAGAAATCGCACCTAATAACCAACAATCTCCAACTGTTCCTTGAAACACGTCAGAAGGATCGACGTCTTTTATTACACACAAATTAGGTGCATCACCAATCGCCATTCCACGTCCCGGCAATATTGGAACATTGGGACCTGAATGCAATTTGTGTCCCTGATACGTCATGTCGTCGGTATATTTGTCACGTGCATTCATCGGAAATTCGTTACTAGGAAATGCTGGCAAGTTCTGGTACGTCCACAGTAGTAACGTAAAAGTACCAGTTGCATTTGGATCATCAGCGTCCATTGTTCCTTGGGGACGATATTGATACGTACCCATTCGATGCAGCAAAGTATACTTTTGTTTTTCAGCGGAAAATTGTGGCATGTTGGTTTGGAACATCATTGCAAGGTAGGTTATTGGAGACGTGATGAATTGAATAACCCCTTCTTTTATTGGGGCGCGGACTTCTTCGAGGTCACCAGTTACCTCGCATTTCGACTTTCCGTCGAATCGAAAACTTTCAAGACGCCATTTCGTAGGATCCACTCCAACGAAGGCCTGGGGCCCTCCATTATATTTAGCAAATCCCTTATTATCGGCTTCGGCGACATTGGAGTTTTTTTTATTTACTACTTTCCGCTTGGAAGGGTCGTTCAGATCCTTCTTTACCCGTGCAATTTCTTCCGGCGTGAAATTGGATTCAAATTTTTCAATCTGTTTTTGAGATTTAAGTCCCAAAACTTGTTTGAGGACAGCGATTTGTTCTAGTGTCAATTCACCTCCACCACCAGGGCTATTGGGATCATCGTCACTGGGAGCAGCATCGTTAGCGGCGACTAATCGTGCAGGCGGTAACTTCTCTTTCTTGACAGTTTTATCTTTCTTAGGAACTTTCTTTACATTCTTTTTTTTCTTTTTGAGTATCTTTTCAGCTTGTGCACTGTCGGCACTCGATGTTTTGCCAACGTCCTTCTTCGATTTTGTTTTCTCCTTTTTGGGCTTAGGACTAGCTTGCTCCTCGCCATCTTCCGGTGCTTTCTTTTTGAAAGGATTCTTCATCACAAAGTAGTATTCGTCAAATAATGGCAATCGTCGATAACCGCAACTCAAGAGAGATGTGTCCTACAGTAACGTCTAACATAAAAGAACATGAGAAAAGTATGTTGTTGAGAATAATAAAGAATTATACTACTGTATGAAATAAGATTATGAATGCACGACTGGAAATTATGTCAGTTGATATTTTTAATGACTATGACCAAAATTGACAAAAAATAATGTAAAATAAATAACCAGGGGTAATAATTTTATTACCCCCGAACACAACAACATATTATGTTGAGCATTAGCTGTTAAAGGCCAGCATGCTGATGTTGTATTTTGCTACTCGTATCCATTATAGACCATAATAATGACTTGTTGATGATGCATCTTCTGAGGATTAGTAGGACAGACAAGAGTAGAGTGCTCCATGGCATGCACCATCTTGATATCAAAGTTGTTGTATATTTTTGTGCAAGCTATATACTGTGTTCTAGGAAGTGCACAAGATCTGGTGGCTTGCTGGATTTTTTCTTAAATTTGCATTGCCAGTATAGCTTGCACAGGAACAAAAAGCAAACATCATCAGTTTGGTGCTTTTTGAAGTGAAAATCCTGTGGAATTAGTAGCAGCTATTTTATGAGGGTTGCAACAAACTAAATGGGATTTGTATTTGCTGACTCAGTTATTCCAACAAAGACAGAAACATTTTTCTTCAGGAAAAAAATCCAAGCTAGCTACGACGAAAGACTGAAGGGAATTTACAATCTTTACTTGACAGATAGAAAGTATACATCTGTTGGAAAATATCTATATCATTATAATATATATTTAATATATATATAGTCCTATATTATATATATACATACGTATATTATATTCTACCTAATTCCTTCAGGGAATCCAAGCAATCCATTGCCGAAGAGGATTTACCATGGCATTTGCAGCGCTTGCTCCTGAAATTGCCACTGCAGGTACCCCAATACCAGGAAAAATTTGGTCACCTGCCAACACAAGATTCGAGATGGGAGTACTTCCATCCTTGAGATAATCTTCAGTAGCAGAACCATATGTACCCCTCGGTCGTCTCAAAAAACGTTCATGTGTAAGTGGTGAACCGATTAAATCTAAAACGATTCTATCTCTAACGTCCGGAATCACACTTTCTAATGCTCTCCATAACACTGTTGATCGTTCTTCTTTAAGTTGTTTGTATTCGGGTGATTTTCTATTATTACGAAATTTTTCCCAAACTTCGTATGGCTCATTTCCAGCCCCATACGCATGAAGTACCATATATCCAGATGGTGCTAGAGTTGGATCAATAACGCACGGATTTGATACAGCAATCATATTGAGTTCACCACATGGTCCATCTGAGATGCCATTAACAACTATGCCAGCGTTACCAGAAAGACCACGATCCATTACAGTATAATGCGCCTCCATTTGGGTTAGATCAAGACCTGTAGCGTTAATGGCAACGTGTAGATGTAAAAATGATCCAGTCATTTCAGCGGTATCGCAATTGTTGAGAAGGTCTTTGTCGTTGTAAGTTTTTGTATCGCTATCGCTATCGCTATCATCCTCCTTCGTCGATGGTCTCGTCATTCTTATTGAATATCCATTCTCGTTTCCACCTTTCTTCTTCTTCGTGTTGTTCCCCACGAATCCAAGTTTGAAGGGGTAGTGACGATGATGGCGGAGTACTTTCAACAGGATCAATTTTGTCGTTGTCCTTGTCCTTATCTATATCGTTCTGGGGATTATTTTCATTATTAATTGGTAATATGCCAGAAAGTTTATCCAAAGCTTCCGTGTCCGTTTTACGGATTAAATCCCTGAGTGTCCACACGGGTGCATTGCAAATAACACCCTCTTTCGCAATTATACGTTTTCCATTTGATAATGTGATACCCGTTGCTTTTGATCCATCTGAATTAAAGTCAATTTTATCGACGTGCGTACGTAATTGAATTCGTGATCTTCTTCTGCTGCTGTTATTGTTGTTGTTTGTTGAATGATGTTCGACACCTCGACATAATGCATCGATGACGGTACCTAATCCACCTTTAGGATAATCTAGTCCAGCACCATCACGGTGCATATCATCGATAACAAATGCCATAGCGGCTGCAGATGTTCGTGATGCGGGTAATCCACTTAAAGAAAAAGCTAACGCGTCTAACCAATCACGTAACCATTTGTTTGTAACCACAAAGTCCGGCCCATCTAAGTACGAACGGAATGTACCAGTTAATTTCTCAGGTCCAGATGATAATAACTTGACAAGTGTGGGAAAATATTTTAATAATGGTATAAGTGCAGATGAACCAGGTCGCATTGCCATCGCAGGTATATCAATACCGACTGTTAAATCTTTTGTTTTTGTTCGTAATTGTTCAAATTCTAATACGGCATCTGGTCCACCAAATTTTAATAATGGACCCTGTTGGAATTTATCTGGTCCTAATTCACATTTCCATCTACGTTCTTCTTGATGTTGTTGCTGTTGTTGTTGTGGATTTTCGATCATCCCCCATCCATCGTATCGTATCCATTCAACTGATTGATTAACAGCATCTAATACTTGTCGTAATGCACAAAATGGTTTTTGTGAACATCCTAATAATATAGTTGGTCCAGAATCGAATGTAAATTTCATAGAAGAAGAAGCAGTAGTACCATTATTCGTGCTGCCTATTGATGCTACTCTGTCAAAAGCGTGTGCACATCCACCCGGTAGATAATGTGATTCGTATATTCCTACCTTTTTATTGTATAATGTATTGAGAATAGCACCAGCGGTTAGACCACCTATTCCTGCACCTATAATAGCAATATCAACGACATGATCATCATCATCATTATCAATTTCAGTTTCAATTTCGTCGTCTGTGGTTGTAGATTGGTCAAACAGCACCGTGGTCGGTCGTCGTGGCGTCATCAAAGAAGGATTGTTGTTGCGATTTCTGACGATGTTGTTGTTGTTAATCATAAATGCATCAGCAGCCGTCATCAATCTCATTGGAGTTGATTTTACTGTCATTTCGGTTACTGTTGCCATCGTTGTTATCAATATTAGTACAAGTGCTTGTACGGCGAATACGCCAATAATGATACGACGATAACTAACCGCCATCTTTATTGTTGTCATTTTTAGTTAAAAGAATGTTGTTTTTGATTTGTTTCGTTCGTTCGTTCGTCGAGATGGAAACGAAATCAGTAGCACTAGCGTTTGTAGAATGTAATCGACGGGGACGACTTTGGAGTACAGTAATGTATATACTTGTAGTCCTAACGGAAGCCTATCTTCGAATGGGTGTGTATTATTACGATACGCTGCTTATACCGATAACAGTATTAGTTTATCTTAATTTCAATCGCAGGAATTTGCTTCCTACCCTCGTACCAAAGTACGAGAATATTAAAAAAAATGAGAAAATTTCGCAAAAATTTGATTGCGAAGGAAACGTTTTAGATGCCGATAGGGAACGGACGTTTCTGTTAAAATACGTCGAGATGCGTCATCACAAATTCAAATAATTTAAAGAATAATGAAAAATCAAAAATCTTTTCTTTTGGTTATCTCTATTTACAAATTTGAAATTGACAACTAACGTTAGAAGTAACTTACGATGACGATTCTCTTACTTTTGTTGGTTGTTGTTCAACCCAGTTTTGGGTTGTTGATGCATCACCATTTCCATCGCCATTGTCATTGCCTATAATATGCAGCACCACTACTATTGGAGGTACTGGAAGTACATTTAGTAGTAGTCGTTTAAGTTGTGATAACAGTAACAAATCTAAATATAATCGAATATTATTATCAACCACGACCACGACCACGACGTTATACAATTCGAATCAAAACGAAGAAGAAGAAGAAAAAAAATCAGCTGTTTCGTTATCATCAATATTTTCTGAAGATGATATATCAAATTTTTGTAAAGGGACGAATGCATTCTGGAAGGGATTAGTTATTGAACCAGTTCGTAATTACGTTGAAATTCGACCGGCAGGTACTACAACTGGTGACATATTTTCAAAATTAATATCACCGCCAGAAGTTCCAGGAATACCACGACCAGTATGGTTTACAATATTAGGAAGTGTCCCAACTGGATTGAGTTGGTATGGGTATTATAAATTTTCTGTAGAAGAGGAATTGTTTCAACATGAATTACAAACAAATAAAGATGGTCATGTATCTGGTTGTGGTGGATATGGAACATTATTTCCATTCGTTTATGCAATTATCATAGGATTCCCATTGAGTCTTTTACATGTACCCGGAGGTGAATTGATATTACAATCAGCAGGAATATGGATTTTAGCGGGACAAGTTAATTTGTATCGTCGTGTTAATGAATTATGCTTTGAAGATGAAAGTATTAGAAACGAAATTTTAGGAGGAGGAGGATCATTAAGAGGCAACAAAGAAGATGATGACAAAGACAGTAATGACGACTAATCATTACAACCACCCCTACATGCCTGGTGGGCATTGTTACCACCTCCACTTGATGTTGTTGTCGGTCTGCGACAGGTACATTTCCTCTCCGAATATTGGAGAGTCGTACGAGGGGAACCGTACGATAAAGATGTGATTGCAGAAGAATTATTCCCATTCATTAGTTCCAAACGATTTACACTCAAAGAATTCATACGTAAACCATCCAATTGGTTTTGGTTTACAAAAAGTTGGAAAGATTTTGATAATGTCGATTTTTTGAAAGACTAGCTAGCTACTAGTAGTAGTAGTAAGTTGGTTGTTCTACTGCGAGTATTATGGGTGAAAACTAACTTCCTATTATCTACAAAATATATATGAACAATATGCAGTATTATTTAGTGTATGACGATCCAACAACAAAATGTGATTGCTGCTCTTATTGGTCACATGGAAGTATCAAACAACAATGTAATTCTGATCCATTATTTTCTTGTCTTTCTTGTCTTTCTTCATTCTTATCCAAGTGGGACTCGATTCACTCGTGTGACGTACGGTCGCGCGTCATTTTGACCTCTAAAAAATCAAAGCTTTTCGCTGTTGATGGTTTCTTCTGTCCACGTGTAGTTCAAAAAAATGATGCATTAGGGCTAGGGCGTAGTTGCTTGTAGTTTGCTATCAGAGCTATCAGCATACTGTGACTATCCGTAAAAGAACAAGTACTTTGAAGTACTGTAGTTGTTGAAGAAGATGATGATGATGATGATAGAGAGTAGGCAGGTAGCTGCAGTCTTGAAATAGTCTGAAGAAAAGTTATAAAATGGTATTATGATTAACTTGTAACTTAAATCCTAATACAATTAATTAGTAGGTTTTTGGTATCTTACTTTTTCTACAATAGCGTAGCACGGGGTAAAGCATTAATTATACATATTACAATAGGAATGAATAAATGAATTGAACCAATCATTATGATGGTTTTGGTGGCAACCAATGAACCGTTTGTTTAGTCAACAGAATAGAATAGAATAGAATATAGTAGCCAATATAAGTTGAGTTGTACTAGCCTTTTTATTATCATTTATATCGTAAATGCTGTTGGTTCGAAAATGTCACAATTCTTATCATTATAACAACGTCGGCGCATTTTTGGTGCCCTCTTCACTTCTCCCCCATTTCTCCTATTCGTAGTCGTCGTCCGGCGATAAATTCAAGATTTAATGTATTACCAACTCCAGCGATAGGTGAATGTATTGCAATGTGTCTTCCGAATGGGTTTGTATCAGCCGTATCATCAAATTCAGGAGATCCAGGAAACATTGGTGGTGGTCCTCCTCTGTCACATCGTTGTCGTTTGCGACGACCCAGGAAAATACCTATCGGCACCGACGTTGATGTTGATGATGTTGGTGGTGGTAATGATGATTCTCGTTGTTGTTTGATCTTCGTCTTCGCCACCAGCGGAGGTGGAGTATTGAATATACAGCGTGGTACATGGAGTGTACTAGTACGTCTGATGTTGTTGCTGGCAGTGGAAAAACGATCAGGAGTACTACAGCTGTATGATTTTACAGTAGGTAGTGATGATGGTGATGATGATGATAATTCCAATGACGGCGATGATGATGATGATGATGATGGTGGTGATGTCTCACATTCCTGTTGCTGCTGCTGCTGCTGATGTTGTTGCTGCTGCTGCGACCGCTGTTGCTTACTAGTACCATCGAGAGACATTTTGGAGACTTCATTTTGGATCCTGAAAAGATTAACGTCTTCTGAAGAAGATTCCTTGTTGCTCCAAGATGTCATATTACTAGAACCGGGAGGAGTTGCGGCTTTTGTTGAGAGATGATAAGCCATCTGTAAATAATGAAGAGTGCAGTACTAGTATGCTTTTGTGAAATTATGTGCCAACCTATATATCCGATAATATTATACGGCGTTATTAGTGTCATTTATGCTAATTAAAATCATTATTGTACCCGTAAAGCAGTACTGTCACACTATACACATCCAACAAACATCAAAACTACGTGATACTGTACGAGCTAAAACTTCAAATTCAAATTTGTTTATGGCGCGGACAAAAGTAGACATAAATTAAATAATACTAGTAATGTTCTTGACATACAAGTACTTCTACCGGCAGAAGAAGTACTTCTTGTGATAGTAAATTCTGACGTGTGGACTGAAAACTCAAGCTTCACGCTATTAACTACTTAGAAAAATCCGCGCGAAATAAAGGCGGACTAATATAAGATACAGTAGATAATAATGATATCTCAGGAAAAATATTGTATGATTGAATTTAATAGTGATATTTTATCATCTTCGTTCTTTTCTTTCCTTAAAGTGGATCGTTGTTTCTATCATCTCATATATATAGAAAACATAGGAACTCGTAATAATAGACGGTAAATCGTTGATAATTATTGTCGCTCTACCCTCCCTTTCAGATTTTATCTTGTATGCTTGGTATATTCATATATTCATACCTCTCACCATCACTCCTGTTGATGACTATCCTACCATAATAGATTCATACGTATGCAACCATTGCATTCGTAATCAATGCGTATAGATAGATAGATAGATAGGTGCACATGAAGCAATTGGCTATTTATACACCCACTGGATCATCTATAATTCTTTTTGTGGTCCGTATCTTACAGGATCATGAAGACAATCTAAATAGATTCCGTATCCGGAATCGCTTTTCCATTCTACGGCACTTTCTACGGCTGTTCCTTCCCCCCATTCATTAAATGAGACGATTAACTGCCATGGTAGTTTACTTTCTTTCATCTTAACGACCCATTCACACCATAATTCTCGAGAGACACGAGGATGTTCGGCCTCATCCGCATTCGCCTTAAAAAATCCAGGTCCAATTGTAAACGAAGTATCCGTATATTCGAGGTAGCTATCAGATACACCCTGTATTGTTTCATTTATAAGTAGGTATATCAAAATGATGGTGATGGGATGGTGATGGTGATGGTGACGAATGTGTTCGAGGAGCAAAAAATAAAGTCAATATTTGGTTAGTATTGAAAGGTCGGTCAGAGAGACAGAAATGTGATAGATTGTAGACATATTTTCACGAAAATGAACGATACAATATAAAGTTTTTATTACTCACGTATTGATGCCAACTATCGGGTTGGTTTGTGCATTCCTTCCATCCACCGAATAGCTTTAAAACGACATACCAACCAGCCTCTTTCGCAGCAGCTACCCAGCGCTCCGCAACCTCGCACTCTTTTTCGTTCCAAATAAATATAACCGGTTTCCCATCTTTGTGTGCCCATGCTTCGTGCCAGGCGAACCATTTTTTCAGGTAATTGAGGTCGTCCACGAGTTGGTCTTTAGAATAATCAAACTTCTTTTCGTCTTCGTAATAGACGGTCCATTTGATATTTGATCGTTGAGTAACTGTCTCGTCGAGCAATTGAGTGATACGAGCACGATCTAGGCGATCACTTCGTCCCCACCCTAAGAAATGAAAGAATAGTATAGTACAGTATATCATGTTAGTTCGAACGATGATGATGAGAGTAAATCAATTTTGGTGGTACAACCTTTCCATTAACTTACACGACACAATAGAAAGATCGGCCAAACCCCAGTCGAGTGCTTTCACATGATTCTCTACAACGACTGGATCACCAGTCCTATAATACTTTTCCCCGATGCTGCCAAGGTTTGGTGTGTATTTGACTTTTTCGTTTCCAGTAGTCCACGTTTCTGGATACCACTGTGATGTTATGACATCAAAAAAATTATACATGCCGGGAAGAGGAAAGGGGATATATTGTGAGTAGAAAGTTATTTTCAAACCAATGACATATACAAAACAAATCGAAATTCAAGATGGACTCACAGCATAATAGAAGTATCCTCTCACTGGAAATTCCAAGTCAGGAGATACGGTGACAACGGGACTATAAATCCCTCGAGGAAGACCATCAATCCAAAGTGCTGTATTCTCAAACATTATAGATAATTGACCACCATCGTCAATATGAAATTCCGCTCCATAATTTTTACTCGTTTCTGAATTCCATATAGCTTTTTTGCCCTGCTCGGCAGGTCTAAGTACCAAATTTCCATCCGGCTGCATGGCGACTGTGTGTACATCCGATATGACTGTTCCATACTTGTCCTCTAGCTCCCAGATATTATTATTTCCCTCCTTCATAACAAGTTTCCCATCCGAATCCAACCCGACCTGATATTTTCCTCCATTGGGGGAAAATACGAATTGATTTCTATAATATTTTTGACCGGATTTAAAAACTACTGTCGAATTTACAATAATTGGTAAAACCGGATCTTGTTCTGGTATCGGGAGCAACGACGGGAGCAACAACTGGGGCAGCGACAGGGGCTTGAGTTGGACATAGAGTTGGACATAACGAAACATCAACGTCATCATTATTTTTGCACCCAGCGACTACATCAAATTTGCAATTGCGGGGATTTTTATTACATTTCTTCTTTTTCCGATTGTTGGTACCATTAATGGCAGTACATAATGGAGATACTTTACATTTGTTCTTTCTATTTTTCCACTGACAAAATATCGTATCAGCATTTTCCTTGCACTGGTTTTTTTCCCCATTGAAGTCCTTGCAAATAGTCAAATCTGGCTTAATGATGATCTTGTCAACGTTTGGTCCTTGTATTTGGGATGCAAGAAGCTTCAGATTTTGGACTTCTCCAGTAGCAGTAATATATACTTTGATCGTTTCAATATCCCATTCATCCCAATCATCTGCAACTTTTTCAATTTCAAAGCTACCTAACTTGATGTTGTTTACGATCAGATCCAAGGGACCACGATCCGCGATGGAAGCGTACCGTATGGCTACGTCGTAGAATCCAGTAGTTGGAATATCGACCGACCACGACACGGATGTCCCAACGTCGCCGAAATCGACGAAACCTTCACCTCCCGTGTATCCTTCGTTATTGTTAGCCATCTTGATTCCATCCCCATCAAGAATACCATCGTTTGCGTCATATGTGACCTCGCTATTGACTGGTCGTCCATCTGCGCTTCTTACTAAGAATAAGATGCCGATGATAAGGGAAAGTGCCTTGACCTTGATAGAAAAGCAGCAAAGAAGTACCATCGTTGATGTGTGTTGGAGAAGTTAATGTTGGAGAAGTTATCAATACAATTGTTGTAGTCTTTTCGTCCTGTCAAAATTGATATTATGGAAGTTGTCAACCAAAAAGTGATCCGATGATATACTGGCTAGCTAGTAGGTTGTTGTTGATTCATTCGTATTCAACTTTTATCATTGATCTTGCACTAGTAACCAGGGGTCATAAAATGACTGAGACTGCTTACACATACACTCAAAAATCAATCGGAGTGAGTCGGGGTTTTCATCGCATTTTCAATCAGTTCTTTGAAATACCTAACGGTAGGCCTGGCACGTGGAATAAAATCATAGTATCCCGCGTACTGTACGCATCAAGTAGTTTGCGTTGTGGCCATTGAACGGTCCCTGATGAATACTTCTGTTCGTCACGTTTCGGGTTTTTTGTTGTCCTCCTCCTACGTCCTTTTACATGTTGGTTAATACATTGTCGTTAATCTTGTTTGTCATTTTAATTGATCGACGATATAATACATGTTGGTTAATACATTGTCCTTAATCTTGTTTGTCATTTTATTTTTTATTTGATCGAAGATATAATACATGTTGGTTAATACATTGTCGTTAATCTTGTTTGTCATTTTATTTGATCGACGAAATAAGATAACCGTAAAATGATGTGTGATTCGAATTTAAAAACGTAAATCACGACTGAAAACAAAAAATCATTACAAAATGAAAAAACAGTAGCTTCTTCGCAGAGTCGAACTGCGGACCTTTTCATTACTAATGAAATGCTCTAACCAACTGAGCTAAAGAAGCCGATCTGATAGGTTCTCTTCCCGACACATTTTAACAATAATAATAATAGTTTTGTGTAAATATTGATTGAGATAAGTCCTTACAATTATTGATTAGTTAGATGTATATCGTTACTTGAGGCATTGAGATGTGAGCAGTTGTTGATATCCTTCACCTCACCATAATAACTATTCAATTATATCTTTTAGTTGAGTGGTTTATCATAATATATCTTTGATTCATCAATTAGATAATAATATTCAGAGGTGGTTCAAAATAATTGGGCCTACAATACAGTATAATAATAACATAATAGCATGTATAATATTATATTGGTGAATCCATCAGTTGGATAAGACTCAACTCCGTACTATTACTACTTAGAAAAGTAAATTCATACTATTATTCTCATAGTAAAAAATATAGAGTTTGCAACACAATAATAATAACATGTAAATAATGTTAATTTGTACAAGGTAGAAAAAGATGCTGTCTTATAATGAGATACAGATTGATGGAACTAAAAAAGAGATTGATAAATAACTCAGTAATATCTTTGATTACTATTGAGTAGTTCATGTGATTTCAATGACTATGTGAGCACGGACTGTTATCCTAATTTATCTGATAAAAACATCTGTAAATACTACCCCACATATATTGTCTAAAATACTTCTCAATGTGAGCTTTATTATTATATAAGTACTATCATAACGTACTTATGATTATGCCAATTAGGCTGGAAGAATACTTCATTCTGGTCTATTATCAGGTGGTATTTCAGATGGTTTTTGGCTACTACTGATGGAAAGACTATATGATTTTAACTATTTTTATACATTCCTTTTTTTCTTGACAGGTATTGATTGCATAATCACTCGATATTTTATAACAGCATTACTTATATACTCTTCATTTGGTCAAATAAATGTTGTGAACAAGCCAGGTATTTTAGGATAGGATTACCTGGTGTGCACTCATTTACAATCTTGGTTCACAGCAAAAAATCAAAGAAGATGATACTCATCGACTTGACATCATCCATAGATCTCTTCCATATATAGGCTCATCTCTTGAAGGAAGAACATTCCATTCTGGGAGTGAAGTTATGACAATTATTCCATGAAGAGGTGGATTTTAATTATAAATAACCACTTTCATCTGTGGTCAACTATTATTAATATTACTATTAATGGAAATAATCAGAAGGATTCATACACTATTTGAGTTGATTGAGTCCTGATTGGTCATCAAGATCTTGATTGATGAGATTTGCTTGGTTGTTTGTTCATCACATGGCTGACTGTATTTATATAGTAGTGTCACATAAAATTAAGCCTGGATAAGACTTCACATACTATTACTCTTGTATTACTCTTTTCGTTTGGAATAATTTAAAACGCGCACCTTTGTTTACACATCTACTAAAACAACTAGTACTAAATCTACGTAGAACCTACGTAGAAATCTTTTGACAACCTTTAAATTTGAGGTATCGACCATGGTAATCATGTCTAATACTATCCAAGCAGGGTGGGATTTTGACAATATTGATAGCATAGTCGATGAACTATCTGTAGGGACTAACTCAAGTTACAAAAAGAATGGAAATCCGAGGAAAAATGATGGAGAAATGATTTTAGCAAAATCTGCGACAACACATACCGGTATTAGACATGACAACACTGACGAGGAAGGATGGACGACGACAAGCCCAGGAAAGAAGAAACCAAAGAAGAATAACAACAACAAAGCAGCATCCACTGAATCGATCATCACGACAATTGATGGAAATATTGATCAAATTGAAGCAGGGAAAAATAACAGAATCAACGTAACATCACCAGGAAGGAAGTATAAGTGCAACATACCGGACGACAACAGAAAAATCATTGAACTAGACTTTAATCCAACAGTCATGACAGATGGAAGAGAAGAACAAGGTAATAATAAACAACAAGACAACGGAGAAGAAGAAGACACCAACAAAACAAACGGACAGAACAATGGCAGAAGCGAAGAAAACAGAAAAGAAAAAGAAAAAGATAAAAATGAACAAGATGCAGGAAATAACGACGACAGTAACAGAAACAACAATGGAAGAAATGATCAGGGAGGTAGAGGAGGACGAGGTGGTCGAGGTGGTCGAGGTGGACGAGGTGGAAATAGACCAGAAAGAAAACAAACCCCAAGAGAAGACTGGGAGACGTACGACTTTTCGATAAGCTTCAATCCAAAAACAATGAAGGATAAGAATCCTAATGCAGAGTTCCAAGCACTACTAATGGAGATGATGAAAAAGGCACCAGGAATCACGTTTCATCCAACAAATGAAGCAATGTATCCTAAACCAAGTTCATTCACAACGATTCAGGGGTATCCAAAAACAGAAGCAGACTTTAAAGACTTCTATGAAGTATATGAAAACAAAGGACTAACAATATACAAAATATTTGTAAAAACCACAATGCAATATAATGAATTGGAACTAAGAAACAGTTTAATGAATTACTTGAGAGGTAATAATCTATGGATGTCAAGCGAGTTAATATCCGAAAGTGTGGATGAAATGATTGGGTATATCAACTACGGACATGATAAAATGGTATGGCGACCTGACTGTGAGAAGAAAATAAACAATGGAATGAAAGCATTGATTCAAAGCGAGTCAATACCAGAAGCATTGAGACTAAAAATACAAGGATTGAAGAAAGGAATCCATGTTCGAGTAGCAACTGGCACAGTACGAGGAGGAACAAGAAATGAACCAGTAATGTGTGAAGGACTGGTACTGAGAACAACTAAAGTACAAGCCCGAGCATGCATCGAACTATTAGGATTATTAGATGATAATATTTTAGGAGATTTTTATAGCATAGTACCAAGAGGAGTTGACAAGGAACTAGGACCACAAATGTATGGAGACTATCTCAGAGCAAACAATGATATGCTGAATACTATTAGGGCAATAGCAGTAGTGAACTGGCCAGAGGAATTGTTCTATGAAACCTACAATCCAGCACTAGGAGTAACAGGAACAGTGGCAAAACAAGTTGACAAATTATTACTGGACGCATGGCATTGCGTAGCGATTGAACGAACCATGGAGACAACTACAAGAGGGAAGTATCTGCTACTATTCAGAGAACAAGATATGGAGAAAGCAAAAGAATCGATAGGCAAGTTAATTGAGGATTTCGGCAGAGCAAGTGACAGAAAATGCGCAAAATTGGCATTGGAGAAGTACAACGAATACCCAGAATTCGATAGTATCCAACGAATATCATCATCAGTACACTCAAAAGGACTACGAATAAGAGCAATGCTAGAAGCGGCAGCAGGAAAAAGACCAATCAGAACAGCCAAGAAGATTCCACAACAACAGAAATTTCATTTCTTTGATGTACCACAAGAGCTACAGAAACAACCGCTACCAAATCAGACACCAACATACAGCAATATAGTAACAAACCAAAACACGACGACAAAGAAACAAACAATGATAGCGCAATCCACACCACAACAGAAAACGCAACCAAACTTGCGACAACAGAGCCAGTTGACGCAGACAACACTACTATCAACACAAGCATCACCAGACGCGAGGACCGTAGCAACAGCGAACTCGGGACTATCGGATCAACACACGATAGCAACCATGATGACACAGATAACAACCCAGTTCAGCGAAATGGAGAGAGATAGAATAATGCGAGAAGACAGAAATGAGATGAAACGACAAGAGCGCGAAACCAAAGCAGAAGAGAAACGTGAAGAAAGAGACGCAAGAATGGAAGAAATACGGCTTCAAACAGATACAAGAATGGAAGAAATAAGACTCGAAACAGAATCAAAGATGAAACAAGCTGAAGTTCAACGAAACGAAAGAGAAACAAGAATGGAAGAGAAAAGATTAGAAGCAGAAACAAAGATGTACTCATTTATGCAAACAATGATGACATTCAATATTAACAAGAACATAAACCAAGGACAAGTACCAGCTACATTAACAACCGGAACTACAGAACAAACAAGCGCACTCACAAACAGTATTGCCACGACAAATACAGCAACCTCATCAGAAAAAAGACCACTATCGCAGCTATCCAATGACAATGAAGAAACAGAAATGAAAGATGCTAGTACAGTAATAGAAACAACAGAAACAGAGGAAGAATCGTCGCCAATAAAAAGGAATAAACCACTAACAGGAAGCGAGGAAGTAGGAAATGAAGAATCGACCAACAACGATATGGAATTAGTGATAGAAAAGGATGATCCAACCAGCAATAGCGAAATAAAACAAAAAGATACCGGATCATTCACAGAAGGTTTCAACAACCAACAATTTACAAGTACAGAAGCAATCACTCCTAGGACGGGGGTGAACCAACAATAAAGGCACCTCAAGTACCTTTCTAACGAAAAAGCATGATGACAAAACAAAAGATAATACAAAAGAAGGAACGCAAGTAGATATCAATAAACAAACAAGAGACCAATCAAACAATACAAACAAAAAGCCTGATCCAACGGGTGGCAAATCAAACAACATAACAGAACAATTAGCAAAAACAACGAACGCATTCATACCAACAAAAATACTACAACAAAGATCAAAAGCAAACAAAATGAAAAGTACTGGAAATATTACAGAGCCACTACCGATAGAAACGAGATTAGAACTACTGAAAGAAGCAATAACAAAACTTAAACGCATTCGTAAATTAGAACAAGATACTTACAAAACAACAAGTCTTATTAGCGGAACTAATCACTACTCCGACGATGATGACAGTAATGAAGAAGAAACAGATATAGCAGATGTAATGAATAACCTACCTAGACTACAAGAAAGGGACAGATGTGATAGTGATAGCGAGGATGATAGCGACAACGACAGTGATGACGATGAAGAAATTGAGGAGGAAAGTGAGAGAGTGCCTATAGTAATAGTCGAAACGGTGACCGAAGAAGAAACAACAGAAGAGGCAAACAACAATCAAGAGAAGAACGAGGGAAAAGAAGAAAATGAGTACAGTAAAATGCCAGGATTACAGGACAGAAACAGAGAGGACAGCGATAGCGAAGATGATGAGGAAGATGACAAGGAGGACAATAAACATGACCAACAACAACAACAAAATATTAGGACTATACACACTATAAATGAGGCCAACAATGGAATAAAAACTAAATTAGTGCGAAATAACAAAGACCCAAGCCAATTAAGGACTAAATTATCGCGAATTGCAGAAATAAAAACTAAATTAGTGCGAAACAGCGAATTAAGGACTAAATTATCGCGAATGGAAAAAGAAAACATTAGGACTATACTCAACGATGAGGTTGAAACTACAGCATCAATGGAAACAACAACAACAAGAGCTATAGGGAATAACAGTGACTACGGAAATGGAAACAACAGTGAAGAAGATCTATTCTTTGAGCCAAGCGACGATGAGGGCGAAAAAGAAGATATACAGAATAATATTAACTATAACAATGAAAATAAAGCAGCAACAACAACAACAACTACAACAACAACACCAACAACATCAAACAAAATGAAGATCACACAAGACAACCTACCGTTTGGATATATCTGTGATGATATAGCAATAGGCAATGATACACCGTACGTTAGAGTATACTGCCAAAATGTATGTGGAATATATGATAGAGAAGGTATAGGATTAGATTCAGCATTCAATGAAATGAAACAAGCAGGGGCTGATATATTTACGTTTAACGAGACACACGGAGATGAATCAAATGCCTTAACGAGAAGTGTAACAAGAATGTCAAAACAAAGAATGTGGAGAAATAATAATGAAGATTGCAAAATAGTACACTCGTCATCAACTGCACCAGTACTCACATTTACGAAACCTGGAGGAAATATGGTAGGAATAACAGGATCATTAGTAGGCAGAATAAGAGAAACAATCACAGATCCGTATGGAAGATGGTGTGGCTACACACTGATAGGAAAAGATAACAAAGAAATAATGGTGCTAACAGCATATAATGTATCACAACACAAAAATGCAAAAGTAGGAGATGATACACTGTACAACCAACAAACAGCATTATATAAATTAAAAGATATTAGAGATCCGGATCCAAAGAAATTATTTATAGAAGACTTAACAGCACTAGTAAAGAAGGCAAGAATGGAAGACAAAGATATCATATTAACAGGTGACTTTAATGAATTAGTAGGAGATGATCCGAACGGTATGGTGAAAGTTATATCTGCAGGAAGACTTACAGATGCCCATAGTCATCAACATGGTATAGTAGACATAACAACGTATACAAGAGGAGTCAAAAGATTAGATTATGTATTTGTAACGCCAAGGCTAGTAGACCACATACTTCGAAGTGGATACGAACCTTTCCATGCAAGAATAGCATCAGATCACAGAGGCTATTTTGTGGACTTTGCACTAGCTGGATTCCTAGACAGACAGTTACTATCGATATTCTCAGCATCATCAAGAGCAATCAGAGGAACCCATCCGAAGAACATCACAAAATATGTGGAACACCTCCATAAAGTTTTCAAGATGAGAGATATCTACAGGAGAGTAAAATTACAAAAGAACTGGTATGAAAAGAAGAAATTGGAGGCACTTGACAGAGAAATAACAGCAGTGATGCTAGAAGCAGAAGAACAGTGCAGAATACATCATAGAGAACCATGGTCAGAGGAAGTGAATGAAGTGATGACAACAGCGAACATACTGCGAATCCACTTGTCAAGCCTGAAAAACAATATCGATTGCAGCAACCAAATACAACAAAAGCAGCTCTTGTTGAAGCACCAAATACAACTCCCAGAAGACATTGCAGAGGCCTCCAAAGCGCTGAGTTTAGCGCAGAAGAAAAGAAGAAAATTAATAAGAGATAACAGAACAAAGACGACTAGCATAGGAGAGGAACAAGAAGCAGCATATGTAGCAATGAACCCAGAAATGGATGCAAAGAGGGCAGCGCAGATATTCCAGAGAGCAAGAGATACAAAACAGATGATGTCGGAGCTACCATCAAAAATGAACTGTCCAGGGGGTCTATCAGCCGTACTAGTTCCACTACCAAAAGAAGGAATTGAACTTGAGTATTTGGCAATAACAGATGGACCAACATTAGAAAGAATAATACTGGAGAAGAATATTCGACACTTCAGGCAAGCAGAATTCACTCCATTAGCATCACCAGAAGTAATACGCAAGATAGGTTTTGGTGCAGATACGGAAACAGCGGAACATCTGCTTGATGGAACTGGCGATCCAACTGATATAACGGATGATGAATGGGCAAGATTCCTCCTAACATCAATGAAAAGAAACTCAGAAGAACTAAAAATAGAGATAACAGCAGAGAAAATGATGGAGAAGTATACGAGGTGGAACGAACGGACAAGTACATCACCATCAGGCAGGCACTTGGGACATTTCCATGCATTATTTAGACCACTAAAGGCAAAGAACAAGAAACACCGTGAGCAACTGGATGATATCAGAGACGATATAATTGATTTACATGCAACAATGCTGCAGACAGCGTATGACAATGAGCATGTCTACAAACGATGGGAGTACATCCTCACCTGTATGCTGGCTAAGGAATCTGGAATACCAAGAATACACAGACTACGAGTGATACACCTATACGAATGTGACCTGAATCTACTATTTTCATTAGTCTTCAGAGAACTGGACCAACACTGTGAAGATAACTTCCTACTCAACAAGGGAGTGTATGGATGTCGACCGAATAGACGAGCAATGGACCCAGTCTTTGTAGATGTAACCCAAAATGAAATGGCAATGGTAACACGGAAGGCCCTGGTGAAATTCAACAACGACGCAACAGCATGCTTTGACAGAATATTAGTACATTTACTCAGTCTGTGCTTACAATCTTTTGGATGTCCCAAGAAACTAACAAAAATATTAGGAGAACTGCTAAGAGTAGCAAAATATGCAATAAAAACTGGAATAGGAATATCAAAAGAAACATACCAACACTCAGATGAATCACCTGCATTTGGATCTGGACAAGGTAGTGCAGCATCAGCACAAGGATGGACTAAATTAGTATCAATGCTGTTTGATATTCATGACAAGTATGGACACGGATGTAAATATGAAGACCCATGGAGACTATATAGTGAAATAATTGGCATGTTAGGATTTGTGGATGATAATAATATTACAAACAATGGTGAAGACTGGGAAACAGTAAATGATATCATTATTAGAACACAACATGATGCACAGCTATGGAATGATTTATTGCGAGCAACGGGAGGAGCTCTGAATCTTGACAAGTGCTTTGCACAAGTACTAGCATTTCAATTTGGGCTGAATGGAGCACCAGTTATCGCACCAGCGGATCCAACCAACATAATAATAATAAAAGATAGACAGAACAACAAAGACGTCATAATCAAACCAATATCACCATATACTACGTATAGGTTCCTAGGCACAGAACAAGGAACAAGCAAGAATCAGAAGTCACAACAAGGAAAATTAGTGAAAACATCATCAACACATAACAGAAAGCTAGCTTGCTCAGCAATGTCACCAAGATGCGCTTGGGTCCATTATACGGCAGTATTCCTAAGCAGTGTAGGCTATCCGCTCAGCATGTGTCACCTAAGCCAACATCAATTACATGATCTACAGAAGAAATATATCCCAACACTACTAAATAAGATCAGTATAGCAAGAACACATGCCCATGCACTGGTATTTGGACCAAGAGCGTACGGAGGAGTAGGTTGTAATGACCTACGAATAGAACAAGGATTAGATGCAGTACAAAATCTAATCAGGCAATTACGAACACCAGGCTACGGCAAACAACTAGCTACAATCTTCCTGAGAACGTTCCAACATGCATCTGGACTATCGAAACCACTCCTAGAGTACCCGGAATAAGAGCACCACACCTTGAAGGACACTATTATGTACACATAAGAAGATTCCTAGCGAAGCACAGAGCTAGTCTGGAGATAGAATGTATACCAAAATCAATAGATGAAAGAATAGGAGACACATACATCATGGATGTAGTATGTGCACCAGAAGCAGCATCGACATTGGATAGAACACAACTGAAACACTACACTGATGCAGAAATCAACCAACTTCACTACTGCAAGAGCTACCTACAGGTAAAAAGAATTTCCGATTTGTGCACAGCTGATGGAGCTTTTATACTACCATCCATAGCAAAAGGTGAAAGAAGCATCAGACAATGTACATCCAAACTGAATGAAATAACACAAGAAAGACCTGGAGATCAATCGTGGACAGTGTGGAGAAAATTCCTTAAGACAATATGCAAACCCAGTTCGAACCAAGATCCAAGATTTGATCCAAGATCCGATCCACGTTTCAAGGAACCAAGTACCAATCCACGATCCAAGGAACCAAGCTCAGATCCAAGAGCTGGACCTAGGTTCAACGAACCAAGTACCAAGTCACGACTCAACCTATACACTGAGCCAAGAACTGAACCAACCACAATGAAAAATAGTGATACCCTCATCAACCATGAGGGTCTACAGCAGCGAAAAGAAGAGATAGACAAAGTCAGTATTGGGACGTACATACTTAAATATTGGATTGGAGTACCGTACAGAGGAATTGTAATGAACAATACAGGCAAATACTACAAAATACTATACGAAGATCATGACGAAGAAGACCTTAACCATACAGAGGTAATACAATATGAGAAAAAGTACAGAGGAGAGGGAAGAATGACAAAAGAAGTAGGAAGACGAATGAGACTTACAAAACCGTTAGGGGACTGGATCGTACAAGCTAATGATTCTGAGAGGCTGTGGCCATTCTATTATTCAGAAGAAACAGACGTACTATACAGGAGTTACAGAAAAGAATGGCACACCAATGGAGAATACTACTATGACTGCCATAAACTAGCAGACAACGATACATACAACTACAAACCCGATGGAAATGTGGAACGACTACCGAATGATGCAACACCAACAGACGTGATGGACACCGAAGACGGATGGAGAATATCAGAACACCACTCAATAAGACAACAAGAAGAACAATGCGTGGAGAGCAAAACGATAATACAATATCTACAGTCACAAGAAGAACATGTGTCACAGTACTATGCAGAAATAAACTTTCTAACAACGCCATTTGAAGTTTACGAACTCATCAAATCACCAAGAAAATACAACATAGCAACAGATGGAGGAGCAATACCACTCAAAGGATCTCTGGGATTTGTTGTTGCCAATGAAGATGGAACAGTACTATTATCTTGCTACGGACAACCATCAGGAAATGACCCACTATCATTCAGATCTGAAATATGTGCACTACTAGCAGCAGCAAAGCTACTACAATTGATAACAGAATACTATGACAACCAAATACAATGTGAAGAGCCGGCAAGAGGAAAAATACAGGTATACACAGACAGCTTAAGTATGATAAAGAAATTAGAAGCATATGATGAATATCCAACAGCTCACCTGAAGACAGTACTTAACTCAGAGTGGGATGTCCTTTCAGCATTAAGTAGGACCTTGAAGAAATTCAGAACTTACCCAAAACTAAGCTGGGTAAAAAGTCACCAAGATGATATGGTTTTTGATGAGAAAACAATGCCACTGGATGCCTATCTGAACTCAGAAGCAGATGAATTAGCAACGATAGGACTGAAGCGACTACAAGAAAAACCTATTGTGCCAATGGATCCAAACACATGCATACAGTTCCATATCGAAGGAAGAACAATAACAAGAAACTTCAAAAACACAGTAAGAGAAATAATACAACTGAAACCACTCCGAAAATTCTACTGTGACAGATTCAAGTGGAGTGACAATATATTTGATCTAATTGATTGGGACATCTTTCGACCAGTATATAAGAAACATTTAGCTACTAAAGGAATACAGTGGATACACAAATTCTGCATTAAGAAGCTGCCAACAGGAGAAAGAGTCCATCAACGAGACCATTTCCATGACAAAAGATGTGCATCATGTTTGGAGCATGAAGATGATAATCACATACTTCAATGTTCTAAAAGAAGAAGTGTAAGAAAGAAGGTTGTCAATCAAATAAATGTACTGCGCAAAACAGTGGACAAGAACTTGTGCGACATACTACAGGAAGGATTAATGGCTTACTTCAACAGGGACTGCATGTCCAACACCATGTTTAGAATAAGAGGAGGAAAAGGCATGGAAAGGTACAAAAATTTAATAGATGAACAAACAGTAATAGGATGGGACAATCTGTTAAGAGGAAAATTTTCAAAGGAATGGAGAATACAACAGAAAGCATATAAAACAAGACTAAGATTAGTAGACCCAATTGAGTATGATAAGATAAAAAGAGCTCAGAAACGAAACCAAGAGCAACAAAATGAAAATGAACCAAACAACAACAAGAAAACAACCAAAAGCAAAAACAAAACAGAAGAATTTCACGGTTTCTTTCAGTCAATAGTACCAATAATATTAGAAATGTGGACAGATAGGTGCATTGACAGAAATACACCAGTATTAGGGGGCAGAATAGTAGCAGAATATGAATCTCTATGCAAGAACGTAACCCACCTGTATACACTGAGAGAAATGGTACTGCCAGAAGATGAAATTAAGATATATGATGAAACACTACTATCAAAACTTGCAGACACAAACCAACAATTGAAAAAGTGGATCAACAGATGGAGACCAGTAATAGATCATAGCATGAAAAGAGTGAAAGAATTAGCACAAGAAAACAGCAAACCGATATGGCAACACTTCACTGCAAACAAACCAGCAAAGACCAAGGTATCACGGAAACTATTGAAGCAATTGAAACCAAAGAAATATTCTAACAACCCATTGACGAACGTGTACACCAGATTAAAGAAGAAGCGATCATCAAGTAGAGTACTTCCAGTAATAAAGAAAATCAAACATACAGTTAATCATTTGATATCAACATTGTACAACAAATTGGGAAAGAAGAGATCAACTAGCAGAGAGCAAACAGCATTGGAGGTGGGAAAGCAGATAATTGATGACAGATTTGGAGATGAACCTAAGTAATAAATAAATGTAGAATAAATTTGGCGGGTAGATTGTTGACTTTCTGTCTTTCTAAGACCTTAAGGAGCAAAGCTGCAGCTATTAAATAATAAGTTATATATTACTCTTGTATTATTATATTTGAACAGTTGCTGCACTTGACACAATGATTGATATGGGCAATGCCATAGATAAGTACAATATTGAGAGGAACCACCAACAAGACGGCACCACACCAGTCCCATACATGTGCAAAAAATCATAAGGATAAACAGAAGAATAAATCTAATGGCATATTATCTGTCAGAGTAGGGTAATATTTTGGGTATAGCACTTTCCATTCCTCAGTCAACAATCATTTTGATGTAGAAATATTTAGCAGAAGCAGCAGTAGCAGGAGCAGTGTGAGAGACTTCTTGATGAATAATGCTATATATTTATTATGCTTGCATTGAGAGGAGTGAGCAATCATCATTGGATTGAAATTAAATTGAATGGCATTCAAAACAGCAGACTAAGCATATCCAGTTGGATATATGTCTTCCATCAACACCGTGGCAACAACAGCGCAGTGTAGTAACCTGGTTGTTGATTTCAATCAAAATCATCATCATGTGGAAATGAGAAGCTCTATAGTTAGTGTGATTTCTAGTAGTATGCGTAAAACCCCCAAAAAAGAACACAACAAATTCATCTCCATTACTCTGTATACATACTTCTATTTTGGTTGGTATGATTCTACTATGCTGGTATCTTTCTTTCATTATACAGTACATTATAGCGGCGGCTACAAAAACTCGTTCTTACACGTAGCAGATCTTTCTCCTCTCCCCTCCCCTTTTTCTGTTTCTGGTGTCAACCATTAAGTAATTTCTATTTTACTTACCACGATACGACACCACGTGCGAGTTTTTAAATTCACTTTAGAACTCTCTTCTCCTACTAAGTTAGTAGCTAGCTCCCTTGCTTTAATTTTCTAGCTCCCGTTCTTTTAAAAAAATCTAAATTATCATCAAAATAACGAGCGACATACTCGGATACGGTTATAAACGTGTAATTTGTATGCATGTTAGGTGCGAAGGTTACGTAATAGGAATTGTTTCACAAAAGGATATATGAACGAAGAGAAGTCATCTCTTGTTATCATTATCATTGTCAACCTTCGTCATATACATTGCAGTCATCCATCACCATCATTATCACCATCATCACACCATCATCATCATCACTTTCTGCAATTATACCACGATGCTATTAGCAAATTCGAGTGATGACAACGATGATAATGATGATTCATCTACTTTATCTTCCATAACGATTTTCTTTACATAAAACAACAACAACACCACAGCAGCAGCAACATCAGCATCAGCATTAAAAGCACTATTAATAACAAATAGATATTTATCGTTCATTGCGAGAATAATAAAGCCAAAACAGATTTAAAGAACAGTAGAAGGAGAATTAACAACATCAAAAAATTCATACACCGACAATAAGTAGTAGACACTGCCGCCGCCGCCACCCGCCGTCATCGTACAAGTAATTGCCATCATCATCAATATGATCATCAACAACTACAGATATTCAACACCAGCAGGAGCAGGAACAGGAGCAGCTCCAACAACAACATCAACAGCATCAGCAGCATCAGCCATCAGCAAAAACAACGCAGACGAAGACGAATAATACACACACCACCACCACCACATTGTTCTATGTTATTCCGTCGTCTATACAATCAGCAGTCGATCGTTTTCTCCTTATTGACATTTCTTTCCGTCGTTCCTTCCTTGACGGTAGCCAGTGATGGCGACTATTGAAACTGAACCCAGTTCTTCTCCAACAACAATGGAGGAATCGATATCATTAGATCTTCCCGTAGATGCAGCATCCCGTTCATTAGCTCTTTTACTTCTACTCCTCAACATTGACGGAGAAGACGGAGAAGACGATGACAACGATGACGAGAACGACAACTACAACTACAATGATGACAACGACAATGATGACAACGATGACAACGATGACATCGACGACATCGACGAATGGGAAGAAGAAAGCATTCTACAAACGCATTTGATCAGCACAGACGATGATTACAAAAATACATACAATAGGAACAATAATATCGGTGACGACGACGACGATGACGGTGACGGTGACAACAACGATAGGTATCATCCCTTTCTGGTAATATGTACTGTAGATGGAGACATATTGGTTTTAAACGCACTAGATGGATCATTAATTTGTTCCTTCAATTCGGGTTTACCCTTGGTAGGTGCATCTGAACCACTGCATGACGATGACGATGATGCAGATCATGATAACAATCACGAAAAAGATGAAGACAGATTCGGTGATGGTGATGATGATTATTACCAACGACAGATCGTTCCAGGTTTGGATGGACAATTATATGTAACCGCATCAGATGGATTTTTAAAACCTCTTGAAATTACTGTATTGGATGTTCTTGCAAATCCTGTTAAGACATGTAAGAGTAAGAGCAACAATAGCAATAACAATAACAATAATAGCAATAGTAATAATAATGACCACGATGATAGTGATAGCGACGACGGCAGTAGTACGGCTAATAACAACAGCGACAAAGACAATGATGACAATAACAGCAACTACGACGACAATGGTGACCATAACAGCATTGAATGTGGTATCGTTACTGCAACTAAATCCACTTCACTCTTCGCCTTAGATGCTACCTCAGGAACCTTGGTATGGCATCAACATCCAAATGGAACTACTCTAAAAATGGATTACAACGACGATGATGATTACGACTATAACGATAATGATATAGACATTAACAACGACGATGATATCGATATCGATATTGGTTCCTCCTCTACCCGACAACGAACAAAAAAACGACAACCACAAAAACGTAAGAAAGAAAGTCAACAAACGAAGACGACGGTTCTTTTACAACGCGAGGATGTTATCGTCCAACAAATAAGTACCTCAACGGGTGCTTCCGTTTGGAACGTCACATTGGGAACATTACAAGCATTAGAATTTGGAGGTGATACCGGCGGTGGTCGTCGGGGTGGTAGCACTTCGCAAGGACGTGGATCAATGGATGACGAATTCAGCAACCAATTGACATCATCACCGGCAAATAATGAACAAAGGGGTCTTTTACCGACGGGGGAAGAAACAGAAAATAATGGTAATAATAATGAATATAATAACGACAATAACAATAATCTGTTATCGGCGAAATTACCAAAAGTCATTTTTAGCGGAGACGGAACCAGCCTTACTGCAGTGCATCCCTCATCGGGAAATAATAAGGTGATGTGGAGTCGAGAATTTCCCACCACTGTTGCCTCAGTATTCGGATTGAATGGCAAGTCGTGGGAACCATTAACGGTCCTCGATGAACAGGCACTTCTACCCGAAAATGACATTGACAACGATCAATCTTTCGAAATGGCTCTAATAAACCAATTTAATAATAACGACGACGGTAAGGAATTCTTCAATTCTTTTCATACAGAATTGTTGATTAATCATGGTGGTAGGGGTGATCGAGATCGGTTGTTTCAAAACGCTATTCGTCAACATCGACGTCGTCAACAATCACCACCTTTGCTGCCATCCTTCTCGTCGTCGTCGAAATCGATGATGTTTATTACAAGTAACGACAATGGCTACCACGATGATGGTATATATTATCCTTCGCCGTCTCATCATTATAAGCATCAATTACAACTCCCTTCTCCCACCGACTATCAAGATTTGCGTCGATTGTTTTGTTTGTTACCCAATTCGATGTGTTTATCAATGGGTACGCAAGGTCTATTTTTGAGATGGCCTATAGTGCTACTGGCAACACTATGTGTGGCGGCTATCGCCATTGTGACGTATCGTCGCTTTTACGAACAAATCAAGAAGAAGAAGAAAGAAAAGAGATCGAAGCAAATGAAAAGATGGGAAGAATTGAGGATAGCATCTCGGGTCAGTCGGAACAGTCGAGCCAGTCGTGTTTCTTTCCTAGATGATGACGATAATGACCACCAGGTGCATTCCGCGGATAATGCAGATTTATACGGCGATCTTGATAGTAACGATAAATTAAATAGTCATATTCCACCACGGTCTCCCCAGCATCGTCGTCGTCCTCGTCGAGCCAGTTTCGCTATAAGTAGTCCTATGGCCCCCGACAGTAACCCAATAAACAACGCAACCGCCACCGGTAATAAGGAAAAGAATAATAACAATGACAGTAACATCAACATTGTTAGTGCGAATGGCTTGATTCGATCGCGTAGTATGCCCGGGAATATGAATCAACATCAGAGGATGTCCATGGTTCAAATGACTCCAGTCAATTTAAACAATGAACGGATATCGCCATACGGAAGCCCGAAAGTTGACGGTATTGCCGCTATTGCATCTCCTCCCGCAATGTTGCCACTCGAAGCACAGACTTCACATGGAGTCGGACTTATCGATGGAACCATTCCTTTGATCCAATATACTCGGTACGCTTCTGAATTCGAAGAAATCGGTGCGCTAGGCAAGGGAGGTTTTGGGTCAGTGTTTCAATGCCGAAATGCCTTGGATAAAAGAGACTATGCAATAAAAAAGGTCTTGATTCGATGCGACGCGAAATTACCTCAGATAGAATTTTCGAGACGCTTGAAACGAACTCTACGAGAAGTTAAAAGTTTGGCGTCATTGGATCATTCAAACATCGTTCGATATTACACAGCGTGGTTGGAATTAGAACAGGCGAACCATAATGACAACAATCACTCTGTAGTCGGACCTTGTAGTGACTATTACTTGATGTCTCCCAGTTGTGGAAATGATATCTCTGAAATTAGATCACCCACATGGAAAGAGAACATTCTCACCAATCCGTTTGGGTCGGGAGGGGGTTTACCGTCAGTATTAGACCACTCGTTTTCGTCTTCTCGTGACGATGACCGTGTAATTCCGGGTATCTCTGAAGAACTTGACGATATCGGCTTTGTCTTTGATAGAAGTGAAGGCGAGAAACCATGTGCCAATCCAGATGTTAGAAAAGTAGAAGAAGCGATCGACGAATCGACGTCCAAAATCGACGCATTGTTTCCTAGGTCGAACCGACTAAACTACGGTACTGCTTTTCAATCTTTTAGATCATCCCAATCGAGTGTCGAAGAGTCATCGGTGGGATGGTCTCGAGAAAGCATTAACCAGTCTGATGCCACGGGGGAAGAGAACAAGAGTAAGAGCAACAGTGCCACGAAAGAGTCAACGACCGCCGCAGAGACTTCCACCTCGCAGAGGTATATGTTGTATATCCAGATGCAATTTTGTAGTCAAAAAACACTGGCAGACTTTTTATCGAACGAGGAAGCACGAAAAGGTCCATCGGGTAGCAGTATCGGGGGTGTAGACATCCCCTACGCTCTTAATTTATTCTTGCAAACCTGCCAGGGTGTCAAACACGTCCACACCCAATGTCTTATCCATCGCGACTTAAAGCCGAATAATGTTTTTATAGATGATACAGGAGCAGTAAAGGTCGGCGATTTTGGTTTGTCTCGAGAGTCAAGTGATAATAGTGGTGAATCTGAAGCAGAGCCCGCCCTAACAGGGGCTGAGAATTATAGCTACAACGGTGATATCACAGCAGGAGTTGGTACCCGTTCTTATGCTAGTCCCGAACAAATGAAGGGTGGATCAGATTATGACTCTAGTACGGACATTTATTCTCTCGGAATCATTCTTTTCGAGTTATGTTTCCCTATGTACACGGTAAGTGTATCGATTTAGATTGAATAGCTCGATTAAAGAGTTGCTATCCCATAAATCCTACTAACATCACATTTTGTTTCTCTAATATTATTTGTCAAGGGGATGGAGCGCAATATCGTTCTTACCAAACTTCGGAATCATATCCTTCCAGACCAGTGGATGGAAAGTGTCGCAGTAGATTTTCCAAAACTTCATACACTTCTACTCTCGATGATTTCAAACAAACCCGAAGATCGACCTGACGCAGCAGCAGTTGTTCGTACCGTACAGTCGATTTTGGAAGGATTTACTATCTCATCTCTCGACAGACGCGACTGTGAAGGTTCCATCCTGTTAAGAGTTGAGACCTTGTTCCGCGAGAATGGTTTACACCAAACAATGGATCTTCTTCGTCAGGCAGCTCTTCCAGTTCTGATTGATATAGTACAATATGGTCTCCGTAGCGGCACGAATCAGGGTGAAATGAAGTCTATAATGGAATTCGCTATTGTTCCTCGACCTCAGCAAGAAGAAGTAGATGCCACCAAGTGCTCTCCTTCTAGTATCGGAGAAGTATTAGTTAAAACATTGAGTGACAACCCGCAAGTGCTATTGATCCGTCAAGTATCTGCTACGAAATACACATGAAGCATCATGCATAGTAAAATGTTTATTACATTAAATTTTTATCGTTACTCCATTTTAGCTAAATACAATTTGTCATATAGACTTGATTAACTTATTTATTTCGTCTTTAAATTGCATGCTTATGTCGTGTCCAACATTTTCTGTTGCCTTCGTTGACGCATTGCATATTTCCTTTTCAAGACCCGGAAAGTCTCAATATCGACCAACCCCATGCGTTGTAACTCAACTTTATAAAAGTCTTCTATGGAAAACATTGATGATCCATTTTCTCTCGGATTATTTATTGCTGCTACTACCGGTGCCTTGTCGTCGTCTTTCATAGCACGATTCTGACGATAGTGATGGTTGGTATCGGTGGCTACGACGCTTTTACTATTAGCTCTGATAATCTTGGTGGTGTCGAAGTAATAGTGTTTGTTAGCGACAGCATCTTGTTTACGCTCTTGTTGTTGTCTTCTTTGTTCTTGTTGTTTATACTTTCGTCTTTGCGTCCGTTGAATATACCTTTGCGCTATGTACACAATCCAATGCAAGGTAGTAGTCATGGACAATGGTATGAAAAGCAAAGCTAACACTTTACCCCTTGTAGAAATAATGACATCGCCGTCCAAACCGGCAGTTCTTGCCGTAAAAACAGCGTAATACAAAGTTGAAACAAAATCCCCATTATTACCCTTGTACTCGTCGTTGTTGTTGTTGTTGTTGTTGTTGTTGACACCGATGGTTGATGTAAGCGTTGATGCTACTGCAGCTACCGTTGCTATTGATAATACCGTCAAAAAGAGGGACTGCATGAGTAACCAAGAATGATATGGAAAAAGTACAAGAAAATCGTCCCTTACTACGTTGCCATCATGGTCATTATGATACGCTTTGCCAGTTTCTTCATCATCTATTGACATATCACCAGCCGTACGGCGACTATGATTCTGACCATGACTGCACGCATCATTATTATTAGAATACGAGGAGATGGCAGTATTATAGGCTTCGATAACGGCGTTTCCACATTGACCTAAAGCCGATCCGACAAATCCCGATGTACAAATCATAAAGAGACATTTTAATATCCTTGTCCAAAAAATTGATAACGACGTGTACCGAATTCGATCCAATTCAAGATCATCGGCACCCTCAACATCATCTTTGTATTTGTTGGTCGGCATTGAAAATACTAATATCCATATAAAAGCCCCAACCGACCAATACAAGGTGAACTTCCAGATATGTAACGACGTATTAGTACTGTAGTATCCAAAATTGTTTCTTTGTTCTCATCATCGCAGCAATCACGATCTTGATGATCTACTACTACGTCATTATCTCTACGCTTCAATTCGTCCCGTAGAAGTTTCGTAATGAGTGGTGATCTTACAGACAATGTATGATTAGATTTTTCGTCTTCGTCGTCGAACACATCATCCTCATTATAGTCTGTATTTCCATTCTTTGCTTCTTCGCAATAGTCATCGTAATCGTCATCATCATCGTCGGAATATGAAAAGAACGACGCCGAAGATGACATTGCGACTGTACAAGGAGTTGTGGCAGCTTTCTTCGTCGATGTGGCAGTTAAGATTGTTGTGTTTACTATCGAGGGTGGTAGTGGCAAAGACGAAGACGAGGAGTAATCCATCATTGAATTACCAGACGATGGATCACTGGTAGTTCTATGATGATGATGACGATGATGATGATGATTAGCAAATGGAGAAAATTTCTTACGTAACAACGTCAGTTTATTGTGTCTACTCTCTTTGGTGTTGATTTTTCTGTCGTTGTCGTTGCCGTTGCCGTTTTCATCATCGCAACCCAGTGACGACGTAGAACGGATGAGTAACCTATGCAACTTGCTGCTGCTACTGCTGCTGCTACTGCTACTGCTTCTTTTCCTATTACTGTTACTGTTACTATCATTATCATTAACGATGCGATTGTTATTACCAGTATAGCTGCAATCAATGAATCGTCGATGGTCTCTACCTCTTTTTTCTGTGTCATTATTGCCGACAATATCTGCTACTTGACCGAAGTAACCGTAATAGGGACCCATGATGACAGTTTTAGATGTACGTCAGTCAATACAAGAACTATTATTAATGCTATATTGAATATTATTTATTTCAGTCGATTGGGCTGTTGTCAACAATTACAATAACATCATTACTATTTATTATTGTTAACATTCAACATACGGTACATTGCATGTTACTTTTTTCCTGCATTTCTTTCAAAAAAGAAATCCCATCACGATCGATGGTAAAGCAATAATTCTTACAAATTCGAATGCTTTTTTATATTGATTCAATGACATTTATTTAAGAGATATTACTGTACATAAGTGAGAATAATTAACGGTATTAACGGTTATTATAGTTCTTAAGTAAATGAAAAGGGCGTAAGAAATGGGTTGGAGCAATTTTAAGATTTAAAAATGACAGCCGTTTCGGCGCGACTCAAAAGCTTTGCATATTATTATGTTCAGATGTTCAGATTTCAGATTCAGCAGAATTATGTCTACTGTACACAATAACTTCGAAACTACCATATATAATTTGTACTCATATCCAAGATTCCAAAGAGAAAGCCCCGAGAGAGGACGAGAGAGGCGAAGGGAGATCAAAGCGAAATAATGACAATGACTCGTAAACGGGCATTGATGAGACAGAACAAGAATCGCTCCGGACACGGACTTGTTACTACTAGTAGTAGTAGCAGTAGTACAAGATTTGGCAACGATGATGCAGTATTATTGCCGTCATCGTCATCATTGTCATCATCATCATCATCGCCGTCGTCATTATCATCATCAACCACCGACTGCAGCAATAATTGTGTCGTATGCGATAGAAAATATTCCCATGATAACAATTCATCGTATCTTCCTTGTGGTGGTTGCTGTTATTATCCTTACACGACGATAATCCAAAAACGACGACTACTCAAACAACAACAACAACAACAACAACGACGACCAAAGATGATAATGATTACTACCATTATTATACACTTCTTTCTCAAAACGATACCTATATTTCTGATTTTCATGATTATAGTGTTAACCGTACCTAAATTATTGTTTGATATCGCACGTTATTCAACAATGAGCCGACCGGCATTGTTGTATGGAACTCCTACAGATCTTAATGACATTAAGGGTTGCTTATCTCATACGTATCGTCAAGAAGTACGTGATTATTTAAATTCAAATTTAAATTTAGATTCCGAAAATACAGATGATGATGTTATATGGAACTGGAATCGGTATTCATCTACTAGTAGTTCATCATCATCATCATCATCATCATCATCATCACCATCACCATCATTGTATGATAAAGATTCCGCTGTGTCCGGTTTAAACAATAATATTACCAGCAACACAACTACAATATCAACAACAACGACAACTACGTCCACTCCTCGTCGACGATTATTAATAGCTCAATATTCTGGAAAGGGATCCTACCTACGTTTACTTCAAGAAGTGGAACCAATTAATAAAGCATACGCCAAGAAATGGGGACATGATTATATTACATTGGTAGGAACAGCATTAAAATTTCCAGGATTGCTATATGATAATAATAGTAACAGTAATAATAATAATAGTAATAATCAATATTGTCGCTATTACAACAACATCAACAATACTGGTGGCTACAACAACAACCACAACAACAACAGCAGCAACAACCATACGACAATGACTTCATCGATGACACCATCTCAACAACAATTGTACTATAATTACGAAGCTCAATCAACATTTAATAAGATACCTTTACTCTTAAAGGCGATGGATGAATCACCACAAAAGTATGATCAAGTTTTGATTCTAGATACAGATACAATGATCGTTGATTTTGATTATGATATAACATCATTAATGTTTTCAGAGTCAAAGTCGAAGTCGAAGTTGAATAACAATAACAATAACAACAACGATGACAATAATTATTTTTATCGTGGTAGTAGTGTTAACGAAGATACCAATGCAAATAATGGTGATGAAAATACTGCGTTTGATACCACTAGTCGTAACGACGTCAAACAAGATTCTGTGAATGACAACGACAAAAACCATTCTCCAGTTATATATAGTGACCGAAACACGAATGATACGAATGATAGTAATATAACCAATAACAGCAAAAACAACAACAACGCAATGAATGATGATGATGAAACGTCGAAATTTTTAGTCGCATATCGGGTATGGTCATTAGATCCTACCGATACGTGGGATGTAAATGCTGGAATAACATTATGGAATTTACGTCATCCGAAAACCAGAATTGTTGCTGAAGATTGGTTAAAAAGATCATTGAGTCATCCGAAGGATGTATTATTGAAAAATGATGACCAATATTACTTGCAACGATCGTTGCAAGAAGTCACGACGGTTACTACTACACATAGTACAAATACTGCTACAGTATTCGGAACAATAAAATCTGCATGGTACTGGTGGAAACGACATTCGTTTTTGCCGTTGGTATTAAATTACTACCGGCTACGAGGACATGGTGACGGTAGCAGTGGTATACGTGCAATAAGAAAGGAGTTTGAATACTACAACGCAACCGTCGTGAAGCATTTTAAACGAGATACTGCAAGTTGGAGTCGGACTGGTCTCGAGCAAAGATTGATGCGCATTAAAGAAACGAAAATCGATATTTGTAAACGATGGCAATGTTAGTTTTTGTCGTCGGGGGAGGAATGTCTAAAGTCGTAACTATAACTAGACAAATAATTTCTATTTCTATTTCACTTCACGGGGGGACAATGATATGTAATCGAGTCTCACTCTCACTTGATGTCAGGTATGCGTAGTGTAATAACCATTTCTAGCTAGCGCAATCTCATAATATAATAACAATATTAATGATAAGAATCTCCTTATTCTTCTATTATATTATCATCGTCACCGTCTACCAAGAGTATACCGGTATTGAATTTTGATAGTCCTCGTTTGTACTTTGATCTTTTGCTACTAACTTCTCCAAGTAAATTTAATGCTTCCTTAGCCGTATCGTCCAATGTATAATATTCTCTGTACTGATGCGTGTCGCTAAAGGTACAGTAATATTTTCTATTACCTGGATCGTCTTCTGCGTCTAAGTCATCGTAAACGAATCGATTCATTACAACCAATTTTGCATTCTGACTGTTGTAACTGTTTTCAAATTCTTCTACAGTCAATTGAAAGTACCGCATCAAAAGCAATCGCAATGTTAAGCCGTGACAAACAACAAGGATATTCATATTTTCCATACCATCCTCCTCACTATTTATATTATTCATATTATTATTAATATTATTGTCGCTGGAATTTCCGATGTTATTATTAACGTTATCATCCTCGACAACCGATTCAGCTTCGTTTTTTAATTCGTCATTTCGATGAAGGTAGGAATACCGTTGATCGATTTGTTTGATATCCCTCGATAGTGTTGCTAAAAAACTACTACATCTATTATAAACATCCAATCCAGATTCACCATTCGGAAATCGAAAAAAGAATCGTCCAAACGTTCTTCGTTCAGCTTTCGCCGTTCGTACCTTATGAGGATTTTCTTTATTTTTTCATGATATAAAAAGCAATCATACAGTAACGTTAGAATGAAGTGAAATGAAACGAAATAAAATAAATCGGTCTAGTATGAACTATGCCCCATATCCATTCGAGAGAATGAATATTTTACTCAACAATATACCGATACTACTTACGAAAATTTCCAAATTGTTGTTCGGCCACCCTAGGTTCTTCTCTCATTCCGATTATTCCTACTCCTTTATTATTGGTATCGTCGTCCTTATGGTGGTTTTCAAGATAATCTTCTATAATTTCCCAAGTTGTAACAGCACGTTTGTATGGACTACAATAAGCGAAGACTGATTCTCCATCGAGTAACTTAGCCAGTTCTTTCGCAGCTCCTAACGCTTGTCGTTCTCCTCTGTGAGATTAGATTAAATAAATCCAATCCGAAGGGAAAGAAGAAACGCATTCACAGTGAAATCAAGATGTGTAAGAAGAAAGAAATCTCACAAACATATTGTTGAATACTGTACTACTTATTCAGCAGAAATTCCAAAATACCTTTTTTACTTTTTACTCACCGTCTTGTCATAGGGATTTTCCAATCGGGTATAGTTGCATATGCAGTATCATCAATATTACCTAAAGATTCCCCATGTCGTAACAATATAATTCGTTTCGGTAATAGATACTTGGCTTTTTGGCCTTGTTTCGGTTTCTGCTGCGAGCTTATTGTGCCACTTATTATACTGGACGAATCATTATTATCGCACTCTTTGCCATTTTCGCTGGTTGTTGATGAAAACAACAGGGTCCGTGTGTTCGATATAGTTGGAAATATGTAATGACAGCGAGATATGGGAGGGCGGTTTCGCATCCTTACAGCGATTGTGGTACTGATCCCAATAGCGTTCATATTGGTCTGCAAGAATTTAATACTAGTAGTACAATAATGGAAGCTAGATGAAATGGAAAATGGAGAATGGAGAGATAAGAAATGAAAGATCTTGATCTCTCGCTACACGGCGCAGATCAATCCAACGCGGTATTACAGTACAATATAGTGTTCCGGGACTCAACAACTAGTGATTGATAAAGGGGACAGTGTGGTTGTTTTATTTCAAATTTCGGGGGTAATAAATTTCCAGGGGATACTAGTCTTTTTTATGACCCCTACCCTGTCAAATTCTGGTAATGTGACATAGGAGTTGCAAAAGCGAAATAAAGTATAAATCAGATAGTAGTATAGGACCAAAAGTAACAGTTCCTACAGTATTGATTATTACCTCTTACCATTATACTAATTCTTGTTGTTGTAGATCTACTATTATATTATTAGTTAGGTTGTAGGAAGGAGGTAGTAGGGTCCTGGTTTTTCAACGCATGCATTATCTTATGATGTGTGTGGACTTAAAGACTCCTGCAGCGCTATATGGGTGGAAAGAAGAATCACTACTCCAAGAATGGACCCAATTTACCAATGTCCATACTTTACTGTGTGGCGAAGGAACCGAACAGGGGTTAAAAAAGAGAATCAACCGGTGGTCTTTTTCTCTCAGTAGTCTATTTCTCTTTATTATCACAAAGCTAATGCAAGTCACAAGCACTTCAGAATGATTTGTCTCTATTGTTACTGCTGCTGTTAATGTGATGCTGTCATTCTGTTATTCTGTTGTTATTCTCATGTTTGCTGATATTTATTATTTGCTTTATTACTGTTGGGGATTCAATTATTACGAGTCCCGTGTATGTGAGGTTTTCACAACAGTCATCGTGTCATGAACGTCATGGCATCTGTACATGTTGTTTCCTCACAATAAATATATATATGCTGAACATTATCGTGTGGTTGACAATTGAAGAGAAAGATGTGTCGTATTTACATTGCGTTAATGTAAGCACCTCCATCGGCACCTCGGATTGTCAACCAATGTTAGTCATTATTTATTATAGAACTTATGCAATAGGTAAATAATAATAACAAGTTAATAAGCTAGCCATACATAGTATTCAAACCTATATCATCCTAGTATCTTCAAGCATTACGTAATAAGCAACATACCAATATCCACGGCGTTACGATTACTGTATTTCAACAATTACTGTACCTAAACTTTCATTAAACATTTATTTGAATTTTTTTAAAACGAGGCGGCGGGCATATCTCCAGAAAAGCTAAATTTTTCGATTGTGCAAGCGTAAATATATACGAAAGAGTACGATATGTTTTTTACACATCATTACAGTTTTTTGGATACAATCAACACTCATTATTGTAACAAGTATACGATACATAAATGCTAATTGAAACAAACGGAGTAACAATAATCAACGAACAGTCAAGTGAAAGTACTTTACTGTAGTACTGTACTACAACTATCATTTTTAAACGATGTCAATCTATGCCTCCGACCTCGCAAACAAAAAGAAGAATAAGAAGAAGACATCGAGCGTAATCATCGCCTTCCTTTCTGGAGTTTTTGTTGGATCCGTTGTTGTATCGTTGGTCGCCGTCAACTACTACGCGGGTTCCTCTATATCACAATCAAAGTTGATTCTGGAGCAGCAACAGCATTATCAACATCAACATCCATCAAAACCAACAACGACGACAACAACAACAACAGAATAAGCAGCAGCTGCAGCATCAACAACTTCGGAATGAACGATCGTCGACGTCGACTACTGTTAGGGAAGAAGATGAAGAAGATTTCCCAGCAATAACATTCAATATTTTATCTAACAATAATACATTCGATGGCGGGATAGAAAAACATAGTACTGAAAAACCACAACAGAATCAAAACAAAGCATCATTTCTTCGTCCTCATTTCTGGTCGAGGAACCACCATCATTTTTTGAATTGGCACGTCAAACTGGTACCGATAAGGTCAAGGGAATTGCGTATTTACCATCATGTTTAGAAGATGATACGACGTGTACACGACCATCATGCGAACGAGAAAAATGTCGACCGTGGGGTCATTTTTATCACACCATGTATCAGCAAAAATTTAGTAAATTTTTGAATAGTGACGAAAGATTTCAGTTGTTAGAAATTGGTTATGTACGTTTATATAATATGATGGCTGACGAAATATGATGTGATGTCGTCTATCTTGATCTGCATATTGCATTACTGTCGTCTTCAAAGGTTCTGAAAGTTTTTCTTTCTGTATTTATGCTTACATTTCGTTCCTATTCCAATTGAATATTCTTTTGTTTTCGATAATTCATGCACCTTATGTACAACGTACTACATTGGTTTGTATTCAATAACAGAACCTTGGTTTCGGATACGATACATATAAGAAATTTTTCGCTAATGTTCCTGGAGCCGAATTACACACAATAGAAATCAGTTGCATCGAAGAAGGACCACGGGAGGAGGGTAAATGGCCCAAAGAATGGGGTAATTTCGCTAAAGAGAACAAAGAATATCAAAGTTTATTGGACCAGAAACGTCTTCATTGTGGGGATGCTTCCGACGTTGATTGGCTCTACAGAATCTGGAACGAACATATGTACCGACGACAACAACAGATTGATTCACCACCTCTGAAAATAGTCGTCGACGACGGTTCTCATCTCGCTAAGCACATGATATACAGTATCTTCTTCTGGTTCCCCCGTATCGAACCTGGTGGGATTCTGATCATTGAGGACGTTCAACCGATTGAAGAAGCCAACTTGTTTAGGACACAATTTTTGCCACAAATCATGAGCGATTTGCATTTTTGCGGCGACCCTAAAGAGCACAATGATGCAGCTTGTTTCCCACAACTTTATCCATTGTTGCAGTCTATTCATTGTGAAATGCATATTTGTGTACTGGAGCGAAACGATATACCAGCCGTTAATCTATCCATTGAAGAATCTAAGCCTCCACCCAACGCTCTTGATATGAGCCAGTGTTTTACATTCGCCAACGTATTTGGCTTAGGAATGAATACCGAGTAGTTTACTGTGGTATGGAAGCTCTCTCTCCCACCCCTACACAATCAAAATAATTACGATTGTGTAGCGTATGCTAACCTTATATATATATATATATATATATATATACATACGAAAGGAGTACTGCTCAAGGTTTTACCATATGAGTAATTCTCATCATTATGGCTATACTCATTATTTTATGATGTGGCTGGTACCAAAACGACTAATCGTGTAGAAAAGATGCTACTTATTACTATTTTAAGTGGCTGGTACCAACCAATCGTGTAAAAAAGATGCTATAATATTATTAGAATGAATTTCAATTTTCTTCAACGTTCTATTTTAATTCTACATTGTGTTTAAGATATGATATAATTTATATTTAGTAGTTTTGTGTGATATTATAATGTAGATGCTATTGTAATCTATTTATTTTCAATGTCGTCATTGATCAGTATAGAATTAATGACAGGTCGCTGCGAGACAGTTTCCTGAGAATTTAACGAACACGTCTTTTTCTTCTTTAGTTTGTTTTGGTAGAGGACATACAGCTGTTACTGGCTCGTCCCACGAATGGAAGACCGGTCCTGAGGGGATTGTCATGATGTTGGGTAGATCATCCTTCTCGTAACAGCTTTCACACCCTGCACTGCAGAATGCTTTCACAATATCAAACCTCATTGATTCAACGGTATCACCGCTACATTCGGCTTTGTACCAGTATCCCGTATGATGATCGAAGTTACATTGGTCGTTAGCAACGAGTTCATGGGTGTGAGTGTATCGATCGGCTTCAGATGCGGTAATCACCTTGGTTTGGAATTCGCAATGATCGTTTGCGTCGTTATCCTCTTTTTGAAAGGATACATAGCATTCTTCGTCAAACGACGAAGAATCTGAAGAATCTTCTACTGCTAGTACGGGCGCGAGAATGGTCCTTACGCTACCTTCAAAACCATTTTCCTCGTTAAAAATTCCTTCCTTGAACAGATCTGTTACCAGATTTAATTTTCGTTGTCCACCGTCTTCTTTTGCGTCTTCGTCTTCCGAATCAGATGACGAAGAATCTGAAGCAGCATCTTCTGTTGGTGGTTCGAGAATGGTTCTTATGCTACCTTCAAAACCATTTTCCTCGTTAAAAATTCCTTCCTTGAACAGATCTGTTACGAGAAGCTTATTACCTCGTAGTCCATCTTCTTTTGCGTCGCTAATAGATACGGTTGCAACAAAAACCAGAGCAATAAAAAAGACTGAGTAACAGTTAATCGATGATGTGTTTGTGGTTGCGTTCATGTTGAGTTGGTTTATCTTGTAAAGTTGTGGGAAAGTTTGTTTGACTTGAAGGTATACTATTATCCTATACTTTGGGATATGAATGAAATAAAACTTTATGAATACAAACAACAATTCTTACCCGCACCAAAGTGAGGAAAGTGAGTGAGACTAGTCGTGCTTTCTTTCCTGTGAAGTCTTTTCCTACTTGAAAGCGCACATCGCTGTGCCTGAAATAGGAATCGTGCATGTGGTATTATCCGTCATACTGTACAGTGGTGCAGTAGGTGGCTGAACACTCCATAGCAGAGAATGGGTAGCGCTTGGAGCGATACTTCCCAAGACTCGCTCTCTACTTACTCACTGTACGCCTACGAACAGCGCAGTACTTCTTCGCCGATGTTTTACGCGAACCAACCAACGACCTAGAATCATGAATCGTGCGAACCATTCTACGTTTGTCCGAAGACATACATACAGTCAGAGGAGAAGTTGCTGACCTACGGTACCGTTTTGCTCAAGGATGTGTTGTTTTAACTTCTAAAAATCAAAAAAGAGCCAAAAAGTAAATCTAATTTGTGAGCAAAAAATAATCAAATTTATTGGGCCTAAAAATCTTTGAATCTTTCGTGTTTATACCCTCAATACGTATGACTCGTACAACATGAAGTATGAGGCAACACAAGAATCATCAAATAAATCATCATCGAATCAAGATGAACAATCCAGGAAGAAAGAATTCTGCAATCGCACTACCGCGAATAAAGTGAACAATACGAAGATGATCTGTATGCGACACAAGGTTTGCTACCAATTGTGTGGATATGATTATAAAGTCTCTCAAGAGAATAAATTAAAAGCTTCGCTACAGTAACTAACTCGGCTCACGAACAAGAAGATTGTAAATATGACGACATCCCATAATACCGGTACTAAAACCAACGACAATAAAGACAACGAAAAAATGACAACGTATACAGCTCCAACGAATTCACCTGTAACGCACCAACCTCGTTACACCTTGTATGGTACGAATCTTACGGATGAACATTTAGGTGCAAGAGTTATATTTGCAACAGATGAATTCTTTGCGACAGCAGATAACCTACTTAAGCGAGAAGCTCCTGAATATGATCCAAACGCGTATTGTTCTCAAGGAAAAGTAATGGATGGGTGGGAATCTCGGCGTCGTCGTCAACCTGGTCATGATTGGTGTGTAATCCGACTCGCATACCGTGGTACAATTGCTGGTATTGAAGTCGACACTGCATTCTTTACTGGAAATTATGCTCCAGGGATTTCTATCCAGGCAGCTAATATACCTGACTATTCATCAGACGAACACGATGAATGGATGCCTGGTTCATTCGATAGATTCGAACGAGGTGGTGGCATCCGCGGTAGTAAGGCCGATTCTGACCTTATTACTAAAGCAGAAGATGTATGTGGTCAACACGAATGGAAAACATTGGTTTCATCTGTAGAATTGAATCCAGGTTATCCCGAAACAAGAATGCATCACTTTACCGCAGAAGATCATTCTACACCCTTTACACACATTCGTATTAATTACTTTCCTGATGGAGGAGTTGCTAGAGTCAAAGTTTATGGTTCTGTCAGTGTCGATTTTACTCGAGATGTGTTTGGAATATTAAAAGCTAGTGAACCGGTCCCCGTATTGGACTTAGCCAGTATGGCCTTAGGTGGACGTGGATTGGCATGTTCTAACAAACACTTTGGTGTACCACGTAATTTGTTAAAACCTGGTCGTGGATTAGATATGGGTGATGGTTGGGAAACTGCCAGACATATGAAACGACCACCAATCATAAACACCAACCCCGAAACCGGCTTAGTCGATACTGATTTAGGAGATTGGTGTATTCTACAATTGGGAACAATCACTGCACAAGTCGAAAAACTTGAAATCGATACCTGTCACTTTGTAAGTAACATGCATGTACAATATTTTTGATTTTAGTCTGCTCATAGCAGAAAAACTGCATACTTATCCAATTTTCTAAATTTTAATCTTTCGTTTGCTTTGCAGAAAGGTAATTACCCAGAAAGTATCATGGTGGAAGGAGGATGTGCAAGAAACATGAATGCCGAGGTTCACGATGAAAAGGACGATGAAGATGATGTTAAGTTTGAAGATCTGAACATTAAATGGTTCCCACTATTGAATAGAACCAAACTTGGACCTGACAAAATCATTTCCTATGAGTTAGATCGTGGCGACCTAAATCAGCCATTTGCTGATGCTCCATATATCAGTCATATCAGAGTAAATATTTATCCTGATGGCGGAATATCTCGAGTTCGTGTTCATGGACGACCTAAACGAATGGAAGAAAAGGAAAGAAAGTCCATGAGACGTGTTTTGAGTGGTTTGGAATTGTAAAAGAAAAAGAAAACGTTCTTCTGTGAACGAACATCATTTTCGACGAAAGTGTACAATTTTATTTCTCTTCTGTCATATCAGGGCAGCGGTGAGTTGGTTCTTGATTTGAACATTTTCTAAACGTATGCCACACCTCTACTAGGCCTGCAATATCCACTTGAAAAAAATGTAGTAATGATCACTTATAAATGCCATGTTAACACGATATCAATTATTTTGTAGAACATTTAATGGGGCAACGTATAATACCATCCTCTCATTCGTGTTACAGTTCATCTATTGAATCTTGCTGCCTTGAACCATAATCTACCCAATGGGGAACCTAGCGAGGCAGTACACTACGGCATACAATTACGCAGTCAGGCCTTCTACTACATAAACATACTTACCGTATCTTGTATTATTTCTCTTCTAGTTAGCCTCATATGTTAGTTAGTAGTATTAAAAAGTACTTCGTATTATTTTATTGCTAGTTAGTAGGTTGTATATATAGCCAATAGTAGTATACTACTATTACGTAGGAAGATCGTAGTTTTTCGCCGCCTCTTGGAATTATTATGTATTATATATATAATTGTATTGTAGTGTGACACACAAAAACAAAGAATATTGAGATATTCCAATGAACATCGTTCGTTCCTTCGTTCCCATAAATTGAAGATGAACACAGAACGACTTTATAACATCGTATTACTTTTTACACATGATTGTAACTGTTATTGTTACTGTTATTGTTGTGTTTCCGTTTCGTTCTTTCGTCGTTTCTTTTTTGGTATCAATCTCTCTTTCGTTTTCGCTCTGTTATTGTGGTTTTCGAATTCATCCTTTTTGTTCTTCCTAAAGGATTGCTGGTCCCATCGTTTTTATCATTGCTATTATTGTAATTGCTGTCATCATTTTTATCATTATCATTATTGTTGTTCCTATTGCTTACTGCCGTTATCGCTAATGGTGATGGATTCGATAATAGTTTCACCAAAATATCAGGTTCTCTCCGGATCAAAAAATAGACACAATCTATATGAACATTTTCATCAATAGCTGCCATCATTAATGCTTCCACAATATTTAATGGTGATGCATGATTGTCCAAAGAAGTAGAATAACGAATAAGAGTGTCTTCTACTACTTCCATCACTTGTTCATGTCCATATTTTTCACAAGCAATTTTGAAGGGTGTGTCACCTTCATTGGTTTTGATGAATAGGAGATTAATTCCTTTCTTCTTTGGAAAATAATGAATTCCATATTCGAAAATAGATTGGAATCCTCGAATTGAATCTCTATTGAGGTAAGAGGAACGAAGTGGTAGATTTGAATATTCAGTAGTATGTGTTAATGCGGACGGATCCCATTGAACCAAGAACCGAAATCGTTTCTCTCCAGAATGAAAATAATGGCAAGACAAGTCGTTCAATAGGTCATACTTTTGAATATCTTCTTTCTTTAGAAGACCCATTTTTCTCAATTGAATCAAAACTTGTAGATATTTATCATCGATATGTTCATGATATTCCTGACTACGACGTTCGATCGGGTCACTACATATGAGGTAATGCAGAACATGACGTATATCATGTGTTTCATCTTCAAATAACAATCCTCCTCTATGCTGCTCATCAAATAAGCCGAACTCTATCGCTAGCCTAGCTACGAGAGGGATGAAAGGAGCAGATTTCACGTTGCACCACTGGTCAGAGGACCAGCTGCCGTCTGGATAGAGTGTGACTGCGAGGAATTGAATTGGATACAACACCACTCGTTCCTCCTCCTCCTCCTCATCGTCATCATCATCACCTTCATAAATTGCAATTTCTTTTCTTCTCGTCATAACGCCAGGAAATAATCGTAGTACAGTTTCAACTTCAGCTTCTGTATCACGATCGCTATCTAGTCCCTGATAATTACCATCGTCATGGTCCCTTTCACAAATCATATCATGAATATCATCTTTTAGAGTTTCAAGAAAAGTTTCAACTAATTCATCAGTTTTATTTTCTGATCGAAAAGGAAATTCTTCTGTTTTTTGAAGGACCGTAATCAATTCGAGACGTCTTCTCCTACGGGCATCAGCGGCTTGATGCTCTTGACCATCTTCGTTATCAATATTGGCATATTCCATGGCTTCTATCGTCGTCGTCTTCGTCGTCGCTGTTGTTGTTTGGTTGTGTGTCTTCAGTGTGCTTTTGTCTTCTCTCAAAAGATTTTTACGGCGTTCTGAATGTTTTGAGGATTTCAGATGCAACATCTAAAATTTTATATATGTTCGTTTCACAAAGACTTATCGACTCACTCGACTTAGTGCAGATAAAAAAATCTAGTCCGTGATCGAATCCAGTCCCGTACGGTGGATCGAAAGTGATTTCCCAAATTTGGCTCGAATTATAATTTAACGGAGACAAAGACACATCACAACAATTAACAAGAACTCTTCAACTCTTCGGCAGTACAACGACACATCACCACTGCTTTCCTATTCAATTTTGTGCTTCTGTTATACATTAATAGTAATAATAATAAAAAAATCTATGACGATGGACGGTACCAGTACAGGTAGACGAGAAGCGGGAGCTTCTGGCAATAGGAAACCAATCACAATGGCTGACTTTTTCCGACCGATCGGCGACGCCGCTAATACTGAAAATAAGATAATCATCAACAATACCTGTAATAGTACGGTAATAGTACCAGTACCAGTACCAGTACCAGTACCAGTAATACGTTTTCTTCACAGGAGAAGCAACATCCAATTTCACCATCGTCGTATACTGTACGAGCGACGAAAAAGGGGAATGTTCCGGTTGTGATCGAATCACGGAAACATCATAAGGTTGTTGTCTTGTCGAATGTTGAGGGAGATATTGAAAAATTATTATCAATATTGAAAAAGAAATTAGGAACGGGGGGTAGTATACAGAAAGGGAATAATTCAATTGAAATTAGTGGTGGGAAAGATAAACATCTTGAAGTTATTGCAAAATTTTGTATCGAATCTGGATGTCTAGTCGGTGCGTCGAAACATACGAAAGGAACGGTCGAGACAAAAAGCAGCAACAACAAGAAATATGAAAAAGAGCAAAAGAAGGAACCAGCAAAAATCGAAAAAGCACCACTAAATACAATTGTTCTGAATCCGAAAGTAATCAAAACGATGAAACCAATCAAATTAAAGGAACACCTATCAGCTAGACAATTATCGACACAAGGTAATAAAAAAGAATTGATTGCAAGACTGATGATGTCAGCAGCAACAGAAACAGCAATAGCATCGACGTGACGTGACGTTTTGACACGATGAGATCGTTTTGGGGCTCGGAAATCAAGTCAGTCACTGTTACTGTTGCGTCAAGTACTACTTGCATGCAAAGATACATATTTATCTTTTTGTACCGATAAGTAACCGTTTGATGTCGTTTCTATCTTGAATACCAAAAGGGAAAGAGATGACACTGATCGTCAAGAATGAACAGGTCATAGAAACGAATCGAATGAGATCGATGTGACGACAAACAACCATTGCTCTGATTCTCGAATCGATTATCCTGTGAGGGAATTGTGGGCGTTATGATTTTATGTCGGGAGTTGTATCGTACTTGCTAAAGTAATAATGATGATTAAAACCAATTCAACATTTTGCGCTACAGACAGACAATAACATTGAGCCAAGAAAGAATAATCTCTCGATTTTAATTCAAAATTGCTTGCTGATATTTTTTAATTTTAAAGTATCATTTCCTATATAAAGTAGAGGTATAATACTGAATACTAGTACCATTTGTTTAATTTTATATATATTGTTGAATTAAGAAAAGCAGTAGTGAAGGAAGCCGTGCCCCCGGTGTTAATCAAACATGATTGATGGTTGTCATCAATATTATAGCACTCATTTATAATACAAATAGTGTATAAAGTACTTGGCGGCTTGGCGGGTGTTCCTTAGATGTAGTGTGATTATGGTGTACACGAGTAGCCCCCCCCCCCCCCCCGTGCCGTCCTGTTGTGTTATTCAACTACTCCAGCATTTAGTTTCATAATATGTTCTACTATTTTTGTTGTTGTTTCTTCTATCTCCATATCCACACATATTAGCGACGAAGGGTGGTTTTACTGTTGGAAAGAATGTTTCTGGTCGACGACATTTTGGATCAAAGACATGACAGTCACGAACAGAGGAAGATCCACAATATTCACATGCCAAAGGAAGACGGAAGGGTATATACGGACGTGTGATATCTTCTTCTTCCTGAACTCTTTCATTTTCTTCACCACCTTGTTGATCATTAATATCGTTATCTGTTGTTGTTCTTGTTGTCGTCATTAATTCAATTGGAAGACAATGTATTGTGGCTATTTCAAGTACCCGATCGAATGATTTCGAGATATTATTGATGGATGACGAAAGTAACGATGAAAATGATTCGTCTAATCCATTGCTATTGTTGTTGTTCTCGTCGTTGCTATCATAATCGCCGGCATTGTCATTGTCAACGTTGGAAATGACTACTGCGGGCGATAGTGACACCATTTTATTACTCGTTTCGTTGATGTTAAGAATAAACGTTATTAGAATACGACGTCAATTATTTATACTATACTATACTATACTATACAATACAATACCAATGACGATGATGGCTGATAGCGATTTGACGACACTACCGTATATCTTATATCGCAGTGATCGGTTGTGATCATAGCATTATTATTCAAGTAATCGATGAAGAACTGCTCCGACCGAAATACTAGTAGCTGCAAATGGTGTTGCCACTACAGTATTTGAAGGTTTGAAAATGGTACGGAGTCGTTGTCTATTATTTCTTTCTTTCCATTTGATAACTTATATTTTTTTTACTCTTATCTATGGTCCAAACGTGCAATGGCGTGGGATAGGACTCGACTCGACTAGGTCGATTAGATCAAACTTATTTCTTACAGTATCTTTTTGTTGTTTCTATGCAACAAACAAACAAACAAACAAACCAAACCTTGAACCTACAGTAGCTTTCAGATAGCATTAGTACCAACATTTATCATCATGGCTTTGATGCTTCTCGCTGGTGCGGGCTACGCACTATACAAACAACAACAAGAGAAAGAACCAACTAAAGAATTTAAGGACTATGAGTTGGATCCAGCTGTGTTACGATTTTTCAACGATGAAAAAGATGATGACGAGACGACCACAACAAGCAGCACGAAGATAGGATTCATAGAATTTCTACCATCGGAATTAGCGATGGGTCAGTACTCGAATTCATTAACGACAATCACATTTTACGAAGGTGACTATTTACAAATAAAATTACAATTAGAATGTAGAATTAAGGAAGTATTAACAGTTAATCCATGGCTGGGAGGACGATTGGTAGTAAACCGGGCGAAGAGGATCTCAAGTTATGGTACGACCCAGAATGCAATGACAGACCCTCCAATATCTATACGTGTCACGAACCGGGTGTCATCCCACTCCAACGATCGACGAAGTATCGACAATACAAGGATTACCTTCCTGATTATTCAGTCTGTGTTCCTCCCTTACAGGGATTGATAGGAACGAATCATCCAGTGTTTAAGGTGACTGTCGTTCCGGACGTGATTGAACATCATGGACGATTTGCAGTCATTGTCAGTCAATCACATATGATTGGAGACGCTCACACCTATTATAAGATCTTTCATATGCTGTTTAACTCGAAGGAAAATAAAAATAATGACAGTAACAATAACAATAACAATAACAACAACAACAATAACAATTGCCGACGAATGATTAACACGGCACCGGTGGAATATATGAATCCAATTCGCAGATCTGACGTGCAGTATCATATCGAAAAGCATATGGGTATTCAAGAGGCTTCATACATAGACAAAGCACATCCAAATATGGTGGACGAAATGGTCGTTATGGTGGCATCCAAGATAGATGCCGATAACGTTGTGAATAATCAGAAAAAGAAAAAAAAACAATGTTATTTACCGTAAATGAGAAATGGTTGAAAGCGAAAACAAAGGAATGTATTGCAGCTAAAAAGGAGGAGTTTTTAGAAAAAATTGCAAACAGAAAAGAAGAATTGAAGGAAAAAATTGATACATTTAATAAGAACCTAGAGAATCAAAACACCAGCGGTGACTTATTTTTTCAACAAGATGAATTGAATCGGCTTCATCACGGGACAACAGCAACAACAACAACAACAACAACAACAACAACAACAACAACAACAACGAGAACTCAATCCAGTGGGTCAATGGATGGTACTAATAACAACATAAGTAGTAGCAGTATATCGTCATCATCCTTCAATGAGGACGACGAAATACATCCCACTGATGTCTTGTTGTCGTGGTGGTTTAATACATCCGACGCTGATATTGGATTGATTCCTCACCACTTACGAAAAGAATTAAACGTACTTTCTGAAATGAATGCTGGTAATTACAACACTCCAATTCCCTATACGAAGCCCGATTATAAGACACCATATCAGATACATGAATCTATCAAAAAAGGCAAACGCGTGTTTTCAAAGTACTTCGAAACACCATTGCCGCGAATAACAACAGGTTATAGTTTTGCCATGGGCGTAGATTGGTGTAAACATTACTCCGGACGGTATTGGAACAATAACGATCATAGTAATAACGAGAAGCATCAGGAGGATGGAAGCACCAACGAGAATAAGAATGACATCGTTGATGACGGCATCAAAAAAGACCTTCATGTCCCTTTTTTCACTGATTCCGATATTGCTGTGATACCTACCAAGATGGACGTTTGTTTACTATTTACAGCCAAAACGGGCCGACAACAACACCGACGACGTGACGAGCTAGACGACGACGATGATGTAGGAAGCGATGACGACGCAAGAATCGGAGTCCTAATAGTTGCCACGGAAGCTATTTGTGACAAAATAGCCGAATGTGGGATTATCGATGAGGACATAGACACAAACAAGACTGCAGAAATCACAAGCAACCGACGCAGTTCGTATATTGACTTCGAATCATTGAGTGTCGAAATGGTGTCGAGTGAAGAAGAGTTGGATGAAGAGGAAGAGGAAGGTGTTGTGAACACCATAGTTGGTATCGACAACGAAAACGGGAACATCGATATCGGCACACGTACACAGAATGGAGAAGCAGCAGCAGCAGTAGACTAACAAAGGCGGTAAGAATCTCTGATACCAACTATGATCACGACATTTCCCTTACTAGCTCATCAATAATAACACTCTTCTCGAGTATCAGCAGGACGATATTCGATCTACGCACTTCACTCAACTAACTACTTAAAAAGTACATCTCAATCTATTTGTTACTAGTTGTTCATATTGTATTGAAAAAGTGATTTTATATATCAAAAGTTTTATTGGGTTATTATGGTGTTGTGTGGATGATTGAATCATAAAATTGTTAAGAAAGAAGTGTTTACTAACTGCTTCCAAATAGTATATAGCGCTATAAGAAGTCCTATATTCTCTACGTACGGTGTGTTGGAAGATGAACATTTGATGATGTACATGGAAGGATGGAGGATAATATCATTGTGTGTGTGTGTGTGTGTGTGTGTGTGGATGTGTGTACGAATGAACGAAATCGTAGGCGGACCGGACCGTACGATTTTTCATTCAAATTAGATTTCTTTCCATTCTTGATTTCTTGCATTCTCTTTGGCTGTGTGGTGGTCGTTAATACTGTGTGTGGTGATGGTTGTAAAATAAAGGCTCTGAGTTAGCTATAGCTAGACCAAATAGCTAGCTGTATCGACCTCCGTGTGTGCAGTAAGTTGTAGTGTTTTGTATTGCATCTCATCTGTCTACCAATAGATTAACAAAGATCAGTAGAACTAATCTCTAAGATCCATTTCTGTTGTATCCTTCACCGTGTTGCCGTATGCATCCTCGATTCAGTTCATTGCATCGCATTGCACGGTGTTCAATCGATCTGAAACTGAAACTGAGATAATCGTATTCATCGTATACATCGCTTCACGTTCCTTTTACACAAGGAGGGACAATTTGTAGGTGAGTTACGTTTCAATGAAGGAATCGTTGATGTTGATCCACCACGAGGTGTAACAATTGGACTTGAAAACGATATAGGCATCTTCAAGTTTGTTGATGATGGTGATGTAGGTACATCATTCTGTTGTTGTCGTTGTTGCTGTTGTCCCATGCCCATGATCAACAAAAGAACGGACGCAACTTCTTCACGTTGTTTTCGTTCCATTTCTTGTTGTTCTTCTTCTTCAAGTTTCCTTGATAAGTCCAATTCATCTGCTGATTTCATTGCATAATATCGTGCAACTTCCTTGAAGGGTTCTGATAACATTCTTGATACTAACGAAATATGAACATCTTTGTTGTTCAAAGATTGTTGTTGTAGAACAGACCTTACCAAACGTTTCTGACCAGTATACTTTGCAGCTGCATCGGCATACTTTTCAATTCCTCTTAAACATACGATCTTTGTTTTATCTTGTGGACAGCGCAACACCCAACTACTGTTGTTATTGTTATTGTTATTGCTGTTTGTACTACTTCCATCGAATGATGACGTACTTGAAGAATCATCTGAACCACAATCGGACGACGATGATGATGATGATGATGATGATTCGTCTTCTGTTTCAGATCCAGTTGTATAGTTGTAAGTTCCCGCTGCTGCTGCAGCAGCATCCATTTGCAATTGATGATGTAATGCTTGGATGGCCATACGTGCATCCTCTCTTGAAGCATTCAATTCTACTTCGGAATACCAACATTCATTCTTCCGTTCTTCCGTTGTCAATTGTTGTTCTGGTGTGAAATACGCATTTTGTTGAAAGCCAAACGATACCCGGCGGTTCCTTTTCGTGATATTGTTCCTACTGATGTTACTAAGCGCACCGCTAACACTAACGCTAACGCTGACACTGCTACTGTTGCTATTTTCGTTGGTACTACTATTACTATACAAAACTGGTGGGACCCGCTGATGCTCCATCGCTTTTGTGTCATGACTGCTACTACAAGTAGTACTGGTTGTTGGTGTATCCGAAGGTGCCATCGTAATAATTATCATTGCTGCTATGATATGATATGATATAATATAATAATATGTGCACCAAGTATACTTTCACCGTTCAAGTTTTGTTACGTATTTCCCAATGCAATCTTTTTGATTTATCCGCGTACGACTTCAAAGTTAGTTAGATTTACCGGTAATTATTAGCCTGTGAACTTTTAATAGAGGATGACGTCGATGATTGTAAATAACTTCAAAGAGTTTACTATGTTTGTTATTTTCGCGATTAGTAATGTCAGAGAAGTCACATCAACAGCAATAAGCAATCATGGCAAAACGCATCGAAGTAAAAATAATATTTCTTGACACGAGATTTGGGAGTAGCGAATAGAATGAAACCACACTTGATTGTGGTGGAGAAAACACATCAAGCAAAACGCGACGTGGTTTTTGTCCTTTAATCAGTCTTTCTTGCTACCGATGGGTTATTCGCCGAGTAATAGTTAACGTACTGTAATTGCACAACATCCAATCATGTTTCACGCAATACGGCTGGGCCTGTGTCTGCCAGTGTCCTGAACACTGCTTTGCAAAAATCCTAAAAGTACTTCTTAGTAAATTAACGAAGTAAAAAAATTCATCGCGCGCGGTGTCACGTGACGCGTCAAGTCCAATCTTTTGACAATTGTCTCCGAACTTTACTTAATGAAAGATGATTGCTGTCATTCGCAGACAGAGAAAAAACAAAAAATAAAGAACACAGAACATGCGTCATGAAAGGACATGTCGATAAAATGAGAGGATCTGACGTCACTACGTCATTAATATTCAAAATACTGTCAATAGAGTAGGAATTTGCTCGTTGTCATTTTTAACCTCAAAGTTGCTTCGCGGTACGGTAGCAGCTTTCAGTCGTGTCACTTCTCTATCACTCAACCATTCGAGATAAATAAACCACCGTCATTTCTGACTGGTCAAAATAACATCAGCTTGATTTCTGTACAAGAAAATGGATGGTGGCCTGAACTATCCATAAGAATATATTCAAAAATTACATGACTGACAGCAAACAGACAGGCGAAGGAATCTAACTACGAAGTAGCTAGTAGCTACAGTAACTTACTAGTAGTAGTACATAAGATTCAAGATTCGTCTTTTATTCATACTAGTCGAACAAGAATTTAAAAGGGGTAGATGAGCAGAATGAATAAGCTAAGGGGTGAGCGAGTCCTCGAATAATCCCCCTGAAATGGCGGCTTTGCGTGTAACGTCGCTTAACGGTAGGATAGAACGCGACCAGTCAAAAAGGAATGCAAACATGCCAAAAAAAAACAATTCTGAATTCGTCTTTCTTCATGCTTTCTTCTTCTATTATTAGACTACAGTAGAACAACAATAATACAAACTAGAGACAAGAAGAACAATAACAACAACAACAACAAAAATGGTTGAAAATAAAGAATTAGATGAATCATCGTCGTCATCGGATCCATCGTCATCGGATCCAATGGCGACTGCTCTTGAAGCAGCGAAACCGATTATTGCAAAGATTTCGTTTGGTTCAATTATGGGTTACTGTAGTGGATACGCATTAAAAAAGATTGGAAAGGCTGCTGCTGTTATTTTAGGATGTGGATTTATTGCTGTACAAACATGTGTTTCATACGGATATTTAGAAGTGGATTGGAACAAAGTGAAAGATGATGCTGTTAAAAAGGTTGATACGGTGAGTTTTTTCTTCTTTTCGTTTTTTTTTCTGTTACAAGCAAATAAATCGAGAAAAATTTATCTAGGAAATAGTTTGTCATTGTCAACGTCCTCGTCATTTATGCACGATACTCATTTCAATTTGATGCTGTTGATTTGCCTATTTTTTTGGTTCATTTTTCTTCTTCATAGGATGGTGATGGCAAGTTAGGCGCAGAAGACATTAAGGTATATTGGTTGAAACTTAAAGCTTTATTGACAACTAATTTGCCCGGTAGTGGAGGATTTTCGTTAGGTTTCCTATACGGTGTCAAACAAGGATAGGTTTAAACAACAACAACAACAACAACTTACAGTTCCATTCCATTCCATTCAAATTATACTATAAGTTACTACATTAGAATGCATAATTAAATGAATAATAAAAAACAATTTGTAGAGGGAATTCCAAAGCTGATCAATACGTACTATTATTATTTCTTCACGTAATGAAATATTGATTGTATCATATTGCCTATTTATATGCTTCGTAAATATGATAGCCAGCTTACGATACTCGCTTGCTGACAGTAAGAGAGTACTCTATATGTTAATAGTATTTACTTTGTACTATCTGTGTGCATCAGTAGATAACATCAACCTTGGGCCTATCTTGACCAATTTGTGATGTATTTTCCACTAAGCTTTTATACGTCTGTTTACTATACTTTCGATGGATGAACTTTTATACAGAAAATACTGATTCAATGATCATTATTCTTTTCGTCATAGTGGTCATAATTAGAATTACCACTACATTTTTCCTTCTTCGTGTGTTTCATTTTTAGGCGTTCTTGTGGACGTCCATACAAGCATAAAAATCTGGATCCGTAAACGATTTTTTCATTACCTCTATTATATCATCATCTGAACCACTTCGATAAAACTCCGGTGCGATTTGTCTCAATTCGTGTAACTTGTTAAAGGGTATAGTTGGAAAGTCGTGATGTTCACAATGAAAATTCGTCCCTAATGTAAATAAAGAATACCACCTACCAGCATATGTAGACATCGACGGAATACAATCACCAGTTCCTTCCTCGATCGAAGATGGATGATTACTTACCTTTACCATACGGATAGGGGGTAATTGAAAAGGAGGGGAGATATGCGGTGAGTAAAATAAGGAATTTTTAATCTGTAGAATATTACGATGACATACGTAATATTTTTATTCCACAGCATATGGAAATTCTCAATTAAACATAGGGAATAATTTTCTATACTTACAAACATTGCCGAAGATGGATGGGGTGGGATCGACCACAGTGTTTCTGACAGGAATAGAAACAGTAAAGATTTCCACCCTCCGAGTAATAAAAGAGTTCCACGAAGTAATGATGCCGCCCTTGCATACTCGGTACATTCCTCATGAAATGAATCTGGTTTGTTTGGAAAGAAAAAATTCCGTCCAACTATAGCAACGACGAAATCATTGAGCAAAAGCATAAATCGTTCGAAGAGGAATGACGAAGCGAACATAACTACATTCCAGGGAAGATTTCCTGGTTGTGCAGCAGTTAATGTCTTCCATTGACTGAATCCACTTTTACTGATACTCATTGTTATTTTATTCGGTAAAGGAGTTCCTTCGAAAAAAGGTAGTTGAAATGTCGGTCCTATTTCACCTTTTAATTTCATTCGATGGGATACGAATAAAACATCACCATCTTCAAAATTTGATTTATCGGAATCAAATAGTTTTGCTAAACTAGCCTTATCAGGATCACCAACATTAGTATGATGCGTCAAATGACCATATCTAAGATATAGATAATATCCAAAAATCGACGGCATACTTCCCCAAAATAAAACATTATCTTGTAATTGTTTTCGACTGTTGACACTGATATCTTTTTTGTCACTGCTACTGCTATTGGTGTCTGGTTGGTTCTGTTGGTGCTGTTTCGTTTTATTAACTGTTTGCGCAACTTTATTTTTTTTCTTTTTCTCAAACAACGATCCATGTAGACAATCATGTAAGATTTGAAGCTGCCACAATGATAACATCGATCCAGGAAAAATCGATAATACAAAAATTTCGGATACGGGTAAATCATTGATACCCGAAAACAAACTCAACGATAGCAATGAAAGATTCGTTACTGCTAACAATGGTAAACCAACATACTGGGATGATGATTCTCGTTCTAATGGTAATATCTTGTCACCATATTTATCAATCATTGCTTTCCTTCTTTCACGATGCCATTGTGCCGCAGTTGAAAACGTATTTGTAGAAGTAGTAGAAGTAGATGACGACGTCGAAACATCATTCTCGTCAGTTGCGACTGATGAGGCGGAAAGTGAAGTGGTTTTGATCATGACTGCCACATTATCCGTTTTAATATTTCTTCTTCTTATTCTCCGATCAGCGAAAATATCAGTGCGACGGGTTACTGGTACTTGTACGGTAGAAAAAGCATCGATCGTTGGATGAACGCGGCTTAGTAGTGCAATAGTAAGGACGTTGATGAGAAAAGTTGTATTCATGCTACTTTCTGTTGTTCTACTAGGATAGTGTGAGTGTGTTCTATATAGAGGTTTGTCAAAATCGTTATCTTTAGACCATAACGTTATTAATCCATTCTTTCTCCTTTCTATTCTTTGTTTCAATGATGCATGTAATTCACCGGTAGCAAAGAACAGTGGATGATTCCCGAATTCAATTAATCCTACAATCCTACAATCCTACACGCGCAGATTTTGGCGAAAAACACACAGAAACACAAAAAAACACGAAATTATGGCGATTTAGACATAAAAACACAGAAATCCTGGTAGACGTGGGGTCTCGTCTACCAGAAAATCCTACAGACACACATTTTAAATTATTTTGATGGAATCTTGAATTTTATTTTTTAGGGGGATATAATTTATTTTTTAATAGGAATCTGATAATAATATTAAATATAATTAAGAATTGAAATGGAAAATTATCCATCATCACATCATGACAATGGGAATATAACGAATCGAAGCTCCATCAATATTGGTCTGTTTAATACAAACTTACAAGACGAAATATATATATCTGTTCTCTTAACAAGGACAAAAAGTTTCGGTTAGATTTGGTCAATTTGAAAAATTTTATTAGGTCTCTTACTTCAAGTAGTAAAAGACGAAAAATATTTATTTTTTGAAAAAAACACGTCTAACATACTCGTTGATAATGGGTCCATTCTTGATATACCAATAACAGTAAAAATTAGCGCATTGACTAATATAACAATAATAAAGACATCTGTAGTAGCACTTTATCTATTACTTCATTGCTTTATTTTAAATTCTCCTCTCTTATGTACCTCTTCCTGGCGATTCGAAATTTGCCTGCCACCCATTAAATCCTCATAGAATCTTCCCCAAATGACCAAATTCAATTGAAACTTTTTGTCCTTATTAACGGTACGAATATTTATATTTCGTCCCGCAATATTGTAATGAATAGACCTATTTTGATGGATCTTTGATTCATTTAATTCCCATTGTATGTATCGTATGAAAATAATTTTTTATTTCAATTCTCTAAACTAAAAATGAAATGCGATGAATTGATGGGGGAGACAAAGGAGGGAGACAAAAATCTAGTAACTTATTTAAGAGGGGAAAAGTAAGATTCCATTCGGAAATAAAGCTAACATAGCACCTTTTATTTTATGTTTTTATTTTTTTTCTCTGCGTGTAGGATTGTAGGATTGTAGGATTAATTGAATTCAGGAATCATCCAGTAATCAAGTATCAGCTGTCAAAGTCGTGAAGAAAAGAAAAGAGATTTAAAGAAATCATAGATGTCTTTCTTCTGACTTTAAATTAGTCCGTGATCAAATCTAGTCCCGTATAATCCGTGATCAAATCTAGCTAGTCCCGAATTGTATGGGAAGAAATTAGCGAAATTTATCTTTTTGCCGTTGGCTAATACAGGAATATTATAAAAACAAGAATGTCAAAGTTTACTTACAATAAACGAACACAACTCACAACACACAACTTGCTCTGTTGACATTGTTGAATTAATCGATAAGATTATCTTCTAGCAATTGATTCGAATAGAAACAACAACAAGTAGAGAAGAACCAAACGATAAAATCATGAGTAGCGGTACACGAACATCCTCATTCCGTACGGCTCGTATGGGTAGTCAAAGTAGTCACGCAACTGCTTCTGGTACAGCATCTCTATCGACTTCGTTACATCATCATCATCATCATCATCCACAACCACCGCATACTACAAGTAAAACCTCCTCCCAAACACCACCACTTTCACTCTCATTTTATAATAATTCTAATAATTCTGTTATACATGGCGATGACGCAACTAAAAAGAAAAGGAATTTACTGAATCCAACCGCTGTACGAGAACGCTCGAAATCAATTCCGGGTTGTAAAGAAATCGGTGTAGTAGACACTACAACATTAATTTTCTTGGTTGCTGTTGCTTCCAGGCCCTCCTCCGATACGAAAAAGAATCAACAACCGGCACGTATTACAATATTCTGTGACTCAGGAACAATCGGTACAGCTAGGGTACTAGATGGAACAGTACGACAAACTTTTCGACGGAATGTAAACTCTTTGGACGTTGTTGAAAGGCTACTAACATTCCCAGAGGGTCCAGTTGAGATCAATGATAATTTGATTGGTATTCACGATGAAGAAAATAATTCTAATGAAAACAAAAGTCCAAGTACCATAAAGATTAACTATCAAAAGGAGGTCGAGCTTGCTGATGTTGGTTTGTGTATTTTAGAAGGTGAGCGTGAAAAGTTAACAAAACATTTACGACAATTAGATGAAATGAAAGAAGAGGAGGAAGAGAAACAGCAACAGCAGTTATCGAAAAATCATAAAAAGCAACAGGCACAATTGCAGCAACAGCAACAGCAAGCACCAAGTTCAGTTGCTTCCAGACGATTGCAATCACAATTATTAGAACAAGCTACGAATAAAAGCACTGGTAGTCCCAGTAAAAGTGCTTCCAATGACAGTAATAATAACAGCAATAGCAATAGCGATCGTACGGGTCGAAGACGAAATAAGTTGCTGAATCTTTCCTCAAGACAAAAAAGAAACACTAATAATGCTTGCGATTATAACAGTAACAGCAAGAGTGCTAGTGCTGTTGTTATTAGTAAAACAAATGACCCACGTACAACAATTACGACCATCCCTATCAGTACCCCACCAACTAAAAAGAAGTCCAACAAGAGCAAACATACCTCCGCCGACACTACTCAGAAGCTCGAAGAAAATGTTCTTTCGGCCTACGCATCTGCTCTGATAACGATCACAAAACCTAACAACGACGGTATCGATGAGGATAACGGCGATGATAACGCATCTACGTCGTCTTCATCGAGTACTGGGTCTCATCATCGAAAACGTAGTTCAGGGGATGTAAACGAAGTTGCTGCATATGAATTTCATTTTAAATTACCAGCAGATGTAATGAAACAAGTTGATCAATGTTTACGCGATATAGCAAAAATGAATAAGGTTGTTAAGGGTGTCGCCACAAATGGTCGTGGTACTGTATTTTTATATGGCAATGGTGGTGTTGCATACACACCATCAATACCAAAAGCATTGTATCATAAACTACGACAATTAAGAAGTAGCTCGTATAGTAGCAGACCATGCTTTGTTGCATTGGGTACACGTGATCGATATTATGTTGCATTTAATGATGGTACTGCTGCTTGGAAAGGATCAAATGTATTAGATAAATTGTTAAAAAAGATTATATTGAAAAACAATAATAATAATAGTGCCAATGAAAAGAAAAAGAGTGATGATGCATCGAAATCAAATAATTCGGCACTTTCATCAATGTTGCCTCGATCGGTTGGATTTGGATCAACGTATGACACATTTTTTACTATATTCTATGATGGTTCATGGCAATATCAAGGACGTGGCATACCGAAGAGTCTAGAAAAGAAACTCATTGAAAGAAAAAATAGAGCTGATTTATTGTATTGCAACCTAGGACCGAATGGTGAATGGTTTTTAAAAGCAGAAAATGGTAAGATGTGGTGGTCTGGTATAACTCAAGAATTAGATTTGGTACTTAAAAAAATTATGTCCACTGGATTTTTACATAATATGGATTTTGGTGAAAATGGATCCTATTTTATTAGTTATGATGAAGAGTAATAAAAAATGATATAATAATTATGAAAATATTTAAAGTGATGCATATCAACAGTAATAATAATCAAACCTAAAAAGTGTAGCTCCAAGGCAGACGTACGCAGTATATAGAGAGTATTACTTACTACAATAGAACGGTTATATATAATCCAAACTGCTAAGTTAGTCCTCTATGCATATGCCATACTTTGTCAGTCGTGATCAAACCCCTTCAACTCTTTTCACGTCATTCGATGGTTTTGTCAAATGTTCCTTGCCATCAGAACTAGTTTCTTTTGCTAATCACGAAGTCAAATCGGTTCAAATGATCCATATAAATCTAATGCCCCAATTAGCATTTTTGCCATTCAGGGGACGATATTTGGTTATGCCATCGTTGGGATCGACGACGACGACAACGAGAACAATCGTTGTCGTGAACGGCTTCCTCTCCACGTAAGCAATGTATTGATCTTGTTAGCGTCGAATCTCGAACTAAACGATGTTCCTGAATCGTTACGCGACCACGCTGCTCAGCTAATTGGTTCAAAACAGTAATGACAAAAAATCAAAATGAATGAATGTATAGATAATGGTTGTAAAGGTATATATTATAATACACACTGTACAAAGACAAATAATTATTATATATAATAATACATTGCATAAGAATAGGCACCAAGGTTAAGTTTAATTTTAATCTTAAATCTATTCATCCGTCATTCCCCGTATTATTGTCTCGCTTGATCTTCGATCAAAGGTGCAGGTTTGCCATCAAATACAGATCGGAAATGTTTTTCCATTCCTAAAACATGTGCTAAGCCGACCACTCCTACTACATTCTTATTTTCTTCAGGGGAACGTTCTAATTCACATATAATAGATTCGCACATCAAATAATCTCTTTCCTTAAGAAATGCTTGAGTAAATTCAGGAACGTTTTCTTCTAATTTAGAAAACAATCGTGTACGGAATTCTTTGTCTTCTTTCAGTTTTTCCATAACCGCCTTAGTAACCACAATTTCGTCCAAATCATCACTATCATCATTATCCTTTTCTTGAAGAAGTTCTTTTCGTACTTTTATTCCATTTTTTGCATTTCTTCTGCGTTTACATTCTGCAGCCGATTAGCAACGCCCATAAAGTCTCCACTTTCTAACGCTAACTCTGCTGCACGTTGAATAGTAACCATAGAATTTCGATCACCTAGTATAACTGTGTCACAGACTGTACAATTTTCAGCTGATTGGATTGCTCTTAAAAATCACCGCCACCCTTTCATTCATTTGTTCACCTATATTATCGTACATGTTAGTTAATAATGCACGTGCAATTTGTGTAAATATTTGGATGAATACACCCTGAGCTATTCCAACTAATCCTTGAGGTCTATTGTTTGTTTGTACTATTGGAAGTTCTATATCATCCGAGGTGGTTACCCTATTAACATTGATATTATTGATACTATCAATTCCAATCCGTTCTAATCGTGATTTGTCCATCTCAACCATAACAACATTTGGCTGTAATGCTTCGATCAACCGTTGGACTTGATCGTTGATTTTCTGAAAATGCGCTGTCCAATCAACGTAACGGTTTGACCTGTCTTTTCATTAGTTACACTCACTACAGTGTTTCCAATTTCATCTTCATCTTGATTTCTTTGTAGTAGTCAACCTTCCTCCATTGATGATGCTGTTAGAGATGCACTACACACAAATACAGTAGGACGATTACTGCATGTATTGCTGCTGCCACTACTACTGGCAATCGTTGGGAAGAATAAGAGTGGATCATGTCGCGCAGTGGTACTGAGAGAAATGCGTATGTTCCTACGCTCCACCAGTTGCTGATGGAGAGCAGAATAAGTGGTGAGTATTTCGGCATCGTCGTCGGCACGTATTGTATTTCTTGTATTGTACAATTTTTATTATGATGGATGGATATTGATTATATAATGGAGGATGTATTTTTTTTTTTTTTTTTATATAGGAGAGATGGTTTATCATACGAGGAGATTGAAGAGGGAAATGTGATTAATCTGACGTCCGCCTGTTGCTCAGTAAATCACAATTCCAATGAATGAATGAATGAATCAGTCTTGAACAAGATTTTACGCGCGAGTTTGACTATCTCTATTGGTATCTTATTTCTCCATTTCTCCATACCGGTAGCTTTCATTCTTTTCGTCGCTCTTCGAAAGCTATAGCAACCAAGCTCCATTCCTACAGTAGATCTGATATTGGAAAAGAGAAAGAATTGTCATTGGTAAGCTTTGGTTTGCAATGATATTTCATGACTCTATATACATATGTGAAGTACTGTAACCAAAAACTAGTAGGATATCCTACTGCATGACTATATACACGAAACAGTATAAGATAAAAACCACTTTTTAAATGACAACTAGTATATATATACAACCAATATCAAAGCAATGTAACGAGTAAAATATTCGAATATTGGTGTTTATGTGTTTATTATAGCCCGTATTAAATTTACCGACAACTTTTAAAATCAATCCGTCAAACCTTGAATTTCTCCGCAACAACATCACATATTTCAGCTGCTGCAAGTTCCTCAAAAGTCTCTTCTAGCGCAACTGCATTCTTATAACCCATCTGTTGGAGCAATTCAACCGCTTGTTTTGCTCTCCCTCCCATCTTGCAGTGCACAAAGATTTTGAGTTCAACACGATAGAAACACCGGTGAAACGATCAATGGGAAATGTACCTGGATAAAAGATCCCAGTTTTGTTATCCATCCATTTACCACTAGTCAACTTTGAAAGAGGAGTTGGGGTTGCCAAGGAAAGATGAGCCTCTGCCCATTCGTCAGGTTCACGAACGTCCAATAGAAATGTTTTGGGGTTCTGCTTAAAGGCGGCTTTGACATCGGCTACACTGAAAATTGCGGTGCTACTGGTGAGAGGATCTTGTTATTGTTGTGAGCGACATTATGAGAGGGAGCAAAGGCAAAGACGGATGGTACGAGACTCAGAAGGAGGATTGTGAAAATCTTCATTGTAGATGGATTACGCCGGTGTGTTTGTTTTGTGGAATTTGATTACAGTACGGCGGTAGTGTTTGTTTTGATTGTTGTTCCTCGTCGTTTGGTGAAGAAAGATGAAAAATTGTTGACGTCCGATTTTCCAGCTAGTTTTACGCGTAAAATTGCGCGATTGCTAAGTGGAAAGATTTTGCGCGCGCCAAACTGCCAACCATCACATCGCTAATAAAGATCCACTATAGCAGTATTTTATCAGCGTTTATTACATAATTCTTCTTTACTACTGTAGTACATCTTTTGTTTGTTCATGATGAACCACAACATCCCAGAAAGCCTAGTCAAATACATATCTACTACATGTTATTGAAGCATCAAAGTCGACGCTGTTGTTCTTTGTGGAAGAAGCTTCTTTTGCTGGTATCAACTCATTCCCCATCGCGGTCATCGTCATCGTCGTCGTTCTTAGTCGTCGCCGAAACGAGAGCAGCCTTTTCCTACAATAAAAACAGCCTCAAATACTGTGACAATTATTCCAAGAATAATAATTATAATAATTATCACAATAGTAACATAAACGTGAAGCGAAGAACTATCATGACTTTGTTTCCTGAATCGCCGTCACTTATTGAGAAATGTTCGACTCCCATAACTGGTAGAAGAGGCAGAACCAATACAGGTACTAGTGAAATCGCAAGCATTGGAACGCAACCAAGACGAAGTGTCCGATTGTTCCAAGGAAGATCCTCCGACAATTCCGACGCCGACGAATTCGTCCTCCCTTTAACGCCAACTACGAAAAAACAGACTGCTACCCGTCTTCGAGAAAGAACAATAGAAGAACAGCATCAGAAGAAGATAATACCATGGTAACACCGACGAAACGTAGCAGGAGGGGAGATTCTTCTACTTCAGATACCACGACAACGACACTAGCTACTAGCGATGGTGCAAGTAGCAATGCCATTCCAGTGACACCTGAATCATCTACATCGACGCCATCTGGAACGAGAAAGACAAAGTCAAAATCCACTACAAGGAAAACTAAAACTAAAAAGGAAACAAAGACCAAAACATCGGCATCGTCGGCATCAGTATGGTCAGAACCTGATGGGTGGCGTGACACGTACGAATTGGTACGAGAATTACGAAAAGATAAAACGGCTCCATGTGACAGTGCGGGAGCTGAAGCTTTGGTGTTACCGCCAATCGAAAACGAAAACGATAATGAAATGTATGCGAAAACACGACGTTTTCAAACACTCGTGGCCCTCATGTTATCTAGTCAAACAAAGGATGCGATGGTCGATCGTGCAATGGGAAATCTGAGGGCTACCGATGGTGATGATGGTGGGGATGGTTTAACCATCGCATCCATCAGAGCAATGGACCCAAAGGTATTAAACTCAAAAATAAATATGGTCGGATTTCATAATAATAAAACAAAGTACATCAAGCAGGTTGTAGAAATTCTACATGAAAAGTACGATGACGATATACCGTCAACAGCAGATGAGATGATTCGTGATTTACCAGGAATTGGTCCGAAAATGGCATATATAATTGAACCCATATGCTGGGGTGTTAGCACGGGAATTGGTGTCGACACGCATATGCAACGGTTGTTTCCCAAAATAGGTTTTGTTTCACCGGACGTTAAAAATCCAGAACAAACAAGGAAGCAGTTACAATCATGGTTACCTCATGAATATTGGGGTGAAGTTAATCTATTATGGGTTGGATTTGGACAGGAAATTCAACAACAGAAACAAAAATCATTAAAAAAGGCTTTAAAATCCGATCGTTCTTTGGATGCATTGCGTTTATTACGACGTTGTGGTTTTGATGTCGTTAAGGAATTTGACAAACTACTAAAGTTATCGTCTGAGGAGATTGATGATCATGACAACGATGATGCTCCTTGGACAAACGACAATACCAGGGATGAGATGAAAAAAATGATCAAAGAATTATCGCAAGAAAAAACAAAGTAGTATCAAATGAATAATAAAGACGACTTTTTAACTTTTCCAAACGCCATTAGTTTTTACTTGCTTCTTACTACTCTAGATTGTTCAGAATGAACAGAATCGATCGAAACTTTCGAATTTGATACAAATAATCAATAGTATACATGCAATAGATCAAAAAGCAAGACTGATAGAAAGATATATCATTCATTCGCATTGATTTATTTCTTTGGTTGAATCCAATTTCAGATACGCCGTTTCTACATTCTTTATATTCCATTTCATTTTATTTACATGTCAAATGTGGTATCATTTGAGCCACCATGTCGATAAATCCAGAAACGATCCAACCACGTAGAAAATATCGTTCAGAGAGACCAGCAACGGCAAAGGCTATTCCTGAAGCAATCACAACAGAAGGGAGAGAGTTTATAACGGTTTGAATCCATTGGGGAACGCATCGATTCCACACCCATGATTCACCGATCATAATGAGTCCCATCAGCAAGAAAAATACAGTTACCTCACCAGGATGATAGTTGATGTTGTTATGTATCGAGAAATTATATTCATGTAACAATCCTGATCCAAAAATGTAAACACAGCGGAAATACTTTGATTGTATCCATTTTTTCGTGAAGGGATATATATTGTACGTTTTAGTAATTCATTGACTGGTTTATTCCATCGACTACCCCAGCATTCCTTGTAGGATTGAGACTTTGATAATGGGTGACAAAAACCTAATTCCATTCGTATCCCACCAAAAGCAATAGAGTTTGTTATTGCAGAAAAATCCAAACAAAAAGAAACAAATAAATACAAAAGCCATAGGTGAAAGAATCCATCGATGTGGGTTATCAGCAACCACTGAGTATCAATAACATCATCCCAATTATCATTACCAGGCGATGAAGAAGATACTTTCTCAATTATAGTAGAACCCGGTGACGGAAATTGTAACAATATTGATACAGTAATAAACAATACCATTATCTTGATAATAAAATCAAGTATATTGTCTATAAATTCTTTTCGATTTATCTTGCCCAATTTCTCCTTATCGAATTTTGGTTCTGGTAATGAAATAAACCATATCAGCCAAGTTTTTAAATTGGTATCAGCTCCTGGTGGGTACGTATGGAATGCAACATTCAATGATTTAAAAAATGTTGCAAATCCAAATGTTGAAGCTAACCATGGTCCAGCAAATTTAATCTCACTACATGGAGCATAACTTTCAATAAATGATCGTCCTATATGTACCGATATTGCTGATAAAGTTCCTACCCCCAGTGCAATCCAGCACGTACTTTTTTTCTTCTCTGTTGTAGGCTTACTACTATAAAGTAAGATTCCTATAATCAAACCGATCAAAGAACATACTCCGTGTACAGAAATAGCATAAATCCAAGAACGAAAGGAAGGAGGAACGATAGTACATTCTTCAAATAATGGCGAAGAGAATAATGCCGTTGTGTCAATCATGATTATTGCAGAAGCAGAACCGTTTTAGTTGTTGCAAAAATAATGCAAATATACCATGGTTATGATGATGTGGATGATTGACATTTTTTTAAACTTTTTGTTCTTGTTTGAAATTGTCACATACGTGCCGATAGTATTGATTGATTCTCGATAGATGATTGATTCTCGATTGACTCCGATGATTGATTCATTCATTCATTCAAAGATCGAGAAGTTTGTAAGTTGTTTGATTTGATTCAATCGATTCGATTCAGTCGAATGAATCACACATAGTATGTATTCACATACAAAAAATTCAGTAACAGCGTTAATCTGTGATTAAAAATACCGTACTGTACACGGGACCATACATTAAAAAATTCAAATCATGAATATTGCGAGCATGCGCACCTCTCCCGCCCACAAGACACACAGGGGGAGTTAACATGCTTTTTCGGACCAGGAGAGTATCAGTTTACATTGAACTTATTTTGCGGCTTCTCGCTTTTACAATAATATAACTTTACAATCTACAATTTTCAACCTACAATTGTAACAATAACAAAAACAACAAACAACAAACAACAAACAACAAACAATAACAGGATAGACAACTCACCTCTAGTCTAGAGTATTGAATAGTATACCTATACGTTCGAAAAATATTTTCCTCTATACCAGCGGCAGCGGCAGCAACGACGATGTCGTCGTCTTCGTCTATTTCTACTCGTCAGTTCCAACAACCGCAACCTCAAGAACAGCAACAACAACAACAACAACAACAACGATCAAAAAGATCTATTCTGAATTTTGCCGTTTATTCCCTAATGGCTTGTAGTAGTGCGATATTACTTTTCCATAGCTATCAATTACAGAGTCATCGCTTTGATGCATTTATTAATAATTCTGTTCTTACAAAAACTGCTGTTAGACGTGTACTTCCTGTCGACAATGAAGAACAACAAAATAACGAAATTAATGAAAATACGAATAGTAATAATAATAATAGTAACAGTGACAGTAACAACGAAGAGTTCAACAAAGGAGGATTTTATGTACCGTCATTAGATTATCGTATCAAAGGTATATCACAATACAACACACAGAATGGAATGAATTTTCAGGCACATGTGTATTGTGAAGAATTTGAGAGGGGACTGAAATGGGATTGGTGGCGACCATCGCAATTGCAATCATCAGGGGATTCGAAACAACAACAGCAGAAGCAACAACAACAACAACAACGGCTTTTGCGAAAAGAAGAAGTAGAAGATCAACGAACTATAACAACAAAACGTACAGGTACTCGAAAACGATTGTTGATTGGGTTATCATCGGGATATAACGATAATGCAAAGTTTTTAGAACGTGCCGTTTGGAGTGCTCGAGTGTATGGAGCAGTATGGTCAAGAAATAACAATAACAATAATAATGATAGCGATAATGATAGTGATGTAACGGTAGTAACCTTACAGGGAACAGCTTTTTCGCCTCATGGTTGTAAGGCCCCATCAAGCTATTCAAGTATCGATAAAATTAAATTATTGTTCAGAGCGTTGGATGTAAAAAGTCCACAAATATATGATCAATTATTGATATTAGATGCTGATACGATGATGTATGATATGAACGTTGATGTGACTGCACTATCACTACCAGGCAATGGCAATGATATCGACAACGACGACAATGATGATAATGATGACTTTGTTGTAGCTGGAGCACCAATCGTAATGGAGAATGGCAAAAATGACAAATTACCTTGGATGATAGGTTCTAGTATGATGTTATGGAATTTGCAACATCCATTAACACCTACTGTTGCATTGGATTGGTTCAATTATGCTAAAAATGCTATCATTCGTGGAACATATTTAAGTGATCAAAAATATTTACATAAAAGTTTACAAAAACATTGTACCAATCATGAGAATGACAAATTCACTATTGTTCGACAATTATCTCATCATAAATTTGGTGACGATACACGGGGGAAAATCATTAAACAATACATTCCTCATACAAACAATAATAACACCACTGATGTTGTTGATGTTGATGAAAACGATAAAAAGCAAATAGTTGCTAGGTTGGCAAGGATGGAAGAAACCGCAAAAAGGATATGTTCTCGTCATCCTGATGCATGTGACGAAGTTGGAAAACCACCGCGATATGAAACATCCTCCTAACGTTAGTCAGTTGTACATTGATTTGATTAGCTATCATCCTACAGTACTATTATTTGTACAGTACTGCACTGTACAAGTACTGAACACCAATACTATAGATACCGTCTACTGTATGCAGTATTATTACTATAGTGTAATGTAGGACAACAGTGAGTGAATGTATGTCATACATGCTGTAATGCTCTGCAAGTGAACGAACGAGAAAGATAGAACGAAAAAATATATTTCTATTCCATGACAAGGAGTATGGTATCATCGCACATCATACTGTATATATTTATTATGTATTATAATCGACTGCTATATAAAAAAGAAGAAGAAAAAATATTGAAAGTAGAATTGTCAAGTTTCGAGGACGCTATCTCAAGAAGGAATTATATCTCTTCTTAGTAATGGCATTATCTGTAAAAAAATCAACACAATATCATTATGTGCACTATTCAATCAAAGAAAAGTTTATCTTCAGCGTGCGCAATAATGAATGAATAGGCTGATGAGGAGGGGCTTGACGCATTTGAAAATAGTATATATATAGTGGTATCACAAATATAAAACTGTCAAAATGTTATGTTAATAATTCCGAATTTTGATAGATTGTCTTTATTTACTTCTTTAATTAGCAAAGGAGATATTATTTCAAATTACATAATTATATATATAAACGCCAACGTCATAATGCTGTACTGTGGAGATGTGGTATTTATCTTTCGTCACGAGATACTTTACTGCATGACATACAACAAGAGATAAAGGTTTCCTTTTGTCATTGAACTATGTTTGTTTGTGTTACAACCGAAACCCCTTGACACCGGTAGTTAATGACATCCAAGTCAATTGTTCCGATGTCGGTTGGAGGAGGGGATTTTGATGCTGCTGCTGCTGCTGCTGCTGCTGCTGTCGTCGTCGATGGAATCGAATGGTTACGAGTGATTGTTTTCGTGAAGATGTTTTCGATTGTACTATTTGTTTTGATAGACGGGGAAAACGAGTCCTTGGAATCCACGATATCGTAGATGATGAAGATATGAAGGCAGCGTGATCATCATCACCAGCAGCAGTTGTGTCATTACTATACTTGTTCTCGTCTGCAGAATTAGCAATAGTAGTAGTAATCTTGAACCCCGCTGTAAACCACAACCGAAAACGTGGACTTGATTTACATGGTAATGAATTTGATAATGAATTTTCTCCCTCAGCATTCATCAATGCACCGACTAATTTCCTCATCAACGTAGCCTCTAATTTTTGTTCCTTTGCGTAGCTGTTATTGTTACTGTTGTTTTCCTTATCGGTTTCATTGTTGTCGACAGCGACGGTATCGTCATCGTCGTCGTAGATCAATGATTGAAAATCAAGGAGGTAGAGCTCACGACTTTGTCCGTAGGATGGTCCAAGTGAAATAAGTAGAAATAGCGGTAATTTCTGCTTTATTTTTTGCTGCTGTTGCTGATTAACCGTCAATGCCAAACGCCATTCATCGCACAGTCGTGTAATTTGATCCATTGCTTTCGTTTGCTTCCTTCGTAACGATGGATTGATTTTTGTTCTCTTCTTCTTGGTATTTGTGTTGTTCATCCGTCGTCGCTTATTCGCTGTTGTATCATTACCAGTACCCCCGTTGTTCCTATTATTATTTGTTTTATCATGATTGGAATCGCTATTATCGCCGCTATGAATAATGTTATCATTATTATCTTGTTGTTGTTGTAGTAGCAACAACAATTGCTGGACCGACATGGGCCACAATCCACGTACGTACATTAAATGCCGTGCTAATGCTATCGGTGCCGTTCGCAATAGCCAATCAGTAGAAACCATGGATGGAATTGGAATCGATATAATCTCATTACTATTGTCGGACTTGATATTATTATTATCATTATTATTATTATTGCTGACGTTATTGTGGACATCATAGTTTTCCGACGGCGGCTGTCGTCGTCTTTGGTACGCTCTTGTTTTACTTGCTGATCGAGTACGTCGATCGTACCCTCTTGTTTTGACAGAAGATGAAGAATTTTTGGAATTCTCCATGCTTGTTCTTGCTGGTCGAGTACGGCGATTGTACCCTCTTGTTTTGACAGAAGATGAAGTATTTGACTTGTCCATTGTGCAGCAGTGCCTATAATACTAGTTGTGGTGCTGGTATGCGAGTATTGCAATGATTTGGTATTGAGAATAATGGCTGGGTGTGTTGCTGTGTTTGTTGTTTGTTGGGTTGTTTTCTTGTTTTGAGTTTGCAGTCAAAAGCTGCAATTATTATACGGGACTGGATTTGATTTGATCACGGGCTGAATTTAACACGAAAAAGCACGGTAAAGCTGATATTATTTTTTCGCATATTACAGTAGCTGTATTTTCTAGCTAATAGTACCGGTACGAATAATATTGTGAGCATCCCTTAATACTAAGTAACTATACTATTATTTAATCCCCCAGTCATACCCTCTTGATTATCATTCTATACTTTTCTGATATTACAATCTACAAGATAAATGCATCTATCGGCCTTAAAATGTTTTATTTTATCTCTGGAGTAAACCAAACCAAACTAAATCTCTCACCAGAAAAGGGCTATATATAATGATGGTAAACAATGCAATTTCAAAAAGAAATTTATTGAATATGAATGTAAGAACAGGTTGACCATAAGACTCGTTTAATAAAAGCAACAACCGCATCTCTTTTAACACTTACTGCTGTCCAATGCCTATATATAGTGATGGTAAACAGTGCAATTTCAAAAAGAAATTTATTGAATATGAATGTAAGAACAAGTTGACCATAAGACTCGTTTAATAAAACAAACAACCGCATCTTCTTTTAACACTTTACCGTTCCTTCCAGCCGTCAAACTCTAAAGGATTGTAGAATATACTGTTAGATTCGCCCTCAACGAGTAATTCACCTCCCAAATAATTACCTAATCCAACAATCATGGATAAACTCTGACCCGATCCTCGACCTGAATCGACGTGAGGTGTGAATTGAGCATTCCTATTGACTGCACAGTGTGATGATGCCAATCTCTTTTGTTGCTGGTGTTGACTAATATCGTTATTACTGGCAATTGTTGTCATTTCGATAGATAGAGTTTCTTCTAGTTCGAATATTGCATCAACAAGGTCTGGAAACAACTTATTTGCTCTTGGTAAATTGATCCCACCGCTTACATCTTCATCAATGAAAAGTCCGTTCTTAAACTTTGGATTGGTGATGGTAAACGAACCAGACTGTTGTATTATTGACTCTTTAGATATGTTCATTGTAACATCACTTACTCCTCCGTTCCTGATTACTTTTGACCTGGCGATAGATGTCATCGGCCATTTACCACTTTCTGTTATATTACGCAGTATTGTCAAACTCTTCTTGTAAACGGCTGGTGTAACTTTGGGGGAAGAGATCTGAACATCGTCGACTCCTTCTCCGTACGACTCACTAAAATCCTGAATCTTATTCAGAGAAAATCGGATACGGGGACATACATTATCTCTCAAATCTACAAGCCACGCTTCTTCAGCTTTCAGCGTAGCTTCATCGAACGAACATCGATTGATAATAGATCTTTGAAAATGTGTTACGTTTGCTTGACCTATATCACCGATAGTCATCAGGTCCTTAAATATCCTATTTCCGTTACTTGTCAATTCATCGAAATGAAATCGTGTTTCCGCCAGATACAGACGACTCGGGGGAGCAATAGGAGTTTCAATAAACACATCTAACCTGGTTGCCAATTCAAAGAAGTCTTGTGGCAACCATCCGTGGGTTATCGCTATCGAAGCACCGATGATTCGACGGACTTGCTCGTTTACAAAATCATCTCCTCGACATTCCACAACGGCGACAATATTTTTATTCTTGTTGCTGCTGCTGCTGCTGTTGTTATGGTTGTTGTTATTGCTCGATTGAAATTGAACGACCCTACATCTATCTAATACTTTCCAAACTGGTTTATTGTTGGGACTTGCAGATCCTTTCAAGCGAGGGTCTGCGAAGTTGTGCCAAGCACGTCGTTCTTTCCACGCAAGAAATCCGAACCGACCGGAGGCATCCTCTAACCTTTCGGTATTATAGTCCTTCCTTCCTCCCTGTATTGTAACACTCTCTGCATCTCGTAAAGTTGCTTTCAGCATTCGAAGGGAAGGAGGTTTCAAAGCTCCTCGAGAATTATGATTATTATTGTTATTATTGTTATAACGTTGCTTTTTTGGTCGTTGAAGTTCATCTTGCTGTTGCTGCCGCTCGTCATCCTTTGTTGTAGGATTGTCGTCGCTTCTACTACAATCTAACCACCAGTCTTCGATTTCCTTTCCATCCGGTAGCCATTGCAATGGTAACAGGTAATGATACGCTCGTTGTGTACAGTCCCCTTCCGCGTGAAATCGAGTCTTCGTCTTACCGCTAGACGATAATAATATCCCGGATAGTAAACGAACATCCAAATCTTGTTCCGAACTAGTCGAGGAATTATTTTCTGCTATTATTGTTGTTATTTTTTCTTCTAGATATTGTTTGGCTCGTAATAACAATTGATCGAGCAAACGAGACTGACTCCTTTGATCAACATCTCCTTCTTCATCTTCATCTTCATCCCGATCATCGTCGATATTATAATATTTTTCAATTGCTGAAACGGGGTATGAGTAACTTATTGTCATGACGTCCCCGAGTGCATCAATTCCAATTTCTTGAGACAAAGACTGATGTCTCATATTTGCTACGGTTGATTGGGTGCTACCGGTTACGAATTGAAGATCTTTCCCCGATGCTCCATTACTGCTACTAATATTGATATTGCTGCTACTGTGAGAAACCTCGATTTGAAGTGCATGTTCGAGAGCTTCCTTCATGAGTATCCCAGCTAATTTGGAAGAAGATATCGAGTCATAATTATTTCTATCGCCACCATTGTTTTCTTTGTCATATGTCATATTATTGACAGGAAGTCCCGTCCTATCATTAGCCTTCGATCTTGACTGATAGGATATCAAGATAATTGCGGTATCCTTTTTTATTATATTGTTAGTTGAATTAGATGATTGGTTACTGTGGTCGTTTCGAATATGACGAAATAAAGAATTCCGAGTCGAAAATGTTGCCGAACATTCTCGACATTTATTAGTAGTAACAACTTCTGTTGATGTTGATGTTGATGATTCCTCCTCATTTGAATTTGTTGTTGATGATGGGAAGGAGATAGCATGTTCGTTGTTATCGAGAGACGAAGACGACGACAAATAATAATTTCGCGTTGGATGATGCGTGCTTTGTTTTCTGTTATTCGTCTGCCTAGTATGGAAGGAGAATGCCGCCGTTTGGATGTTGTTCAAACCAAGGAAAAGAAGGAATAACAAGATTACCATCCTCCATAAAATTCGCTGCATTATTTATTATTTGCATTGTGTTGTGCTTTTATCGAAAATTCAAATGATGCCACCGCCGCCCATCACATCACATCATTATTGTCTCAAATCCTTGTTTTTACAAAAATATGAAAAGAAAAATGGAAATTAATACTCCACGTGGAAGCAAATGGGATATATTCTTCGTTCGTCTGTCGACCGATTATTTCGTATGTGCTATCATTATTTTTACATTTTTACGTTTTACTTGGTACCGTCGGAACGTTACTTGGCGATCTTCGTGGCGTTTAACTTCCAGTAAACTATTCAAATAGAGATGGAGAGAAATAGCCACATGGAAAAAAAAACCATGACGATAAAACGACGAGTCAACTTGACGACGAAACTAATAAAAGGAACCAACGAGCGACAACCAAAACAGAATGTAGAAGGGAAATTGTAAAATATATTTTTATGGACAAACTCTTGCTGAATCAAGTTGAGTTTTTGAACAAATTCATCTTCTCACAATTTTCTTTTGACAAGCTTTATCAAATCGAATCTTATCACTTCTTATAACCTAAATTGTACTAACAGTATCCAAAATCAACATGAAAATCTTCTACTCGAGTGTCCTTATTGTGAGTCTTTCTGCCATGACTAGTACTACGGCTCGCAGTGGTGTCGCCGGTGTAAATGTTCATTCTTCTATCGTCGCTGGTAGCAGTACCACTTCTTCTGATATGCGCTATCTCAAAAGCAGCAAGAAAGACAATGACGATGGTAAATCGTTGAAGAAAACTGACAAGAAAGAGGATAAGTCTGGAAAATCTCTCAAGGATGATGACAAGAAGAGCGAGAAGAAGTATTCTAAAAGCAAGTCAGAAAAGTTCACCCTTCCTCCTTCCGTCGAACCCGACAAAAAAGATGATGAGTCTGGAAATTTTCTCAAGAAAAGCGAGAAGAAGAAATCCAAAGGCAAGTCAGAAAATCCTTCCGTCGAACCCAAACAGAAAAGCGACAAGTCAGAGCCAAAGTTGGTGAAAAGTAAAAGCAAATCGAAATCAACTAAGAAGGATACAGGTAACAACGAGCCCAAGTCGGTCAAGAACAAGAGCAACAAGTCAGTCAAAAATGAGAACGATAAGGAACCAAACTCAGATAAGAATGCATCGAAATCGTTGAAAAAGGATGTAGACAACAACGAGTCCAAGTCAATCAAGAGTAAATCGAATAAATCTTCAAAAAAGGAACAGGACGAGGACGATGTTAAATCGTCGAAGAAATCCGACAAAGATGATAAATCCAATAAATCAGAAAAGGATGATAAGAAGAGCAAGAGCAAGAAGTCCAAAGTCAAATCAGACAAAAGCAAGGTACAAAAAAAGTCAGAAAAGTTTTCCAAAGAATCGGCTGCACCCAGTTCAATTCCTAGCTTGAGTCCTACGGACTCGCCAACTGATTCGCCGACCATACGTCCATCAGATTCACCAACGGATTTGCCTACGGTAGCACCGACCAACAGTCCTACAAATGTACCTACTGTATCTCCTACTTTTTCTCCCACTGTATCGCCTACTGTATCGCCTACTGTGCCGCCTACTGTGCCACCTACTAATGGCCCTACAAAGTCTCCTACAGTCTCTCCAACAGATTCGCCTACTTTGTCGCCTACTATATCTCCGACTAACAGTCCTACAAAATCTCCTACGGAATCTCCAACAAATTCGCCTATTGTATCGCCTACAGAATCACCAACAGATTCACCTACGTCATCCCCGTCGGACAGTCCATCTGCGGCACCAAGTGGAAGCCCATCTACGACCCCAACCTCCAGTCCATCGGACAGTCCATCTGTGGCACCAAGTGGAAGCCCATCTATGACCCCAAGCTCAAGTCCGTCGATTAGTCCCTCTGTGGGTCCATCCTCTGGGCCAACCAGAAACCCATCAGATGTTCCTAGCTCAATTCCTAGTATGATTCCCACACTATCGCCTACTATTCAGCCCAGTGAGATCCCATCTGCTAGTCCAACCGCCATTGTTATTCAAGGGGCTGCTGTTACGACGAGCGCAGTAATTGGAGCAATGGCCGTGTTGGCTCTTGTTATTGGAGGGGGCTTCGCGCTCCAATTTATGAGAAAGAAAAAGGATGATAATGACGAAGAAGATCTTGAACGCGATCTTGAGACCGAATCTCCTCCCATGAATGAAAACAACTTAACTAATAAGCCATCATTGGGTGTCCCGTGTATCAATTGGGGTGGACTTGACAATGGCCATAGGATGAAGAGCGAAATCAGTAGTGGTAGATGTTGAATAAGAAAACCTCCAGATCATTGTAAATCTTCAGAACAAGATAGATAAACATCATTTCAGTACATAAATAAATCAGGATCGACATAAATATAAAGATAAAAATAAAATACATTGTAAAATAGACAAATACGAATTAAATTTTATATAACATTCAGAGGAAGAGAAATAGCACAAAGTCGTTATGTTCAGTAGGCTTCAACCAATTAATTTTCTTTCTATACTTTGACCCTGTGGCGGAGCAGGCTAAATGGTTGGATTCGTTTTGTCCTTCGGATGTATATATATATATATATATATAGTCCTATGTGCGTATATATACATATACATATACATAATGTAGAGAGGTCCCTCAATCGAAGGTATGAGTAGAAATTTATCGTAGAGTTGTGTATATGCAGTGCTCACCACCACGCAATCCATAATCGCTATCGTATGTTACTACTACTGTATGATCATCACCGTCCTCCTCGAATTTTCAATATTTTTCGTGCCAATGGAAGACAAATAGCTAACTTCAACGGTATGACCACAGAATCAAGTGCTCCCGCGATTGAAAAGTATGTTCCTTCACGAACCCAATTGATTTGTTGTCCTGTATCATTATTATTGTTATTATTATTACTATTATTGTTGTCGTCGTGATTGGATGATATATTTGTTGATATTGCTCTTGCTGTTGATGATGATGTTGGTTCTGCTAATTTATTCCTCAGATTAATGACAAATTCAGAATCACTACCCAAAACTTTTTCAATTGGTACTAAAATGTCTACACCCGACCTTAAACCAACATACATTGATGTAATCGAAACGAAAGTAACACAACCGTAACTTAGTATACCTATTGTACCGTATGTTTGCAAAAACTTTTTGGGAGAAAACGACATGATCCGTAGGGTGGTTGTTTCAATACAATTGAATTGAATTAGATTAAATTAAATTAACCCTACTGTATGATATGAATTCCTGTGCTTAAATATTTATATTATAGCTAAGAGAGTTGAGTATGATGTTCATGTTCAATAAGCAATGTGTGGTGTGTATCATAGGATTTGATTGTTAATTGTAATAACAATTTAAAACACCGTTGAGGCAAGATAAACAAAGACAGAACATTACTATGAATTGAAAATTGAACGGTAAGCAACGCGGAAAAATCGTAGCCCCCACAACGCATCATGACTCAAATCGACTCAATCGACTCAATCTACTTTCGATCACGCCCAAACGAATCGCCTTTGTGACTCGAAAAAAATCCTTTCACATCATTTTTTTCTTGCGATCTTCCTCTCGATATATCAGGAGTAAGAATCACGGAGACGTCAACCACGAGTAGCTTGTAAATCTTGATTGGGCCCTAAACAATCGCTTTCAGCATTTGGACTTTCTAGCTCTATCGGTTTGGTTGCTACTACACTAGTTGAGTACGAATTCTCCCACGATCCACGACGCAATGGGTCTGCGGTGGTGTAATAATGTGTTGTACATGAAGTATTATCTGTCTTCCTTTCTGCAAAACATCTGCTGTGTATTCTGCAAAAAATCTGCCGTAATAAGATCTAACGCAATACAGTACGATAATCTCATTAAAAAGATCGAAGAAACTTATACATTAGAATATATATCACTCAACGATGGCCTCTACTACTAGTGGGAGTATTACAATTAATGCAGATGCGATTCGTCGTTTTTTGCCGGTCTCTGTCGTTCTTGTTGTGATGGTCGTATTCGTCGCTTACGACAACTCGGCATCGTTACGGAACACCGTTCTTCGTCAACGTGAATTGCAGAATACGATTACTGCTGCAGATTACTTTGGATCATTTGACTCCGACTCCTCATCGTCATTCCAAGAGGTAGAAACGGAAGCACCTACTTTTAATAAAGTGCCACAATTTGAAGACGCCAGATCGGATTCAACAGAAAATAATTTTGGAGAAGTTCCCATGGACGGTGCAACCCCTGATATGATTACACCAGCAGATGAGTATATGATGGAAGGCAGTGAGGTTCCATCGTTTGGACAACAGGCAACTGTTGAACCAATGTTCGGGAATAAAGTAGTGTCAGCAACCGCAGACCAGGTTGAGACTGACGCCCCAACCGTAGGACTATCGGCTGATGCTCAAGGGTTTGTAGTAGAAACAGGTTTGGAAACGATTCCACCCACCGATGCACTTGGGTTTACGGCAGAAGAAGCTCAAGATAATGCTGTAGTAGTCCAAGAAACTACTGAAAATTTTGTACCAGATCCCGAAGACGTATTTTCGGCAGCGTTACTCTTTACGGACGTGCCCACCACAGATTTTACATCAGGTGATTCTTCGTTCGTTCTTGAAACATACGAGGTCAATACAAAAGTCGTCATGGATATTGACATCGGATGGCAGTCTGGTATCATTGAATGGTACGACGCTGCAAGTGATAATTATGGTGTACTTTGGTCGACAACCGGGACAACTCAAATCTTTGCCGCTGGAAGAACATTTGATGATATGGTTAATATGGGGAGAGATAGTGAACTATTCGCGTTAGGATCAAGTCTTGACGCAGCAGCCATCGCCAAGAATCAAAACAAGAACAACGATGAAAGTGATAAGGGAACAATCATTGGTCTTAGTATTATGGGTGTTTCAATGATCGCACTTATGATGGTCGCCGCTGTCGTCCTACGACGTAGATCGTCGATAAAACGTGGAAAATCCGTTCCATTACGTAATCTGAATAATTCCTACAGAGATGACGATGAAGGATTCCATGACGAACCATCGCAGCCACCAACTGGATTATTTCAAGACAATGAACCTGCTGGATTTTTAACGGTAGAAGGACAAATCATTCAAGAGGGCATTAGTGGAGCTCTTGGTGATCCAGATTTATTTCCAGATAATCCAGAATTATACAGAGAATCTATTTAAATCATTCTGAATTTTTATTGCGAAATCCGTCAACATGCATACCTGCTTCCAGTTGTTTGAAACGAACAACTAATACATAAAAAATACATATAAATAAACATAAAAATACTACAAAATACAAAACATACTATATTCATTATTAATAGGGCTCCCAACATAGTAAAAAAGTAACTACTGTCTCGCTGCTATCTTACCTTACCTTTTTCGCTGAAGCGCAAGCTCCTTCAAGGGAGTGCATCTAAACCTTGCAGATGCCGTACCAGAAACATTCTCCACTACTGTATTAATTATGTAACCATGGACAATTATTGTCGAGACGAATAAATTAAAAAAAGTATCTACGGTAATTTAACCTAAAAGTAAAATGTATTACATGCAAAAATTAAAAGTCAATGCGACATGATATTCGTCGTTTCGATTCGTGTCTAAACTACAGAAGAAACCTTTTTGTCCAAGTATTCGGTCTGTTTGTCGGCGTATCCGTTGCCCTCAGTCAAAGCTAGCTCGGTTTCGTTCACTTGTTCCGTGACAACCGCTGACCGTTTTTTCTTTTCGCTTCTTCTAACAAAGAAAAATGCCACCCCTACAAAACTGCTCAACACAAACATGCTAAGGAACATTTTACCGGCAGTGCTCATACCTTGGTTCGCTGCTCTTGCCACCATACTGTCCATTTCCGCACCCGAAACGTAGTCGATTCTTTCTCCGTCTTCGAAAATAACGGTGTATAAACCCCCAGCATTGTATTCGATAGAGCCCCAGTACCACTTATCTTCAAATTTTTCATAGACTGGCGTTCCGATAGGGAAAATACCACTTTCTTCGAATGAAAGATACTGAGTATTCTCAACCATCTCATCCATCTCCGGACCAGGAAGAAAATTGTCGTAGGTATCATCCATCCATAGAACAACATAATAGTCTTCTGCGTACGTTTCGACGTGACCGGTCCACCAACCGTCGTCGAATTCTGCATAGACGATTGTTCCGATGGGATAATACTCGTATTCTCCCTGATCGTCGTCACCGTATCCATCGTCGTCACCGTATCCATCATCTCCCCCAAAATCATCTACTCCATCGTCTCCCATAGCGTATTGGACCATCTGATCTATCTTTTCTAGGTTACTATAAGTCTTGGTACTCAGGTCGCTCCATGTTACCTCGTAGGTACCATCTGTGAAGCCGGTAATGTTTCCATCCCACCATCCGTCATCGAAGTCCCACGAAACGCGCGTGTCAACTGGCCACGGTTCGTAATTGTCCATTAGAGTGGGGTCCTTATTCATCTCGGCGTTGTTCACGAGTTCGTCGATCATATCAAAATCGTTGTAAACGATCGATTCATCGTTCGACCATGTGATGGTATATGCACCGTTTCCGAATAACGTAATTTCACCACCGAGATAGGGTTCATCAGAACTAGCGTCTGGGTTTGGATATCCGTATGTTTGACTGAAAAGGAGGAAAAATGCGATGAGAATGGAATGGAATGGAACGGATCGATCTATATACATAGTATTACGATGATGAAAACAAAGAAGATATGTATTTGTGCATGCCCAAAATAATAACAACAACAACAACAACAACAACTCACGTCTTTAGCTCCCACGGTTCGTATTCTTTAGCGTTCTCCACCATAAGATCCATCCATTCCAATTCATTAACGAATTCGTCGGTAGTATCATCACTCCAGATAACGACGTACGTTGCAGTTGATTTGTCCTCTGATAGGTCGAAGCTTTGGATTTTACCTTCATAGTACCCATCTTGGAATTCTAACAAAGTTAGGGTACCGACCGGCCAAGATTCGTAAGCGCCAAGATTCTCGTATTTGTACGTATACCCAAAGTCGAAGTCTTCTGGAACTGATCCTTGTAAGTATCGTCCCGCTGATGTAATAGTAGATGAAGAAGGAACGAGAACTTTTGCCTGGACAGCGATTGTAGCTGTTTGTACCAGCAATAGGAATGACAACAATACAGCGATAGGGATATATGGTGCCATTCTTCTCGGTCGGTCTTCTAGTAATGCTACTGTAATGGTGTGTGTCTTTTTATTCTAGACGTCTACTTGGGTTACTTGTACTCTTCAAAAGTTACAGTTCCTTGATTGAATAGGTGCGGGTTATCTAAATTAATGTCACATATGTTGAATACTGTTTTGAACTAAATTATTGACGTACAGTAACTGCACTCTAAGCTACAAAGAATAAGTAGTCGTACTTTAAACTTGTGTACCAGTGTACAAGAAGTAGTACTGTACTTTAAACGAATTAATTGCGCGCCCGTCCTCCCTCATAAGGTTGGATTTTGATTGGATCAAAAATAAGGAAACTTTTCATCGTGGTTCTACTCAACATTGAACATACTGTAGTGGATGGCGCGAAAACTTTTCAAATTTTTTAACACAACGGAAACACTATATTCGAGGAAAATCTCATTATTATGATGATGTCTTTTGTTTCTAAATACTCTCTTTACACAATGACAAGGACAACAATAATATGATCTGTTCAATATACAATGAAACCATAATCATAACGCTCCTCCTCCACTTCATTAGCGTCGGGGCACAAAACTATTATCTTGATCGTTTCAATTATGATATCACAGTCCAACGGAGTGACGGGTTCACAGATTATCAACCAGAGGATTGGGAACAAATTCAATGTGATGAAAAATCTTCATTAGAGTCATGTTTAGCTTATACTGATAAGTGGGAAACGGGCCGTGATTGGGCTATCAAAACTAACTACTGTCAATGGTGTCCAGAAGGAGGTGATCCCTCTCTGTGCAATAAAAATCGACATCATCAATCTCCAATCAACCTAGAACGTGTCGTAGGCTATGAACCTGACACACATTATTTAACAAACGAGTGCATCGTGAGTATCATTAGGACAATCATGGATGTTTGATTACGTATCAATAATATCATAATGCAAAATAAATGATGCACGACGAACCTATCACGTGCTTGTATCCTTCCAACAAACTAACTTCTTATACTTATTTCTCAACAGGACATACATTGGATGAAATATGAAGATTCAGTTTGTTCTTTGGAACAACTAATTGACGCAGACGCATTTAGTATCGAACGGCATAGTTTGAGGATATCCCAGCCGGTTGCCATTTATGACGACATCAACCAAGACATCGATGGTGTCCCTGATGGTGTACGGCTGCAATGTCGAGAGAAAGGAATAGGCAGTCGCTTCGGTAGAATTGATTTCTCGAAGGGATTTAGTCAATGGTGGTACTTAAGTCATACTGATATCAAAACTCCATCGGAGCACACCCAAGATGGGAAACGATACGATGCAGAAATCCAGCTCCATCATTTTTATAGTGTCACAGCCGAGGAAGCTGGTACCAACAACGAGGTCGCGACTGTTTCGATCTTCGCTCAGGCCTACGATGATGCAGTCCCATACCCATTCCTTGACAAGGTAATTTGTCAATGGAGACGAAAGGAATATGATGTACGAAAAGAATGCGGACTAGATCCGGTGCAATCGACGTATCCAGGTTGCTTTCCACTCAAACGAAGTAAACGAAATCTTCGTAATGAACAACAGCAACGATCGATCTCTTCTCCCACTAATTCCAAAAAGGATATGGACTTCCTAACAGCACAAGATGTCATTCTCTATAACGATCAACATAGAAATAATCCCAATCATACCAACGTGAAAATTCACATGGATGAAGGTAATTGGGCACCGGTAGAAGAAAAGGATTGGGATACCTGGATCAAGGAACAGTCAAATGAGATGACTGAAAAGGAAGATATATATCATAGAATGAGAAATGAATATCATGGAGGCAATCATACGGAGGAACTGCATCGTGAATTCCGTAAACTTTACCAGTATGAGGAACTAGAATGGTTCAATTATTGGCCAATGTTAGGAGTTCGGACTGAATATTATTTTCGTTATTCTGGCTCACAGACCATACCTCCGTGTTATGGAAACTTCATCGATATGAGCCGCGTCGGCACAAATCATTGGAGGGTGATGAAGGATCCCATCCGAATCCATAGTCGTCAACTGCTCGAACTTCAACGATTAAGTGCTGAAAGGATCGCTCCAATTGGTAGTACCGTTAACGCATGTCAATCTGATACAGCAGCAAAGGTCACAAGAGACCCAATGGATCCTGGTAAGATTGTAGACGTAAACAACGCTCGACCGCTCATGTCTTGGGCAAAGCCACATTTCAAAACCTTTTGTGAATGTAAAGATTGGGAAAGTAAGTGGCCCGAAGATAGAAATTGGTGTGCCATTGAAGATATAAACGAACGTTTCTACGATAAGCCTTACAATTACGGCTGGTAACATAATACAAGTAAATCTTAATCAAAGGTATAATCTATTTTTGAAACGTTTACTCCATAATTAATTAATATATTGGTCAAATAATTAAATAATCATTCAACTACTTTTTAACTTCATATGGAAGTATTGTTTACCAACCAAGGGGCAGAAAATAACCCCTGATCGAACGTATACATGATCATCTAGCTAGAGTATAGATAAGCAAGACGGACGACTCTGTCCACTGTAGTGCTGATGAAGTCAAACGGAAAAATGGTATATCCGCATGTAATGACTCTGTGAAGTTGGTGTCTTGTAATGAAGTTTTGATAGCATAAATTGGATTTATACACTTTTTTGCAGTTTAATAATGCATGCATACGATAGACATATCTCCCTCCTGCTGGTAAATTGTACCTACTAGTATGCAAGTTTATATATCTGTAAAATAAATTCTAAGATAGTATTGTGTAGTAAGATTGAATGATAAGTTATTTCTAAAAATTCGTGATTTATAATGTATTAAAATATATATATAGTGTCATATGTAATGTTTAGTAATATGCGTATGAGTAAAAAGGTTGTTTTTTATCGACGGAAGAACACTTTCTTACTTAGATGATCTTTGGTAATTCTGATGGTTCATCTCTATAAGTAGGTGTACCATCATCGTCGTATCTTTCTTCTCGTGCTAATTGGATTTGTCTTCTTTCATATAATTTGTATCCAAAAAATGAACCAACCAGACAAAGAGCAATGACAAATATACTCAAAGCAGCCTTACCGGCAGCGGATATACCTCTTGTTTTAAGTGGTGATTGTGTTACACCATCCGCGACCATTTGATTTACAAAATCAAAATCATCTTCCAATTCAGTTTCACCATCATCCCATGAAATCCTGTAATTGCTATTGGTGAAACCTGTAATACTACCCAAGTACCAGACATCGTCTTCGAGAAAAGCAACACGTGTTCCTGTTTTCCACAAATCTTGACCTGCTCCATCATCAGAAGGTGCACCATCATCATCATTCAGTGCATCCTGTGACATGTTTGTCAATTGTTGCATATCTTCAGCATTGGACGATGCGTAGTATTCCACATCATCTTCATCGTTCCATTCAACAATGTAGTTACCATCTTGGAATGCAACAACTTCACCATCAATCCAATCACCATCTTCAAAGTCACTCACGGGTGTACCATTAGCAAAACGTGGTCCACTTTCTGGTGCGTTTGCATTTCCCATTGGTGGGGCATCATCATCACCATATGCATCTTCCACGGCCTCTTTCAATTCGTTTAGGTCATCACCGGAATCATCATAGTCATCGGTAGATCCATCTTGCCACATAACAGAGTACGTACTATCCGAATAACGAGTGATAGTACCATCTTGCCATTCACCATCTTCGTCGTAATAAGAAACGGGTGTTCCAATAGGGAAACCGGTGGCTCCGACAGTTGGTGCACTACCAGTAACACTTGCAGGTCCACCTTCATAACCAGCAGGTGCTGCATCATCATCACCTTGTCCATCGATGATCATAGTATCCATCACTACACCTGCTTGAATTTCTTCCACTTCACTATCATCCCATTCGATAGTGTAGGTATCGACATCACTTCCGTATTGGACAATAAGACCATCACACCATTCACCTTCTTCGAATACAGAAACTTTACTTCCAACAGAGTACTGACCAGCAACAGCAGTTCTTGCAGGCAGACCCTGCTGCTGCATTGTTTAATGTTGGATCATTCTGTGCGTAGGCCACCATTTGATCAATCTTATCATCGTCGTCATAATAATCAGTAGAACCATCCTCCCATGTTACCGTATACATTTCAGAAGTAGGATTGTAGGATGTGATAGTACCAGACCACCAACCATCATTAGGGAATTCGGTGTACACTTTAGTACCATTATCCCATTCTTTATCCTCGTCAAGTCGTCGGGCTGATGTGGTTGTGGTAGAAGTAGCAGTAGTAGTAGTAGTAGCGACAGAAGAAGAAGAAGAAGATGGGATTATTTCAGCACCAAATTCTGTAGTTGTTTTGATACTACTAGTATCAACTGCTGCCACTACCGATAGAATGGCAGCGATAGTAACAAGGATCGTAGAAGAGGAAAAAGATTTCATCGTGGAATATACTGTACTATAACGTTACTTGACTTCTAATTTGAATGCTTCCGAGAAATGAAAACGAAAGTTTAATAATAAAAATGAACACACAACAATATTTTTTGATCTATATATTTTGCCAGTAAATCGTATCGTGAAGAAATCAAAAATTTCTATCGTAACGCTAACGTTGTTAACGTTCTTAACAATGTACGTTTTTCCATACACACGCAAAATAAAAAAATTATACTACAGTACAGAATTCACGTGTTACCAACAGTAGAAACGAAAGCCATCCTTTTCGCCGCAATGACACAAGTAGAGTCGTGCCAATATATTTTCACGTTCAAAAAACTGAACGGGTGGCCAATAAAAGTTGGGCGTGCTCTTCATTGATTCAAATAGTCGCGCACGGGATTTGATACAGTATCGAAATATTAAACAATGTGTAGGTAGCGTCACGTAACGTATGAGTATAGCTAAGGTAGGTCCTAAAAGCAAACTACATACCTATGTCTACATACCTTACTCCACATTTTTCCAGATCTTGTTATTCGTCTCAAGCAAGTCTCAAGAACTTTGTGAAAAGATCAGAAACTAAATCATTCTACTAATATAGTACCTGGTACCTGGTACCTAGTAGCAGAAGAAATATGTTGTATAGCATAGATTCTATAATAGTATAATTTTCGTAGTAAAACCCTATAAATTAATTATTTACTTAAAATTGTGTTATCTGTTGGACCCCCTCCTCCCTGTATTTCCCTTTTTTATTAATATTATTTTTCAAGCTGGAGAAACTGTTTGACATTTAGGACAAAATACTAAAGAATAATGAACAGGAGCTGTTAGTCTTCCTTTACAACCCTGACACCTCACAGCGTGTGTATTACCTTTAGATATAGCATCCCGAGTCTCCGTAGCTCCACGTGTTTCTAGTAGACTTCGTCTTCGTGGTAATTTTGTGTGACAGTGTCGTCTTTGTCTTACATCTCTTTCCCCTAAAAGTGACGACGACGGCGACGACGGAATAGCAACTGTAGCATCCGACGACGACGGTAGCAGTGGCATACTCGTTGACGACGAGATGGACGGTGCTGATAAGCGTCGGGGCATCATGGTAGAATGACCCGTAGTGGTACATAGCCGGTATTATTATTACTATTATTATTAGTATTGTTCTTCTGGTATTCTTCCATTGCCTTGGAATTGACTGGTTAAAAATGCGTCATTGTTGTCATCACTTTTATCCAATGTTTCTTTAACTGTTCTCTTCCCCGACCAAACAACTTCTTTCTACATCAGTTGTAGATAACGAACATGCGGGAGAAATCTTGTCCGAGTATGAGTGCGATGATGATGATGATGACGATGCCGCTGCCGTGATTTCTTCCATTGCCTTGAATTGACTGATTAAAAATTCGTCATTGTTGTCATCACTTTTATTCAATGTTTCTTTAGAGCTGTTCTCTTCCTCTACCAAAAACTTCTGTTTACATCAGTTGTAGATAACGAATACGTCGAGGAAATCTCGTCCGAGTATGAATATGAGTGCGATGAGTAATGATGATGATACTGCCGCCGTGATTTCCGCTTCGTGAAGGGATAGTTCCAATGCTAATTGTAGGTCTTCGTCATCATCGTCATCCTGATTTTCTTCCTCATGCAAGTCTTCCGTAAATGGGATATGATGAGCTGTAGGAAGAAAAGAAGGAACAACGGTTTTTGATGATCGAGTTACCGGAAAAGAAATGTGATCATAATCATCTAATGATCGATAACATCGTACCATCGGAGTCGGAGTGGTATCCAACAATGATGATGATAATACTACGCCGTAGTGTGACGATAAAGATGATAATGACGATGATGTCGAACTACTTCGTATAGCAGGTTCGGGAATCATAACAGCACCAGGTCGTTCTTGTTCTTGTTCTTCGCTGCTCAGCTCTTGTAGTGCTTCTGCAGATGCAGCTTCTTCTAATGCTGATAGATAAAACGAGCTTTTCGTTGTTGTAGTAGTAGCAGTAGTAGAAGTAGTAGAAGTAGCAACCACAGTATCAGTATCGTTAATATCTCCAGATACGTATACGCTGTTGGTAGTATGAGGAGCATAGTTGTCCTCATCATCATTAGCAGCCTGATGTTGATGCTGATACTGATTCCTTATTCTTCGTTGATCTTGATGATCTTGTTTTTGTTGTAACGATAACTCTTCTTCTTCTTCGTCAGTTAATGCAGCTTCTTCGATTGCCGATCGATAAAATGAACTTATCGTCATCACAGTAGTAGCATTAGTAGTAGTCGCTTCTTCTTCTTGTTGTTTTTTCCGATTGTAAAACAGACTACTGTTACTGTTGGTGTTGGTGTTGTATCCGTCGCTGTGACGCCGTTTTATGTGTTCATCTTCTTCTTCTTCTTCCCCCACTTCTTCTTCTTCTTCTTCTAAAAGATTTGGATATAAAAAAATCCTTTTTCTTCCTTCACGAATGGTACTACTAGAGGTAGTAGCACTGCTCGGTTGCCATAGATTCAGATTCAGATTCAGATTCGCATTGGCATCAGCAGTAGCAGCAGTCTCCCCTTTATTGTTGCTACTATTCTCTTGATCTTGATCTTGACTGTGATGACTATAACTATGACTACTTTCGATTCTCCATTCATCGATTTCATCTTCTTCTTCTTCTTCTTCTTCTTGGTCTTTATCATTCGATACTATCATAATTGCATCATGATATCGTAACGAAGCTTGATAAACTGAAATTCCTCTAGTAGTTGTCGAGGAGGTGCTACTGCTACTGCTACTGCTGCTGCTGTTGCTACATCCAAGGATACACGATCGCATCTCTTCAGCGTTTAAGCTCGTACCCACAGGAGATGACCATCGTCTACTGCTGCGATTATTAGAGCCTATTTCGTTTTTTTCTGGTCCTCCTCTGCCCACCACCACTACCACCTTCTTTATCTTCCTTGCAACAGATATTCGTTAGTAATTTTTCTGATGTTGTTGTTGTTGACGAAGAAGGAGAGGAAGAAGGAGGAGGGTTGTGTTTGTGATGCAATGAAAATGTCGTCATTGTCATCGAATAATAATGCAGTATTATTGAGTATTGATTTCTTTAGATGGAAAGAATTGATAGTTCAGACACTGCTGTGTGTGTAGATAGATGATCGATCTACAGTACTAGTACAGCAGATTTCCAGAACCGATTTCGGAACTGAGACTAAAAAAAGTCTTCTACGGTATATCCAAGTCGGTGGTGTGTGTGCAACAATAATGAAGCGTATTGTTGATTTGATACAGTATTTCAAGTCCATATTATTATATATCTTAACTGAATAACGTGTTATCGGCACGTGGAGCGTATGGAAGGAGCGTAGAAAAAAAATGTACTGTAGGACTACAACGTATTAAAACTTTGCTGCTGTAGACACAAGGAGAAGAAGAAAGAGAAGCGATGAAGAAAAAAAAAGATATATAGAATACTTCGTATATATATTAAATATTTAGAAAAAAATCCATTTAGTTACAGATATAAAAAGTTTAAAATTGTATGTGTATTGTAGATATTTATTTTTGATCTTTAGATATTTTTGAAAGCCTATCAAAAACCTCGAAGCAGACATTTTTAAATTTACGCGTCGTCACCCCCAATGCACATTCCCGCCCTGTTTCATAGGCGCGGAACTTGCATGCCCTTACCGCATTTGTATCAATATTTTTATCGTCATTGGTTGATTTTTGTCAAGCTTTTTTACGCTGTTGTTATTATTTATGTTTCGACTCGACTCATTCGAATACAGTGACTGTGTTATCTTTCGTGTTTGGACTTGATTTCTAGATGTCAGTCACGATGCGATTTTAGGATTGTTCTTTATTTGAAGAAAATGAAAGTAAAGTTTTGCTTTGATTGTCACTTTCACATCGAGAAGTCGCAGACAAAGCATGCATGATGGGTTCGGGTTCTCATCCATCCAAGGAGAGCGAACATTCATGAGATAGCTACACCAAGTGACAGTGAGGAGTGTCAAGTCGAAATCAAATGTCACCTCCATCATCTCATACTAAAACAGTGAAACAAAAATTAAAAATTTGACAATCAAAAAGAAGAAAAGCATAACAGAAGCAAAAAAAGCAAGACAAAAGCAAGACCGCACATCAAGACCAACAAATAACGAGTCAACAATCATAATGTCTACCTTATTTCAAGCAGCATCCAATCGCGTCTTTGTTCCTGCACTTCACCGATACACAATCGTGAATAGTATCAGCCGACGTTCCATGATGATGTCATTCGAAGAAAAAGTTCGTCTCAAGGTACGTTACGAATGTTGATATAATAAGTCTGATAAGTCGTTGCATTGTTCGTAGGAAATCAATCACACACACACACACACACACACACACACACACAAATACACGTGTTCTATTTTGTTATATTTCAATCCCTCAAACTGATTCGTCTATAGAATGAATTAAGAATATGATGTACTTGCTGCGCAGGTGTCATTCATTCGCATTAACGTGTGATAATCGAATCAACAGGACCGTATTGTATTATTATCGAATTGGAAGCCCTTCTATAGTACCGTTGTGCGTGTCCTTGTGCTTTACCGTCGTCGTATATTATTGAGATCATCTTTATATTCCACGCAACGTAACAACATGACTTTTCTCGACAGGTAGGAATCTATTTGTACAATCTTATCAAAAATTAGGTTCATTGTCACTTAACCTTTCTTTTCTTCTCCCGTTATTCGATTTACCTTTTTGGAAAACAATGGTTCGTTTATTCTTCTTCGCTTATTTATGCTCTCCTTTTCTCCCTCTCCTACACGCTTACTCACTCAAATCACACACCACACAACGCCGACAATCGATACCCAATTACTTACATATTTTATGTGGTCATCTCACGAAACATTGGCATTTTTATGTGCTCGCTTGGTGCTGCATCGATTGTTTGATTGTACAATTTTCGTTATTATTAAACATACACATACATACATACATACAGGGAAAGGTCGAAGAAGATCGATACTTGAAAGTACAAGAAAACCAATGGTTGGAAAAATTACGTACTTTAAAAGCTCAAGAAGAAAAGGATCGTCATCAGAAGCATCAAGATGAAGTCGTTGGTCCTGTGAAAAAAGATCTTTTTGATTTATTATCCAAAACAGGTGATACAATTTCCGACGAAGGATTAGAAAATCTTGCCAAGTTCCGACTTGATCTTTAAAACAAGATAATAACAGTAGCAATAATAATGATAATGATAGCACTATTCGTGTTATATACTGTACTTTCCAAAAATTATCTCAAGAATATCTTCGAGGGTTAAGAAAGATAAGAAAGAAAGAAAGAAAGAAAGAAAGAAAGAAAACGTAAGACGAACAACAAAAATACCATCTGAAATAGCATCAAGCTCAATATTATAACAATAGCGATCCGTTTCACGTTGAGAAATTTAAAAGAAGAAGAATATAAATTATAATTGATGATTGTATAGTATTATGAGTGTGTGTAAGTGTGTGTGTGTGTGTCTTAAATTATATATGTATTATATGTAGGAGTATGGATTAGAATAGTATTCTCCGGATCAATCAGATTCTTGTTCTCATTTACATATGAGTAGACAAAATGTTGTAGCAAGATTAGTAGAAAATAAAATGGTGGACCATCATTGGTCTCTTAGTTTTAACAATCTTCGATTTTAGTAGAAGTCGGAATTTCGCTCACCGTTCCCGCCATGCTGGACGACACGGCAATAGGTTCAATCGATTCCGATTTCTCGTGGTTCCTGTCCGTACTATCAGCCTCGTCATCCTCGTTGTCATTGACCACCTCCTCTAATCCCTTGTTGTTAGTCGGCTTCGCTACTTCGTCACTCCAGGGCCCTTTCATTCCGTTCTGCATACGCTTGAGGTTGAAGTGAATCCTTGGTAATGATGTGAGAATAAGAATCATTTGAGGAATGTTCATTGCGATGTAGTAAGAAATTGCTTGGTCTTTGAAGTCTGTAGGGGCTAACGTGACAACAAGTATTGCTGGTATATACATAAAACCGGCCGCAAGAGTACTGTATAGCAAATAATCAAAATCCTTCATAGAAATAAGCACTGCCCTCAAGACAATAAAGATCGAATCTGTTGATTGTGAAAATGCAAGAGCATTAAAGGTAAATGGTAAAGTGAATTTTCCTCCTAAAGCATTTGTTCCGAAAACTTTCGAGAAGAAGGGGACACATTGAGTATCGTAGGCGAATTCGCAAGAGTTTGTACCAGCATCGTATGCAATCGGAAACACGAAAGGGACGATAGATACTATAATGACTGGAATGAAAACCAGCACACAAATTACAGTAATACGTGTGAATGCGATGTATCTCTTGAATCTTCCCCTTGCTATCATGAATGACCCTGCAAGCGTCGTAACGATACCCATAGTGTATGCATATGCAACTCCGAATGCGGGCTCTTCGGATTGCAATGCAGTGATTCTGTTAAAGAAGGATAAGTAGAAGAGAAGAGTTTCACGCCATTGATAATGCATGAGCAAAACATAATGTGAGGTGAATGCGGTCCTACGCCAAAATCGGAACCGCTCTTACATTGACAGGAACATAATAACTTACTGGTATCCGATTGCCTGGTCTTTCAATAGGGCTAAATAAATCGTAACCAAAGTTGCACCCTCAAGGACAAGATCTATTACCATTATCTTCAAGCCATCCATCAATAATGCTCTGGAATAATTTTCAGAATCTGATTTTCCAGTGTCATTTTCAACTTGGCTATGTTCCTCTGTGGCGTCACTTTCACGACCGAAAAGTTCCTTCATAGAAACAATAAGCTTGGAAAAAGATAGAGAGACACCAGTATCTTCACGAATGGTGGAACCAATTGGAGTCATCAAATAGATGATGCTAAAGATAGGGATACCAGCTGCTTGGCAAAACTCTGACAAACCCATCAAAGTCAACGTATTGGGAAAAGTAGATACTTGCGTGTACTGAAATAAAAAGAAGTTGAGCTTAGTCATAATTATACATCCCCAACACAGTATATGAAATTCGAATACAAAACGTTTTTTCGTATTGAATAGATTAAAATCGTACTTACCCAAACGATTCCTTGAATTGCGAATGCGCAAAATGCAGTCCAACCGTACGCATTAATGTTTCTTGATCCAAACATTAATCCACTCATTACCATACCAATTTGTACAAAAATTACTTTCCAGGATTTCAACAACCATAGCGGAATAATATTATCAGAGTCATAGTTTCCAATGAACTCGCAGTCTGGATATAATAACATCGAGTTTTCCAAGCCAGGACTCGCAAAAAAATCTCTTGCTGGTTGGATAAAAACAATAATCGTACCAATTATACCAGCAATAATTCCAGCTAGGATACTACCAACTAACCCTGTATGGACCAATTTATCAGTGATTTTCTTATCGCCACGTCCTAGAGCGTACATCATTCTAACCATAACGATATCTTCGATGAACTGGAAAATCTGGTCGAAGGGCGCCATAAAGACCTGAACAGACATCAACCTGTTGTTGTTTTGAATAGAGTACAAGGTTTAGTTTATCAAAAGTGAGAGGGAGAATAGTATTGGTATGAGTGGTTCTAATCGTGCTGTCGAAATAGAAAGATGATCGATCACAAGAGAACAGCAAAATAACGAAACTGCTTACGCGTTACGCTCGTTTACTGCCATAGTTGCCTGGTAGGATCTGTTCAGCGTGATAGAAAGACCAATTAATACACCAATGTAGGCGATCAGTCCTAAGTTAAAGAGTTTTGTCAAGGGGTATTCTAGTCGTCCCATATTGGCTAGAAACTTAGGTTCTTTTCTATGTTTATCTTTCTCGTATTCTTCCTTTTCTTCTACAGTTTTAGACAATTTCACATAAATTAATGGAATGAACTGAACAATGGCCAAGACGAGATAAATTTGTGGGTAGGAAATTTCGCTTTTATTTGCGTCGCAACAATCCTTTGTCGGTAAATCGGGACCGCAATTGGCATCAGGAAATATACACTCTCCGTTGTTGTCAAGAGTCCCATTGACATAACTATGATCGGTATCATCTGTGCCCATTTTATATAGTTTATTACAACAACAACAACAACAATAGTAATAGTAACAGTAACAGTAACATAACAACAACAACAACAACAACAACAAAAGGGGGGAGTAAGAAAGAAAGGATATGGATACAGTTAGATATTAAGTTTAAATATATAAATCAATTACATTCTCTTGATGCTGTTGTCTCTACCAACTTCAGTTCTTACAATAATAGAATGGGAATGTTCCCGCATCACAAATTCTTGGGTCTGCCATTGTCCACTAAATCCTTGGTTTCGTAGTTCTAGTTCGACGTTTCTTTCTTTCTTTCTTTCCGTGTCGATTCTTGATCGTACGATACAGTTTTTATGACGAATGAATCAATCAATCAAATTAGAATAAACACAAAGAAGATTACTTCAAGTAGTGTGTGATAAGAACAGATTAGATCACTTCACGTACCTCTACTCTAATTCACGCAACATTATATCTTGCATGCCGAATAAGTCCTAATAAGTCGAACAGATTAGATCACTTCACGTATCTCTACTCCAGTTCGCGCAACAGGGTGTCAGTTATTTAAGGTAGCGCGAAACGCTACCTAAGTTTCAATGTGTTCTTTGTTGTTCTATGTTGAAACATTCACATTAAGTAGTGAACTATATATTTTTGTACGTAAAGAACAAGATAACAATGAGTAATACCGTAGAATCTAATTAACATTCCAAGCATAAATTCACTTCACGTCACCTCTAGTTCACGCAACATTATAACATCTTTCAATCAAAAATTGACCCTGCCTGGCATGGCGCTACCTAAGTTTCATGTTGTTTTATGTTGAGCATTGAAACATTCTAATCGTGTATCATCTTAAACCGACACGTGCAACTTTTTTCATACTTTCGGTACTTATAAAAACTAATACGTCTGGTGCTTGACTATTTTGATTTGTTATTGATATATTGATGTGCCTGTTATTGATATCATTATTGTCAATTCTATTATTATTGATAGTAGTTGTTAGTAAAATTTTGCTACTACTTCTTGTTGTGAGTGAATCTTAAAAGTAACTAAACAAAAGAGAGAGAAGAAAAAGAGAGAGAGGCCTGAGCCCAGCTCGCTCCTAGCAGCCAATTTCAAGGTTTGGGTGGAATGTATGTGTATTCACGGCAAGCTTTAGCTTTTTTTTAGTGCAATAGCTCCCTTTTTCTAGTTCTATTTTTACTCCTAGCATCCAATCATTCAATCTGTCTATTATAAAGTCTAAGCTGTACATGAGCGTAACACTCAAGTTAGGGCTAATGATGAGTTGATTGTTGTGTTACTGAGTTGACCTACCTCTAGCCAAGTGAATGGATAGTTAGAAATGCTCCTATAGGACCTCTGTAACCTCATCAACAGTAGCTTCTTCAGCTATCTTCCTGTTCTAAATTCCAGTGCTTGATGGAATATGTAGCAATTTCCAGGTTTCTTCTCTCTTACTCGTCATCTGAGATGTGATGATGATCTGATGGACTTTATCATCATATTATAATTATATATACTGTGATTCCTACTATCCATTCCTCTCCTCCTACTTCTAAAATCAAAGCTAACTACAATATCTGTGTGTACAGTAGCCTTGGGTACTTTATTCTTTATCCTGAAATTTATATATACATAATGCTGTTTGCTTTTTTTCTTGTGTGTGTGTGTGTGTGTGTTTTTAAGTTGGAAAGCCAAAAGACATACAGTGTATTTGCTGGTAGTACGTACTGGTACATCCTTGATTTGAAAAAAATCATAAAGATCAGCAAAACTCACATTGCGTGCGCGATGATTATTGTCACAGCTACAATTGAATCAAATGAGTCAAAAGATTCAGCTCAAATATTTGATTTGTGAGCTGAATGATTTTCAGCTCATGGGACTCAAATATGACTCAATTTTTTACCTGGCCCTGTGGTTAAGCCGCGTGTAGGGTTTTCACTTATTAAAAAAACATTTACGCGCGATAAGCAGCGAGGCATGGATAGAGAGAGAAAAATGAGGAGGAGGAGAGAAAAAAATTGGCTTGCGCAAAAAGTTCGTTGCTTAAATCGCAGGGTGAGACTTAACTTCAAAACACACTTATGCAACGAAGTGAAATCGTCGCCAAAATTTATTTTTGTGATGTCGAAAGACAAAAATGTTAACATACCGCTAAGCATACTTACTATTATTGAAACATAGATGATACGGTAGACGAAACATAGTTAGTTATAAGCTCCATCTGCTCACTCACTCATCGATCGTATACGGAAATTATAAATGATACTCTCTTTGGTACTGCTGTGAAACAAGTCTAAAAGAACACAAATACTGATCTAGAAAAAAATTCATTCGTTCATTCCGACTAGCAAGACCTTTTCCCCAGCCAGACTAGAACTGATACGATTTTGACATCACTTTCAAGTAAAAAATCCTGCCTCAATCTGGTTAAATTTGTGTAGCCAAGACAAAATTATCAACAATGCCGCGAATGCGAAATGTTTTGCAGCAGAGAGCTGAACGGAAACGGAAACAAGAAGAGAATAAAAAAGTGTTATTAGAAGTAGAAAAATATCCTCCTCAATGTGATCCCAAAGACAATGAGATAGAATTTAGTGGTTTGTATGTCAAGGCGCAGGTCGAACCGGATGGAATAAGTGCTGGTTCAATATACTCACTAGAGGCGAAGCCCACCAGAGCAACTATGGCAGAAACATTTTCCTCCGGAGAAGAAAATACCGCATATTCGGAAGATGATGACCACATTATCTTCACGGAACCTAAGAAAAATCTCACCTTTTCACAACATGATCGGAATCGTCTTGATGATAAAGGAGAATTTACTGATCTTGCCTATCAATCGTCGAGAGGAAATATGTTTATCGACTTGGTTCAGGAAGATGAAAGAAACAAGAATGTTGGGATCGACAGCTCCCAATACAGTAGTTATGACGAGGAAGAATGTGATATCGTCGCTGGTAGAGCAACGACGACTCAGATGGATCAGCCCGAAACTATCCAATTTGTCGATAGCGAGGATGGAAAGGTCTTCGCTATTACACCACGAGTTGGTAAGAAAGTTTACGCTACAGAAGAAGAGAGTATCGAAAATGAAGAATGCTCGAAAACATTGAATACAAATCTTGATTCACTCAATTATCTTCCTAGTTTGAGCGAAGATGATAGTGCTCAGATGGATCAACGGGATCTAACTCAAAACAATACAACCATAACCACAACCGTTTTCACCGTTTACAAGTAGACATCAGAGAGGGGAATCGTATGAAGAAGATGATCAATGCGGCGGAGTTTATGACAATGGTGATATTCACGAGGCAGAAGAAGCTTCTATTCCCCAAGGCAACTCCGAATTGTCCGAATTGTATGACTGTGATGATGGAGAGCTGTATTTTCCTGATAATAATTTAGAAGATCACCAGCAAGGAGAGGCGTTTGATCCTAATAACCAAGTTCGATCGTACGATTTTGAAGAAGACGGAACCTTTTTCGAACAGTTACGTTCCGAACATACTCAGCCCGTAAATGATGGGCCATCTCAGTCCGAACATTGGCGGTCAATAAAGGAGGAAATCCACTCTGGACATCCACAGTCAACGCATCAAAATGGTGCGTATCTTGATACGGCCAACGGCGAACAATACTTACCGAATGCATTGTCAGATCCTGATAGTAACTCTTCGTGGGAAGAAGGCAGTTTTGGTACCGGTGCATCAAGAACTATGAGTCGTATTGATACTACTTACGATGATGATGATGGTACTTACGCTGAGACCCTCGATGGAACCGAGAACTACTCCGATGACGATAATACATTCGCAGAGTATGATGGCGATCGACCATTTGTCCGAATCTTAAAGAAATTCCGTGACATGAACGTCGGAGGTCAGAAATTGGGTAGTGAGGAAGTTGAGGAAGAATAGAGGAAACCATAGAAGAGCAAAAGATGGACAGACACGACGGGGCAGGCCTTCCAGGAGTCAGACAATGTAAATGTATTTGAACGCCTTGGTGAGATTGGAATAGACATCTTGAACGAAACCATTGAGCATGCTGAAAAAGCAAATATGTCACCTCGTAAAGAGGCAGAAATCAGGGTGGAACTATTATCAATACCTTCGCCGATCTATTTTCATGTGGTGCTCCTTCTCGATATTAGTGCTAATGGCATGGCATGCATTTAATAAAGCATGCATTAAAAAGCAGAAGCTCCTCATAATATTTTGCCGATGATCCTTGAGACTGCTCTATAATAACTTAATTTATAATTGTATTCAATATATTATGATGTTAAATGCCGTCCTTATTTCTTTATTATTCTATTCCTTTTAGTTGTGCAGGTATGAGTTTCGACCATAGCTAAAAGCCATCGCTTTCAAAGTTATACGGCGTCAAGTACAAACGTTCTTCGAGATCCTCTGTCTCACACCAAGCTTGGTCTTCCGGCCACTTGCTCACCCAATCTTTACATTCACAAAAGGTTGGATCGTGGGCCTCCTCGTCCGTGGACATCAAAGGGCGTGCAACGTTGACCCTTCCATCATCTGATACTTTTGCTGCAGTGTCAGGCTGACAGGGCATGACGGGGTCGTCTGGTGGTGCAATGCGATCACGGATCAGACGTTCCAGTTCTTTTAGTTGTGTCGACTGTATTCGAATGGGATCCTTCAATACACGCCAGTGATTTACCCCTCGCTTGCTTGCCCTGGTGTCGCTCCCGTAACAGGGAGGAATCGTTGCCGTTCCTTGGCTACATTGATACATCACATTTCAAGGGGGAATGTAAGACAACGAAGAAAAGCTGTTAGTTCGTGCTGCATATTATCTAACCTTAGTAAAAAAAAGTCTAAAGAAATTATTAACTTACTATCGGTAGTAGTACTCCGTACGGGCTCCCAACATCGGCCAATAATTGAACCATTCCGTTTCATCTCCTCGATTAACCTTCGATGAAGATCGTCCGTATGAACGCCGTTGTATTCCTCCTGTAGGAGTTCACGATAAAGACTCTCGTCATCATCCATTTTTTCACTTTGCTCGGAAATCCAGATATCCCAGTCCTTTTCTTCGGCGGGAGACAAATTCACCTCATCCATATGTATATTCAACAACTGATTGTTATAGGGATCGTCACGGTGTAATTCGTTATGGTAAATAGCATCCGCAACAGTCCGAACAGGATGCTTTTTTACTTGTGGAATACCTTCTGTGGAATTGGAATTGAAAATTCTCGTTTTCAAGTTCCAAACAGGGGGTGTCAACGGAAAACAACCTGGATATGAGAATTCGATTGGATCTAATCCACATTGTTTGCGTGTACTGAACTCCTTTTCTCGCCACCGGCATATGACTTTATCTAAATAGCGGTAGGGTGGCGCATCGTCGTACGCGTTCATAAATACAGATATAGCAGCCATTTCGTTATCGTAATCTATTGAATAAAAATGATACATCTGTATCTCAGCATCATAGCGTTTCCCTTCTTGGGTATGTTCGGATGGAACGTGTAAATCTGTATGACTTAAATACCACCAATCACTAAAGCCCTTACTAAAATCAATGCGTCCAAATTTTGATCCACGTCCCTTCACCCGACATTCGAGTTTCACTCCATCGGCTACACCATCCGTGTCGTTGACCATGTCTTTGTATACAGTAATGGGTTGACCGATCCGTAATCCATGCCTTTCGATTGTAAATTGATCTTGTTTTACTAATTCTTCCATAGAACAAAAACTATCTTCATATTTCATCCAGTGAAGATCCTACATTAAAGTATAATACAAAAAAGAAAAATTGAATGCATATATACCTGAGTAAGTCAGCCAGTCGATATATTATTATTAGTATTATAGAGATGACAAGGATAAGGCATAGGCACTAAGCACAAACTTACGATACATTCGTTGGCAACAAATGAAGTGTTCGGATCTAATCCAACCTCACGCAATAAGTTGATCGGAGATTGATGGTGTCTACCACATTCATCCGATCCAACCGGACACCAACGACAATAGTTATCTGTAACAGTAAAATTTATACCCTCGTGCCATTTGTGTGGGTATCCCTCACATTGGTCAAGAGATTCTGTAGTTCGTTCATCACATTTTATCTTCCCCCAATCCTTTGGACCGTAGTCGATAAATCCATCTTCTCGATTGGTAGTTGTTGTGTCGTAATTAAATCTATCCAAGAAATGTGTGCTATTGTTTTTGGCAGAAACGATGCGACTTGTATGCGAAGAAACGAAGAAGAAGAAGAAGAGTAGGAAAACCTTGACGATCGACGACAACAAGCCGAAGACGGGATTTTTTCCTGTGGTCAACATCGACGTCATCCTTGTTCTAATTCCTGCTGCTCGACTGGATAGACAGGGTTGTTTTTACTATGTATGTAGTAAATCTCAATGCAAATTATCTGGCTAATAGCGGAAGCGGTAGAGTTATTCGTGCTTAATAGTACTGTTATGCTAAAAATGTATATAAAGTGACGACGAGTGCATGAGAAGAAGGATTTTTTAGAGAGATAATGGCGAATGGCTGATTTCGATTTTAGATCGAGAAAAACACAGTATTTACGATTGTAGATTGACGAGAAGAGTAGATTTTTCATAACACTGCTACTAAATAGCTAATTCAATCGTGCATACTTCGATACTGTCAAATAATTTGGCCGCCTACAGTATCTAAACTAAGCAAGAATTCGCCGAAAAGTTGACGCGAAGTGTACTCTGTAGCTAGGGTTTGGAAACTTCAATATATCCATGTCTCAATATTTTTGCGGTACACTCAAAACTTAAAAAATCATTTTGAGAGCTCAAGCCACGGACGCTTTTTTATCGTGAACAACAAAACATCACATACCGTATGTACTTGAAGTAGCTACTATAGTAGCGTGGAGACTCTCAACTTCACAAATTTGTTTGAAAAAGAATCGTTTGAACCACTTCGCACGAAAAACAAGAGAAATCAACAATCGAGAAAGAGAGAAAGGTTTTCTGTCGTCATAAAAAGGAAAACAATAGACTGTACAAACATTAATCTAATCAATCATTTTCTATACATTTAAGTAGTAGAAGAGGAATAGCATAAAATGATCATCAACAAGAGCAACATCAACGGTAACAGCAAAGGTCTTTGTATCTTTCTGTTGCTTTCTTCTTTCCTACTATTCATGTCAATCATTGAAGTTCGTGGCCAGAACAACGATAATCGTGGACTATACCTCGATCGGTTTACGTATAAGAACGAGGACGTCAGTCGCAAAGAAAATGGTCAAACATTCATCGATTATTCACCTCAGAATTGGGATGACATTAAATGCAACGAAGGTTCAAAACTTGACGAATGCGTCGGATATGTTGATAAGTGGACAACTGGTAGAGACTGGGGAATTACAAAAAATAATTGTCGTTGGTGTCCAGCGTCGAAGGATGGATCTGGATCTGATAATAACTGTGGAGTTCACCATCAATCGCCTGTGAATTTACAACGTGAGGTTGGTTATGACTTCAATACTTCCTCTCCGTATTATTCTGATATTGCCAACGAATGTATCGACCTTCATTGGATGAAATATGAAGATTCGGTACGTTTATGTCATATCATATCGTATATCATATACGAATCGAATTTAATCGAATCGAATCGAATTTGATCAAAGCATCCCATCGTCGTATCTACCCATCTCACATAATAACAAAAACATTTTCCCTTCCTTACTCTATTTTTCTCCTCACTTTCTTCTTCGACTTCTTCTTCTTTTGCTTCACTTTACCAATACAATTAAAGTTTTGTACGTTAGATCAATTGGAAGATGCTGATGCTTTTACCATCGAACGACACGCTCTACGTATCGCCCAACCAATTTCGGTGTATGATAATTTTGACGACGATAAGGATGGTGTTCGAGACGGCGTTCGTTTGAATTGTCGTATTGATGGAAAAGGTTCAAGATTTGGTCGTATCGATTATTCAAAGGTTTCAGCCAGTGGTGGCATTTATCACAATTGATATACACACACCCTCAGAACACACCCAAGATGGACAACGTTACGACGGTGAAATCCAATTGCAACATTTTTACAGTGTCACTGGAAGCGAAGCGGGGTAGGTTAAAATAAAATACAGCAAACAGCAACAGCTAGCACTGCTTGAAATGGTAGTAGCGGAAGCGTAGTACTACGTGATATTTCATTAACTAACTAACTACTGACTAACTAACTAACCAACTAACTCGTTTGCTTGCTATTTGTATCCACTCTATTTTATTCTACTCAGTGTCGACAACGAAATGGGTACAGTTTCTGTTTTTTTACAGGCCTACGACGACGCACCACCATACCGGTATTTAGATAAAGTTATCTGCCAATGGAGACGAAATGAATACAATGTACGAAAAGAATGTGGATTAGATCCCGTGCAATCGACCTATCCAGGTTGTTTCCCGCTCAAACGAAGGAAACGAAATCTCGTAATCACGAAGACATGGCACTGCGTTGATACTGATACGGATGCTCTCACTCCCACTAATGTTACCAAGTTGATGAACGACAACAGGCCCAAACGCCATCCGAAAGGATTCCGTACAATTCATGATGTTTTACTCTATAACAATCAACATAGAAACAATCCCAACCACTCCGATGTAAAGATTCATATGGAAGAAGGTAATTTTGGTCCAGCAGATGAAACTATAGACTGGGATAGCTTTGTGGCGGAACAAAGCAAAATAATGGGAGATGAAGAAAAACTGTACCAAAAGATGATTGCAATTGAGAATGATGCCAATGAAGAACTCGTCCACGAGCGATACTTACGTGAATTAATTTCCTATGACGAGATTCCATGGTTCAATTATTGGCCAATGTTAGGAGCTCGGACTGAATATTACTTTCGTTATTCTGGCTCACAAACGATTCCTCCCGTAAGTTTTATTTATTACGACTACGTTACAGTACGTCATCGTGCATATGCGATGACCAGGGAAATTTTCATCCACCCAATCAACCCACCTTCTTACTCAACCAATTCATTCTTCTTTGCCCCTCCAATTTATTTTACTGAAACAAATAACGTAATATCCAGTGTTATGGAAATTTCGATGGCGGTTCAAGAAAAGGTACGTTACGTTGATATACATATACATATACATATACATTACATACCTACCTAAATACTAAATAAGAATGTTTGTTTGAGATCGACTGTAATAATGTAAAGTATATTTTGAAATCACCTCTTTTCTTATCGTAAAATACTGATATAAATATTTTCTTAATTTCCCATGGTATATGATGAAAACATAAGGCACAAATCATTGGCGTGTATTGAAGGATCCTATTCGTATCCACCGACGTCAATTGGCTGAGCTCCATCGACTCATCGCGGAACGGATCGCTCCTAATGATGATCCAGTAAAATCTTTGAGGTGTAAACCCGATACCGCAGCCAAGGTCAAACGTGATCCAGTGAATCCTAATAAGTTTGTAGAAGTCGATGTGGCACGACCATTACAATCATGGGAAAGAACCCACTTCAAGACCTTCTGCGAATGCAAGGATTGGGTTTCAAAGTGGCCAGAAGATAGAAACTGGTGCACCATTGAAAATATGCAGGAACGTTTCTATGATAAGCCTTACAATTACGATGCATCCTAATCCTAATCAAGAAAAGAAGAAATCGAAGTGCGATACATGCTTATGTTCATTCCATGTATGCACCCAATAGAAAACAATGAGAAGATGAACGAATTTCGACCCCAATTCGTTTGCGGGGAGAGAGCCAACTAAAAATGCAGGAGGGTTCAATCCTGCGAAGTGGTCTATCCAAATTGCTATTTATATTTATAGATGGTAGCAACGACTTTTACAGAAAATAGATATGTATTCAGAGTGGGACACTTCTATATAGAAAAACTAACAAGATTAGATAGTGTCTTTTTATGAATCATATTTTTCTACAATTAAGTTCTATGTTATTTTGATTTGTACTATGATGGGTCGTCAAGTTGACGATACACAATACCTACTGGAAGTACTCTACTACTAGCATTACTTTTGGTCAACTATGACAGCATGCTTTTTCTAGCTAGTGTAATGTACTCTATATTATTAATGTTTAACTTTCTTCTTCGCTTTCTATCTACCTCAACTAATTGTATAGCGATAGGCGACATTACCACTAAAATCCATTCGTCGTGAAGTTATAGGGTCTATCATAAAGTCGTTCGTTGATATCTTCTATGTGGCACCAATCCTGGTCTTCCTTTCACTTACTGCCCCAATCTTTGCATTCGCAGAATGTTTCGTAATGTGCCTTGGTTGTAGATTGAACTGGTCGTGCGGTAGTGACCTCCAAGATTTGTCGAGGATCGTTTGGATCTCGGCTCACTTTGGCCGCAGTGTCAGCCTGACAAGGTACGATAGGATCATCTGAAGGCGCAATCCGATCTGCCATCAGACGTTGAAGTTCCCCTAATTGACGAGGATGGATTCGGATGGGATCCTTCATTACACGCCAGTGATTTGAATTGCGCCTCGAATTTTCGATCCACTTTCCGTGACAAGGCGTGAACGGGACTGTTCGATAATAGTAATATTACTATCATTTTTTAAGTCACACCCTTTCTATCTCTTGTTCGGTAATATTATGTGCAATATAAGCTTACTGTACTGCAAATACTGTAGGTGACTTATTTCATTGATAGTACGGCTAATTTTCTATGCGACTCTAAAACCTCTACGATTTTCCGCGTATTCTTGCAAACACGATTAGATCAGTATGATATGGCCACATACAATTTGCTCCGGTGTCCCACCAAGAACCTTGGCCTTCATACGTAACATTGAATCCAGAAGATTCTAAATTCTTCACTGCTCTATGGAACTCTGTGACACGACGCTCTTTCGTAAATGACCACTCAAACACAAGATTTGTGACATCCAGCCAGTTTGAACGATGGGAAGACTCTGGTGATAAAAGAATACCAATCTCTCCTCCTTCTGAATCTATTTTTACAAATGTAATTCCGGGACGTAAAGCGCCATTATCTCCGAAAAAAGGAATAGTTTGCACTTGGAAACGAGTCAGAAGTTCATCCTGGTCCTTCGATATCGATTTATCTCCTTTTTTATCGACATAGCTGCTGTACTTCTCTAAAGAATGTCTCCACGTGTTTAAGGTTCCGTCGGTTCTATTTCTAGCGCACACAAAGTTCTGTAGACTGGCTTCTCCATGAGCAACAGCATACTTGTAGATATCAATCGTCTCTCTAGCTTCGTAATCGGACGATATTTCTAAACATTTTAGATTACATTCAAGAAGTTTCAAATTCTCTACTTCTGGTTCGTATGCAATAATTTTCCTGCAACCAACACTCAACGCATATCTACAAAATACACCAATATGAGCACCAATATCCAAAACAGTATCGTGTGCTTTCAAAGAAAATCCATTTTCAAACCATGACATTTTAGGTAATTCATACGCACATCCTCCATCTGTGTCAAGTATCTCGTTTATTACCAACGCATCTGTTGACTTCTTCCGAAAACTAAGGCGAGGATAAGATGGTAGTGAAAGGGAATGTTTGTCGATCAGTATCATAGCGTTCGAATCTTCGAAGCTCGTATCTTCCTTAATAGAGGCTGCTAAATCTTCTCTCATTTCTGGAGTAAACCAAATCAATGAAAACTGTTCTCCTTGGAAATGACTTGTAGAATGAATCTGTTTCCATCCATCGTACTGTAGGGCTTCGTATCGTATATTGTAAGATCTGCCGTCAACATTAAATTCTCCGTCTATATAATCACCAAGACCAACAATAGTCATGGCGTCATATTTCCCTTCCCCATTCAGAAAGTGCGGAGTAAACTCTACATTTCGATTAACCATACAGTGTGTTGATGCAACTGATCGTTCTGGGTTATCATTCAAGTAGCACCTTTGATTTAAGGAGCTACGTACACCTTTTGGACAAATGTGTGACTCAAGCTCAAATATAGCTTTGACGAGTTCTGGGAATTGTTTATTGGTCGTAGGGAGTTTCCCTTTAAACATTCTTGGATTGACAATAGTAAATGATCCGCACTGAAAAAAGTGTCCTTGGAACTTAGATAACACGGTTCTACTTTTCAAGATTGATAAAAGATTGGGATCGCCTTCTTTAAGCGTTCCACCATGTGATCGGAGTACTCGCGATATTGAATCTGATGTCTTTGGCCACTCTTTATTTTCCCCGCAAATATCGTGTAGCAGAGATAGGGTCTTGCGATAAGGATTCGGAGCAACCGAAAATGTAAATTCCCTCGTGTTCGAATCATCATCACTTTCGTGTTCTTCCTTTTTAGGTTGACTTTGCCCTATTATTGACGGATTATCAAGAAGTTTGATTTGTTCGAGTGTTGAAAGTATACGGGGACTCGTATCGTCCCTTAGCTTGTTGAGCCACTCATCTTCCTTCTCTAGATTTTGTGCCGATTCTTTTAACATTGTAGCCTGCAATGAGCTTAACCACGATGCATTGGAATCATTTCCATGCTGTGTTTCGAACAGAGATAATCCTTGTCGTGACAGATCGACAAAATGAAATCGAGCTTCGCTAAAGTAAAGTAAACTAGACGGAGCGATAGGAGTTTCGATGGAAATATTCATATTAGTGGCTAATTGAACGAATTCTTCAGGTAGCCAACCATTTGATATTGCAATTACTGCTGCAACCATACGTCGTACTTGTTGTTGAAGGAACCCATCTCCTCGAAATTCAGTCACAACATATGCATCATTCTTATTTTTGCTATCGATGATGAAACCATCATAACAAGCTTTGTCCACGCTTCGCCATACATTCTCATTGCTAGGACTTGCTATGCCTCCCGATCCTAATAAAGGATCGCAGAAATTATGGAATGGTCGTCTTTCTTTCTTCCAAAAATCCCCGAAACGACCAGTCGATGATACAGCAACGACTGACGACGAAATCTTAGTTACGTCACGACTCTCTAGAAGTTTCAATATTTCTTAAATCTAGTGAGAGACGGTGGTGTAGTCGTGTGTGTTCGACTTTCGTGTGAAGTACTTGTATCATCTTTTGCAGTAGCTTTATCGATAACCCATTCTAAAGTTTCAGTGCTATTATCAATCCAATACAGAGGAATCAAATACTGATAACTCCTTTGAGTACAACTTTGTTCGGCGTGGAATTTGGTTGATAGCATAACAGTTTGTATATTGAGCACTTTCACAAACAACAAAAGTCCGATATTATTCTTTTCGGCAACTGTCACACTGATAACTTCTTGCATGTGACATACAACTCTTTTGAAGTCAATATCCCGTAGCTGTGGGCCACCAATTTTATAATTTATCCCTATAACATCACCCCACCCACTACACGTGTTCTCTTGCATCAACGAAGGGTGACGTAGCTTAGCAGCTGTGGCCAAAGAAAAAGTAGTTTCTCCTTCGTCACCTTCCTCTACACTCAATGATGGATATAAATCTCTCAAAGCACGAAAAAAGGTTTCAACGACAATCTCTGCTGCTACATCGTTTCCACAACAAGCTGTTGTTGTATCATTATTAAGATTATCAGAAATGTGATACCCAAACTGAATAGCTACTTTCCTTTTTTCCAATCTAAGAAAATCAATGACACTATTATTGTCGTTGCCATTATTATTTTGTTTAACTTCTGCTGACTTAATAGCGAGATCATAACAGCTTATACTTGACCGAAGATGCCGAAAAACAGCATTTCGCGACTCAAATACTTCGTTGCAATACTTACAACTTGCCATATCGCTTTTTTGTGTATTTGTTTTCGTTCGGGGGGCGGATTTGATAACGATAATACGGTACAATTTGAAATTGTACTAGATGAAAATAAATAGGCAGCTCAATTTTTAATTTCACTTTTTTGATGGCTGAAAATTGAGCGAAGATGCATATTCCCCCCCCCCCCCCCAGAAAATCTCATCACAAAATAAATAATAAGTTGGAATCTATAGAGCATAGGGTGCTAATAAGTATGAGTTCAAAGTTCAGATGAGACAAAAAAAATTAGAATTATTCCTCAACTTAAATTACCTTGAGCTAAATGGATGATTGCGGGTAAAGAGATTGGTACATGTTAATCGGCGAAATCAATCTCCTTTCTTTTTTGGTAGAAAATTAATACAATCTGAATTTAACTTGAATATTTTAGATTATAGATTAGTTGAATGATATGTACATTATCGAATAGAAAAGAATCAATCGTGAATGAATGAACGAATGAATCAGCGTTTTGCACGGCCAATAGTCGAAAAAGCAGTTGCGTTGAGAGAGAGTTACTGGCTCGTCGTTATCGGCACATTCAGTTCAGTTGTATTGCTAGGATTGATGGCATCTAGTAGCTCTCTTAGGTTTTCATAGGACGGTTTGTCTGGTGTAATGGCACTTTCCAGTACAAGAATAGTTGCTGAGGCACATTGGCATGTCACTGAGTGTCTTTCTCCTTCTTGTGAATCGTCATTGTTGTTATCATCTTCCAATAAAACATTTTTAAGAGCTAAAACTAAGGCCGGACGGTCAACGATTGCTTCAGCTGTTTCTTCAATCGCTAAGTTGTGAATAGCAGAAAAAGACAGATCAACAACGTATTGATCTGTCTCATTCAACGCCACATCTGTTAGGACATCGAGTAGTTTCCCGCTGTTATAGCTACAGAGGGAAATTTTGGAGCGGCGTGGCGCGGCACTTATGTTTCGAAGTGAAGCGATAGAGTGCCGACGGGCTTGCACTAGAACATTTTGCATAGTTTTGCTGCTTTTGTAGGGAGCTTGTCGTTCCATTACCAGTCGAGATAATGCTAGAACTACCGCAACATTTTCAGACATAAGAATTTTGTTTTCTGGTGACCAACTTAGATTTAGAAAACTTCTTGACGCAATCGATTTAGCCCTCAAGATCTCCATTATTGTTTCAATTGAATCACCAGAATTTGGACGTCGATTGGTGATGGTAACAAGTGAGTCGATGAGGTTTGGAGTGGACATCATCATTGCCATATTGTCTGTATTACAGGCAAGATTTGCAATCGTCCACAAACAACTAAGTCGTGCTTCAAATGGGATTGAAGAATAGGGACGCATATTGATCAAGTTGAGAACAGAACCAAGAAAACCTGGGAAACGTGCCATAGGCCTTGTTGCCATTCCAACTCTTGCAAAATGACCAATGATTTTAGTAGCCTTGCGAAGAACTAAGTCGTGTACATAACTGTATGTATCCTCCAAAGATCCGCCGTTCTTCTTCTCGTTCTTCCTAGCTGAATCATTGATCTCGTCATCAATCAGAACCACTAGAATCTGGAGCAAGTCTGTTCCAACTCTGTTGAAAGATTTACCAACAGCATCCGATGAAGCCCTGAGGTAATAAATTAGGGATACAAATTCAATTTATGAGCGATGGAATGATTATAATCCTCTGCTTTGCTGCTGCTGCTGCTGCTGCTGCTACTGCTACTACTGCTATTAAATTTCATACGATACTGATTATTTCACGACACAGCTCACTCACCTATAGACACATTCTAATGTCTTCAATACCGTACCAATCTCCAATGTGATTTCTTCCCTATTAGCCTTTATCGGTTCTCTGCGAAAATTAGCTTTGAATTCAAGGAACACTAAAGTTTTGACAAGTGCAATATCAGCCCCGGCCTCGATCTCATTGTCATGGATATCCCGTTCATTATGATCAAATGTCCCCCTGATGATCCGATCATTTGTTTTGGTAAAATTCGTTTACATAAATAGAAGGAAAAAGAGTAGAAAAAAATATACTGATGAGTTTTCCAATTTATATTATTTGATAGGTTTGATATACCGCATGATAATGAAAATTAAAAAGTACACTCATAGTCTCGACTATTTAATACTTACATTGCATTTTCTAATGCTTCCTTTCGTTCCTTTGGAGACATAGCACAATTCAATTCTTGAACGATATCGGTTGCTGAATAATTTCCTGCTGTCATTCTTTGTCGTTTCGGGGGCATTTTAAAATCAACACTTCTTCTTCTTTCACTCTTTTTATTATTATTATCAGGACTAGGACTAGGACTGTCGATAAAAGGTCGAGCATTATCTTGTGGTGGATTTGATTTACTATTGCCACTACACGTACTGATGGTAGATGTATCGTTGTTGGTAATTGATGGTTTCTCTTTCAACATAGAAGATAGTGCTCGTTTCTTTCCCGCCTCACCGTCATCAGAATTGCATCTGTCATTGGCATTAAGTTCAGAAGACGATGACTTCAAGATATTACAGGATGAAGATCTGGTGTACGACGACGACTTTCCTAGCATTGCTTCGGCCATGTCTAAAAACGATCTTCCAAAATCTGCCATTGCCGTTCAATTATACACTGATATGAACTGAATAAACAAGAGTAATTTTTATATGTTATTTCTTTTTGGTGTCGTCGCCCTCTCTCTCTCTCTCGCTACCGCAATTATTTATGAGGCAGAGCCAAATTGATGAGCTCTGATTGATTAGTGGCTGTTATGTTATTATATTGGGTTAATGTTGTTTTATGTGAAGAGTGGTCGACATATAGTGGTGGTAATAATAACTTCGAATTCGTTTTTGTGAGGAAGACTCTCTTTGTTGACACCATCTTTCCATGTCATCGAAATGTTCGCTCAATGTCAAGAATACGATCAAGCATTCGTGCATGCTTCGTCGCCGCTTTTAGAAAGAAAGTAATTAATTTTCAGTCATGGATAAATACTCATTACTCATTCTATCCGCACCTAAACTGACGACTTTCACAAATAATAATAACGATTCACATACTTTCACAACCAGTCACGAAGTCCCCATACTAGTGATTCAATGTGAAATCGCTAAGTTAAAATTGGATCGCTAACGAAATGAAGTACATAATTAAGTACATCGCTAACGAAACAACAAGTACATGTAAAAGCATTGCTGTTCTATTCATTTCGTATCTTATTGTTGTTGCAAGTACTTCTTCTATCATATAAGAAACAAAAGAGCTCTTTCCATTCCTACACCATTGCTATAACGTAGCCAAAAGTAACTGCACTGTGTTTCTCTGATTCTTTTATTTCGTTTCACTATGTCATCAATGGCATCATCGTCAAGGCCGTCATCATCGTCAAGGTCGTCATGTTTGTCATCGCCATCTAAACTTAACAAGAAACGACATACTGCACCTCCAAAAAATACCAAGAAGAAAAGCACAAAGAAAAGCATGGAAAATAACCCAAAAAATAAGAAGCAGGAGAGAGAAAACCACTACAGTGTAGATCTGTCATGTCAATGTATTTCCAATACTAACCAATTGAAGGCAACTGTTTTGGGTGCCCCTTTATCATACAAAAGAAGTGGACGGAAAAAGTCAATGTCCTACGATCAACAAGCACTTGAGAAGAAGTCGTTTGTTAATGCTGTTGACACTTTGTTTCAAATTAATAAAAAAGAAATGGTACCATTCCAAAAACAAAATGTTCAAGTAAGAGCAACATTCTACTTCACTCGCAAATGCATCATGAATGATGTTGACAATTTAACAAAGTTTATATTGGATTGTTTTCAAATTGGTAAGATATATCATGATGACCACCAGGTAATGAAACTAGTTGTAGAAAAGAAGACAGGAACACGGGACATGACAGTATTTCATATATCACAACATTTCTTAGAAGAAGAAGACAGCAACGACAACAAAGACAACAGTAATAACAACAGCAAAGCAGTTAAACAAATTGAAGGAGAAGACACGGAAGGAAATGCAAACAACACAGAAGACAATGTAGACGTAATTGATTTAACTTATAATTGAATGGTAAGAATTATTCTTACTAGAAAAATAAGTTCAAACAAGTAGTAAAAGTTTTCTTACTAGTATATTTGCAGTGAAAATCGTATGCTACTAGCAATTTTTATTTCATTACTAGTGATTTCAGTTTTACTTAGGCAGCCAAAATCTTACGCTACTAGCAATTTTATTTCATTACTGGTGATTTCAGTTTTACTTAGGAAGGCGATTTTTATTTCATTACTAGTGATTTCAGTTTTACTTAGGGAGAGGAAATCTATTAACAGGCAGAAACACTAGTAAAACAACTAGTAAAAGTACCTGGGGATTGAACACTTGGGTGTCCCATTTTTTAGCTGTCAATTTGCACCTCTTTTAATTGGGTGTCACATTTTTTACTAAGAAACACTAGTGAAATAACTAGTAAAAGTACCTGGGGATTGAACACTGGACAGTGATACGTTGTAAGTGGAGGTATAAGTTTTTCCACTGTTAATGTTAACATAATGGTTATCGTAATTGTAATTGTAATTGTAATTGTAATTATAATTGTAATTGTAATGATTATCATCGTTAGCGTTAGCGTTATCGTAATGGTTATGGTTATCTTTATCGTTATCGATGTCGTTATGGTTACTGTTATCGTTACCGTTACTGTTTTTGTTACTCTACTAGTATTCAATCCCCAGATGCTTTTACTAGTTGTTTTACTAGTGTTTCTGCCAGTTCAGTCAAAATGTTCACTAAAAGTTACTACCTTATCATTATCGTTATTGTTATTGTTATTGTTATCGTTATCGTTATTGTTATCATTATCGTTGTTATCGTTTTTATTGTTATTGTTATCGTTATTGTTATCGTTATTGTGTTATTGTTATTGTTGTTATTGTTATCGTTATTGTTATATATGTAATGTAGTTATTATTTATATTGCCATCATTATTACTATTAGTTTACAATGGTTTTGGTTTGAACAAGCCCATGAACTTTCTCATAGGAGAAGTCGACGGCTTGCTATTACCATTAGTGTTGTCGTTATTAGCGTTACTGTTGTCATTATTATTGGTAGTGAAATCATATTTATCAATACTATTGTCCTTGTTACTGTCTTCGTTACTGATATCATTATTCTCATTACATAATGGAATGACAAATTCACGTTCAACACAGCATTGATACATAGTTTTATCATGGTAGTGCTTCGATGCTAAACTACCATAAGCTTTGTCTTTCTTCCATTTTAAGCAACGAGCTCCAAACCCTTGAACATTGTACTGATCATTTCGAATTTTCATCACCCCAGATCGTCGTTCTAAAGTCCATAGGAAATCTAATGCTTGGAATGAAACTTCTTCTAATAATTCATCCAAGTTTTCCACTGTAACAACTTTTTTTAATTTATTTAGTTGTGATTGAGAACAAGATAGAAAGACAGTTTCAAGACAGCAATTGTATGGTCCTTTATCTCGATTATTTGTGTAGCTAAGATTCAACGTATCAATTGTAAATCTACCATCATCTTGAACGTATTGTTTGATTTTGTTTGTAGTGTGTAGTTCCTTCAAAGCGTTTGCAATCGTAACTCCTCTCATTGTTTGGACTGACATAGGTGTCATCCCACGTAACACACTATTTAAACTGCGTGGATTTACTACTTCTGTTGCTGTTGCTGTTGTTGGTGTCATTGTACTTGTTTTAAAACGTAATGACTGATTTTCAAATGCAGCAGTCTCAAAATTATCCTGCAAATTACTAGCAACGTCCAAAAGTTCTTCATTACTACCATTATTATCTACGTTACTTACACGTAATCGCTTTCTTGGTGATGACACATACATTGGTTGTTGTTGATTGTGTTCTAGCATATTCCTCATCATGCGGTTTTCGTGACATAGATCATCATATTTTAGCGACAAATCTTCCATCAAAGAAGCAAGACTTGACATACTGCTTTTGACCTCTGCATTGGATGAACTATTCTGATTGAAAGCATCGATTATTTTAGCCACATCATTATCAGTAATTTGTTTGACAGGACGATTATTAAAGGTAAAACCATCATGAATTTGTGTAGACATGGTGGTCAATAACTTTAATGATAAGTTAGGATCATGTTCAAAAAGTTTTTCCATTTTATATACAATTGGATTAGAAGGATAGTATCTCGTACGCATCTTGTTATAGGACATAATCAGTGTTGCAGCCGTGTCCTCTAAAGCACAAAACAGACGTCCCTCTGGCTGGAAATCCACAAGATTTGATGGTAATAATTTTGTTACAATCAAAGTTTTCATTTGCTGATCAATACGATAGATTCCCTTAACAGATTCGAACATAGGAGGGACAGGAACAGCAAAAATATTCTTATGTTCTGTTAATGTCATCATAGCAGGAAGCGACAGACCAATACCGGTACTGTCGATATATGTTTCGAAATGGCTACCACTCTTATGGCCAGATAAAGCAACAGCATTAACAAATTTCAACCACTTCTCCCATGCCATTCTTGTACATCCACCTCTACGCCAGGACTTGGGGGTGTATCGTGCCTTGACTTCACTTGGCATATCTTCAGGTAAATGAGCCCGTAACTTCTTTCCTAACTTATTGGTGACAGAAGAATCTGCAATTTGATGAAGATCAAGAAAAACAAAGTCACGATTATCATCACCATAACGATTTAAGATTTTGTGATCTGCTATACAAGCGCATGCAATTGCGTGTAATGGATCAACTTCAAAACAATCAGGATCTGCAAAATTCACCAACGGCATTGAATACCAATTAGATGTTTTAAGCTCACACCACCCAATATCAATAACTGAAAATCTAGTATCGTAAGTCCAGAAAGAAAAACGACACCATTTAATTTCGCCTCCTCTGCTAACAGCAAAGGCACTAATAACAATTTGGGCTCTTATCTTCAGTAATTCTGAGTTGTAAATCGTTGACTTCTTTATGAATGTTTGCATAATGTGGAACAAATCTACACGTTCTGTATATCCCTTGCGCTCTGGTTTAAAACGAGAAAGCATCGGGTTGTTAATAATATAAAGAGGAGCTGTCTTTGGATCAAATTCTTCATGCTCTCCTCTAATTCTCTGCTTATCTAATCCACTGCGCAAATTTTTCTTCGTTTCTAACCACCATGATGGGCGGTTCTTTTGTCCACCTTGCAAGTTGCGATGATCACTAAAGGCGCCTTGAAGAATAGCAAATAATGGCTCTACTATTTTCATTACATAATCATTTGACAATGCAGTTGGATTTTCTTGGTACCAGCCATTTGGTAGATGCCATCCTGCCGGAACCATTCCTTTGTTTCTTATACGACGAACATGATCATTCAAAATCATAACCACGTTGTCATTTCTAACATCATGGGCTGTTAGATCTCCAAAGTCTTTAATGCGATTGTCGTCAGATTCTTCAATTGCTTTAAGAGAGTTATAAAGTCTAATTGCTAGACCATCCCGATCTTGTTTTCTGATAAGATCTCTGCTGCAAAGAGAAGAAATAGTACCAATACTGTCATCAACGGCAGCGGCAGAAGCTGGTTGTTCAGCTGCAGCAACAGCAGATGCAACAGCAGCAGCATTGCTAGCTCCTCTATTGCCTAGTAAAGTATTGAGTACAGGAACCATAGTAGTGTTTTGTCTGATATACTGTATGATGTAGAGTCCTAATGTTATAATGAAGTGTATGTGTCGTTTGTAAAATGTACGATGGAATACTTTTATTTTATTAAAATTTTCAATGAAAAATGAATGGTGTTCCTAGTCCAGCTGCGCTAGACTTTCACAAAAACTTTCACAAAAATACCGTGCTACGCACAGTGTGAAAGTTCCACGCTGCGCGTGAAAGTAGAAAAAATCCGAACACAAACACACAAGATACTACTAACTACTCATAATATATATGCATTAGAAGATTTCATTGCTTGGAGTTTAAGTATATAGCTATATTATAATGTAGCTACATACTCATTCAATTGTACTACTGCCATAGGGATAGTTGGTTGCTGAATCTCATTGTTCAACACAACAATCAACACAACACCAACACCAACCAACAACACATCATACTGACATACTGTGGCTAGCAATCATTCAAAATGCCAAAAAATGGCGGCGGGTGGCAGTAAGAACAGTACAAATATAATTACTGTATAACAAATAATTAGCATGCCATCATAAGCTACCAATTGTTTGAAGGGTAGGTATGGTAATATGTATTGATTTGTTGCTGGTTTATTACTGACGACAGCTGCTTCCATTGTCATCCTCGTGTGTGTTAGTACTGTTGTCACTGCAAGAGGTAGGTACACAAAAGTTAAACCATCGAACCATTTGATTCAAATTGTGATGACATATAATGTGTGCTATACTTATTTAGAGTTGTAGCAATTTGGACCTTTAGTTCTTGCCTTTGGTTCTTGGATGGAATGAATCTAGGGATTTAGTCTGGTTGTTTGAAGTGTTGATACCTTCTCCTTTGCAGCTCATAAAGATTTCATAGTGAATATATAATACTAATCTATGGGCATATTGATCAGGATGATATGTGTGACTATTCAATATCCCTCTGATCAATACCTTATCAGTACTACTGTATCTATGATAGAATTTCATACTATTCTTGGAGCATTTGAGCTTGATTGAGATAGCAACAACTTAATATCTTGAAATCAACAACAATCGCAGCACATACCTTCCAATTTCAGTAATAAAAACTGCTCTGTTACAAGTGTTCTTCCAACTCTCTTCTCGCTACACGGTGCATTATGAATTATATTTCTACAACAACTATGATATACGTACGCTACTAGCTAGTATGGAGTCTCAATGCCCCTCCTTCATACAAGTACAACCCTGTATGAGTTTTGTCTAAATTATCTTTTTAATTGTATCAACACAGAGGAAGATTGACACTAAAAAATAAAGTACATCATGGTATTGTATTGTATTGAGAGTTTGAAATATATCGTCGTAAAGGGGTTTGTTTTAAATTATGTATATATAGTACTTTATCTATTCATTGGTTTTGTTTATTTCATCTTGTCAGCGTTAGAGTTAGGTCCAACACGTTTTCCTCCCATACCGGTAACGACATTGACATAACGACGATTGTATTGAAGTCTCTTCTTGGCACGTCCTCTAGGTTGTTTCTTTCCTTCTTCTTGTTTTTCGACCTTTGGTGTTTGATTTTTCACCTTACCGGCACGTGCTAATGATCCATGTACTTTACCCATCTTGTTATAATTTATGTGTAATTAATATAATATAATATCTGATTGTGAGAGTGAAAGAAAGGTAGAAGAAGACAACAGAAACGTTAGTTTGATAATAATGATGTAGATTATATATTGGCAAATTGATACGTTCATGAAACGGACGGAATCAAATCAGTTCTTCATAAACGGGCTGAATTATGTCGATATGATTTTTTCTCAAATGCCATAAAAAAGCAACCAACTATCCCCGCAGAGTAGTTAAGAACGGATAGATTGATTGAAGTTGGTATCAGTATCATTTTAATCTTCTCTCGCATCTACTGTCGACCGCGTTTTTCGAGCCAGTACATACTACAAAGTAGGTTGACGGTATACGATAAAATGGGTCTAAACAGTCGACGGAACCGAGGGGATTATTAAAAAGTTAACAGTACCAAGTTCAATCCTCAACCTCAACTGACTACGAAATATTACAGACATGATACATTTAAAAAGGCATGTGGTGTATCTAATCACTCTAGAACAACTAAAAAGTCATTCTGCCATGGTCAACCGTTGTCTTACCTTGACGTAATTTAATAGCGAGGTGTAGATGTACTTCTCTTGAGGGTGTTGAAAAAGCGACAAAAAATATTGGTGGTGATATTACCGTATAAATTGCGTCTGCGGTGGTGTTGTAAAAATACCGCGGTTTGCTACTAGACAAGAAGTCATACGAAATTACCGCGTGATTATTAATCGCTGTATTTTCTCAACATTCCACGTGGAATGTAAATTAATTGATAACGCCGATTAGTAAGAGGTAAACAACAACGAGGTTGTACTTAGGTACTCTTAGTATGTACTAACAATAACAAGATTGCGCGATTTTACAAATTGTGGTATTGTTCTTGTACCGCGCATGTTAGTGAAACAAAATAATAGATACAGTACAGGCGTAATAGTATTCTAACATAAAATTGTAGAAGGAAAAATTTACATTCTATAAAGTAGGGTCTATTAGTAGATACAATTGATACAATTGATTATCAGCTCGATTTACTACTAACCATTCAATACGGTAGCTAGGTTAAATTACTGTGTTACTTAGTGCCCGCATACTTCAGATCTCCTTGTCATTTTGTTTCTAAACAGTTGGTTTTGCCACTGCTGTTTAGTTTGTTGTGCATCATCTGATACCACCATGCCAGAGATAATAAAAGTTGATAAATAGACTAAAATACAAAACTGGTCATTCGGGATAATGTGTGTTCGTTTTTACAGTAGTGTAGTTCTGTAATTTCAAACGTGATGATTATATTTTCGTTATTTATTTTAACAAGAAATGTTCAGTACAGTACACTTTTCTTTATACACTCCAACCCTAACCTAAAACCTATCGGATCATTTTACCTAAAAAGTTGCCTTGCGCTTTAATATGACCATCGACGTGAGTCGGAATATGGCTGCGATACAAAACAAGATGATCCAATACCAATAGGATGGCAACTCGTACACTCCGTTGTTTTCGAGTAAGGTCTGACATGCCGAGGTTGGGCAGTCTCCAAATTCATACAATGATGCCAATCGGATCGCATATGTCAACGAACACGCATATTGTGCCCACCTCAAGAATGACGGAATGTACGCGGTTGGAATAAAAAATCCCGAGAATAGTAATTGAGGGACAATTAACGCCGGCATTAATTCAGCAGCAACACCGGGATCTTCGACGCAACTACCGATGAAAATCCCAATAGAAGTACTAGCAATAGCAAGCAAAAAATTAATCATCAAAAATAAGAAGAAGTTCATTTGGAAGCCCATCAAGAAGAAAGCAGCAATTTGTTGTACTAAGACCTGACACAAAATTGTAAAGCATTCAATGCTAAATTTCGCTAGGAAATATGGAAGGACCGAATAATGATTTGTTGAATATTCACGCAGAAAAACTGGCCGATCTTTTGGAAATTCCGTCAGTGAAGATTGAGCGACACCGAACATGGTAGAAATTAACAGGTTAGCAATGGCACCGAACGATGCCTAAATATCAAAATGTATGAAATTTGAAAGTCGAAAAAAATTGAAATTTGATTCCATTAGAGAAAAGAGAGGATGAATATATAAGTTGATATGATAAGAATTAACGAATGTGCGTCTCTTTCGTTGCCATAATTATATAACGATTATGCTGTACGTACCATGACTTCGGGGTAAACAACGTAGTACGCTCTTCCGATGTTCAAAAATATTAGACCAAACAGAAGACCGAATACTGTTGTCGATCCTACTCGTACTACAAACGAAAACTTGTCTCGGCATAGTTTCTTGATTTCTCTATCGAAGAGGAGTCGCGTTTGGATTGCGAGTCCCACGTGTTCCACGCTAGGCGTGACAATGGCCGCCTTCTTGACGAGAGCCGCTTTTGACAATGATTTTGTGTCACTATCCTCAAGATATTTCTGTTGCTGTTTGTCTACGTCGTCAAAAAATCCAGCTTTTTCCAGTTCTTCGATAGGATAGGCTTGAGCAACTTGCTGTTGAACGACAGGAGGAGGAGTAAGTAAAGAAAAACAGACAGTATGTGAGTGGATGGTTAGATAAAAGAAAACAAGACGAAGTGAGCATCGCAAGATGTACAATTGTTTATAGATAATACAACACATACCAATATCCAATCGGCGATGTTGTAATCATTAGGTCTTGGATAACCAAAATCAGTAAATTTCTGCTCCAAGACAATTCCCATGGGACCCGTGTACATGAGTCGTCCAGCCAGTAGTAAAAATAAATTGTCAATTTTCCGTACAACGGGTGGTGGAGGTTGATGGATCGTTACAATAACAGTAGCACCAGCATTTGCAATTTTCTTCAATACCTCCATTAAATTTTGTGCCGAATACGAATCTAAACCACTCGTTGGTTCATCGAGGACAATAATTTCAGGTTTCGTTACCAATTCCACACCACATTGGACACGTTTTTTTTCTCCTCCAGAAAGTCCACCGGCCATGAGAATCCCCCCTCCAATCAATGTATCTGCACAATTTTGTAATCCTAAATTTTCAAGGATCTCATTAACAACATCACTGATTTCTAAATCAGTCAATGATTTGTCTAATCGGAGACGAGCAGAGAATGTAATAGCCTCACGCGGAGTACACGTTGCGGGAATCGATACGTCCTGTTCTACGTAAGCAATTTCTCTTCGGACGTCGATATCGGTTGGGTCCACTGTATTATAATCTAAACGTATCTTACCCTCCAAATCGAGTTTAGAATTTGAACCACCAATTCGACCAGTTAATATTTTCAATAGACTTGTTTTCCCACTACCACTTGGTCCCATCACGGCGGTTAATGTCTTGGGTGGAAAGTTCCCCGAAATGCCCTTCAATATATGTTTAGGTGGATTTTTTTCATGATTTTTGCTTTGAGTCGATAATTTTATATTATCGAATTCCAACGTATGTCCATCTCTTGTGGAAAATATTGAACTTGTCTTTTTCATCATGATCGAATTTGGCGTTTTCATCGTTGCTGTTGCTGTTTCTGATACCTTGTCCGCCTCGTCTACAGCTTCATCTTCTTTATCACCATCGCCCTGAGGAATATTTAAATCAACGACTTTCGTCGCTTCTACTTCGTTGAGTTCATTGGTGGATTCTTGCGGCGCCATGTTGATGTTTCTAGAGCTGCTGCTGTTTGTTATGATGGCGCTATTCGTTTTGTGATACTCTCACTGGAATGCGATAGATTAATGAATCTCTGTTCTGTATCGTTTCTGTAACTCAATAAAAATAATAACGACAGTAGAAAGCGGCGCTTTATTGGATTTGGCGTTTACATACGTGTACATATTATTAATACAACCGAAACCGGTGCGAGGGTTTTTGTATGGCTTAAGAAGACGCCGTTGGGCCTGATGATGAGTAGGTCCTATTGGACGAATCAATCTGACGCATACCTTTTTCGGCGAAGTGCATCAACCTATAACTCGCCGTAAAACAAGAACTCTAAAACCTTATCACCACGATCAAAAAATCAAAAGCGACGACGAGCTCGAGACACGATTGAAAAAAAAGATTCAGATCGTCTTTTTATGTCATCATGTCATTCATAACAGAGCTTTCGTCTCATTTATGAGCATAAAGCTGTCCTATTATAGGCCCATAAATTATCTACATATCGGTAATAATCAAGATGTATACAGATTTTAACGAAGAAGTTTTCAAGGCTTCCGTCGACGAGGCTCTACATTCTGTTAGACGTGTGTTGGACATCAATCGTAGTCCTCATCTACATTTAGCGGAGGATGTTGATCACAAATACAATGACAAGTTCAAGCTCGCGAACCTGCTCACGAACACAGCTATAATTTCTTCGACAATCATCCTGGAACGATTCGGATTGACTAAGGAAGTACTCCAAAGTATCGATACGTCTAAACCAACGACATTGCGCTTTGTTGCTTCCGAATCGTGTCACTTAGTAAAAGAAGAAACCGTTGACGTGCCTTTGCAAAGTAAGATTGAAACCAACGAAGATACGAAAGTTACCACAGAATATGAAGAGACCAATACAAGTAAATCGACGATCAAAAAGGTCGTAAATCGAGTCACTCAACAGCACTATAACATCGAAACGGAGTGGGAGATATCGATTTATACTGGAACTGATGTCGATAACCGTCGTGTGATCAAGAATCGCAATGGCACGAGCTTTGATTTTATTTGGGCAAAATGTAGTTTTCGGGATCCTCCACTCCCTTCAAAGCATGAGCACGACCCAATTGATTTGTCTCTAACGTGGCTGTTTCAACAAATCGATACAGAGCAACTCAAGTCTCATTTTACTATCGATACACAAAACCACAACAAAACCAAAACTCCCCGTCGAAATCTTCAGGTCGAAGAGAGTTTGTCTTTTTTCGATTCTTTAGAGCAATGGACTCGTGGTGTACATTTTCGTTTTGCCATATTCTATCAAAGATATATTTTCGATAAACATTCTCCGGCTATGTCTAACCCCAATGAAAACGGGAACAATGAAGACGACGAGAAGTCTCTTGCCAAAAACCTCAAAAGATTCACATCGAATGGAATTTTCGTTCCGGTTATTCCGTTACTAGACCAAGAAATTGTATCGGTTGATGATTCTGTTGAATCGAAAGCGATCCTCGAAATTCGGGATGAAAGAGAAGATAGTATCGAAAAAAATGAGGATGGAGAAGATAAGGAGGCGTCGTCGCCTATTCTTTCTTTTGCTGATACAACACGATTTCTCAATGAACAAGTTAGGACATTAGAGGAGACGGAACTGAAAATTCAACAACAGTATTCCGATGCCGAAACGAAACTCATTTCTGCGATCGAAGTTAATCTTTGCGTTATTTGCATCCACTCCAAACAGTTGACGAATCGATATGCTGAAAGCATCCAGTATATTGAGTTTATGCTCGAACAGCAACTTGTTGCCGCCATCGGAAAGAAAGTCAACAGCACCGACCTTGGTAAATTTGTGAAGTATCACAACGAAAAGATGTTGAACCCTTGTCCGGAACCATTTTGTTATACGGTATGTCGACCTGACCACTATCCCGACGGTATCTTGAGCATCGAACAAGACGTTAGTGATGGTATGGTACATAAATCGGAACCCGTTTCCACACACGCAAGAGTAATCAAATCCTCCATTCATCCACTGAAGGTCCCACTAAACGCCGCGACAACGCTAGAATTGACTGGAAAAACATACCTCCATGGCTGGCTAAAACATCGTTTTCAAGATTCTACTAATTTTTTCCGATTGAGCGCCAGGGCGAGACAATTTTCTTCCTTCGTGCTAGTTGTAGGAACCATGACAAGCAACGATTGTATGCAACCAAAGGAGGCCATAATTCTAAGAAATAAGGATGAAATTAACATCCCCCTACTTCTCAATGAGATACCGACCGCAACAGAGTTTAAGGACGCTATTGTGTCGCTTTCCCCCGAACAACAGCGATTTGCAAAAGCCTTTCGGTCGATGCAACTTGAGTCGTCCGTAATGGGCGTATGTATTGTGCAGATTAAACCACAACTCGAAAAACTATTGAATCTTCCACAAGATTCATTAACCAAGGAAATGAAACTTACCGAAGATTTAATGCAACTTTTCGTTGAGTTCCAAGTACCTTCAGACTTGATGTCGTATGATGGGGAGGAAAGCAACGGCGTTTCTACTCAGGATAAAGTCGCTAATGTCAAGGATCATGTGAACTCAGTTTTGAGTGTCATCGCCGAACAGAAGAAAGAGCAACTCGCGGCCCAAACGATGGAAACTGATATGGCAATGGAAGAAGATCTTGCTCAAACGATGGAAACTGATATGACGATGGAAGAAGATCTTGCTCGTTTTTCTTCTTCTCGTCCTTCATCTGCAGGTGGTCCAGCAATGCACGGACGAAGATTGCAAAAGCAAGCAAATCCAATGAGATGCGCAATGCAAGCTCGGGCAATGGGATACAAAACACAGCCTTGTAGTATAGCATATGCTTCTCCTAGTATGGCATATACTTCTGCTGCTCAATCAAAGTGTGATACCAACAAACCTTTTGGGGGTGAAGTTTATATCAGAGCCGACGGGAAAAAAGTTCGGAGAGTAAGAAAGAGTTGTACCGATATTACATCATCATCCTCCTCTTCTGGAGTTCTACCTGGTGATACAGGAAAGAAAATGAAGCCAACGATGATCACTGGCAAAAATGATGGTGAACATCATCATGTGATGGATTTTACTATGATACCTAAATTATTGGATAGGACAATCGAGGTACACGACAAGGATGGGGCTCTTCGTTTGACGACCGTAGAAACATCTAAAGACGGTTGGACAAGAAATCGTCAGAAAAACCTGCTGACAAAGTCTGAAAAGCACATCTTGACAACGACGGATATTGCATCCGAAAAGTCCAAAGCTTTCGATTTGTTAGATGCATTATCGAGGAGTGGTTCTCTCGCTATATCATTTTCAGAACTGCATGTGGTGATTTGTGCTACACATAGTTTCGAGAAGAATGTGATGGAGACAGTCATCGAAGATAATATCAATCCAATTGAGAAATTGGAAATGTCAACGTTGTTGATGGCATCTACAATCCTTGACATACCAGTACGAGACCTAATCCGTAAAGAAGAAGAATGCGAGCGATTGGCTGTATCGTTTCCACGTCTTCTAAAAGACGACGTGTCTTCATCGACGTCGATACCAGCCACGACAGATATTACCGTTACTAAAATTTAAATATATATTATGATACGATACTACATGAAGCTTAGTAGAGCGGAATAGAAAATTCAGAAAAGAAACCAAAAATGAGATAGTACTTTAATAATACATAATAATGCATAATAATACATAATAATACATAATAATACATAATAATACATAATAATGCATAATGACAATAACGTCTATAATGTCCTAACGGGTGTTTCACCTATTTTAAATTTTTTCTGTTTCTTCATTTACAGCAACGTGCGTACACTTCTTTTTTATCCAATTGTTCCCGACAATAGTAGACCGAACAATAGTATTATCCCCCCTATAACGCCTATAAATATGTTACCTTCCTCAAAGTTTGGTGTCAAAAAAATCATCTCTTGACAATCATCATCGCACGTCCATTCCAATTCGACATTGTTCCCACCAATTTCGACAAGCATTCCCGGCTTGATAATGATTTTATTATTTTTATTATCATCATCACTTTTATTTCTATTATCATTAATCTTTAATGTACCAGTTCCTTCCAATACATACCGTACCAATGATGAAGAAGAATCAGCATCATCATCATCACCATCATTATCGGAGGTAGTAGTACGTTCCGTCCATGATCCTTTCTTACTTTGTTGTGGCCATTCACGGATTCCTAATGTTTCACATTCGGATTGTGATGGAGTAGAAATTTCTACCTGTGGACTACCACTACTTATTGCAGCCATAAAGAGAGATGACGACGACGACGACGATGACGATATGGATGTGGATGTTGATGTGGAAGATCTCATCGCTGTCGTTAAAACGGGCGATGGCATTATTTCTCGGTGGTGTGAAGGAATTATTGTAAAGGATTCGCCTTCGGATATCAATGATAGTGCAAGAAATGAACATCCAAGAAGAATTCTCCTGAACGACGTTGATATGGACGACGTTGACGTTGACGTTGACGTTGACAACGATAACTGAATCTTCATTATTGGATTTTGATCTCGTCTTTCTGATAGTATTACTGAGATAAAGAAATAAAGTATCTTGATACTGTGTATTGATCCTCTTTGTTTGACTACGGAATGATACTGATCATCTATAAGAAAGTGGTAAATATATGATAAGTACAATAAAACGTAGGTATGCAATCATCGTCGTAACCTCTTTCTTCACAAGCAATTTGTTAGAAGAAAGAAAAGATATTATTGTGAACTGTGAATCGTACGTAAGTCGTACGTAAGTGTGTATATCTAGTAAAATACTAGTACTAGTATAACTAAATATAGGACCTAGTAAGTTTCGAATATAGTATATAATATGTGTATATTATAATGTGCCATTAGTTTTTCTTTTACTTCGTTGTTCTTGTCTTTCAACTCTTTTTTTTCATCTTTCTCGATGGTTAGTTCAGGTTGCTTGATTCATTCATTCTTTTTTTCGACGACGTTCGTTCGTTCGTAGTCATCAAGTTTGGCTAAATAATCTTTACAAGACACACCGTCGTAGGAGGGAGGAAGAAGTTTATCATCCTCGTCACCGATGTTGCTGCTGCTATTGCTGCTGCTGCTGTTATAATCATTACTGGTCAAAGTCCGATTACTACCAGTAAAACTGGTACTGTTGTTTGATGATAATATAGTTATTGAAATCGTTTTTGGATGTCCCAATTTCACATCCTCCGTCCAATGTTGTATACCGCTTACTAATTCAACTTTTTCGCGTTTCGTGATGTTTGTGTAACTAACATTATTATTATTATTACTATCATTGCTGTCATACAATGAAAAACCATCAGTAGTCATCATTTCATCGTATGTACCACCTAAATTCCCTTTTGCGTATTGTCCCGATCGTGGAGTATCGATCTTTTGGATTTGAGTGTAATAGGATGAATTTCCAAATATTGTTGCATTTTTTTCTAGTAACAACTGGAACTTACGATATGATGTCTTTAATGGTTGTGGTCCAGTAATATGAACGACTCTAGGACGTGCAACGTTCTTAATTTTTAACAATCGTCGACTTATATCCTGTAAGGTAAATATTGCAATAGGATGTTTTGGTGTCATTGCAAATAACCATTGTGATGGACGATCTTTACTATCTGATAGAGAGAAGAAGGAATCATCTACATGAATTGTAGTAGAGTCCATATCTTGTCCTGGCCAATTATCAATATCAGTATACAATCCACCAAATTCATAACTAATAAGCATCCTCCATATATCGATAAGCATCGCACCCTTAAATTTAACACATCGTAAATGATTTTGCAATTCAGGGAAATATCCAGATGATTTCCATGTCGATTGAATGTGATGATGATCATGATCATCGTCACCTTCTACTAGTCTTTGTACAGCTTCATCGTCATGAAAGAATAATGAATGATCCGGTAATGCTTCTTGCCATCGTGTAATAGTTTCTGCCAATTCATTCGGTATACATCGATTGTTAAATGAAACATGAATGATACGTGGTATTTTCCTTTTTTGTTGTTGTTGTTGCTCTCCTTCTGAATTTATTTCTTCCTTTGATTTGCTTACTGTAGTAGTAGCAGCAGTAGCAGTAGCAGTAGCAGTAGCAGTAGGATAAACAATTTTATCATAGATCGGAGTTAAATGTGGAGACGGACATATGATACTTCCTCGTGGAGGACTTTTTGTTATTTCTTGTAAGGATTTTAATACCGCTACTAATGTCTCGTCGTGATCGGTATTATCTTGACCATTCTCTTGACCATTATGGTTGGTATCTTGATCAGGTACCCGATGATGGTGATTTTGGTTATGTTGGTCTTCCTTCAAAGCAACAATATGATCCTCTTGACCATATTCTTGACCAATTTTATGGTCGGTGTCTTGACCGGCAACTCGATGATGGTGATTCTTGTTTTGTTGGTCTTCTTTCAGACCAATAATATGTTCAGTAGTCTTACTGCTTGTAGTAGCCATATTATTAGTAGTGGGAGCAGTAGCAATGGCAGTAGCAGTAGTAGCTACAGTATCCGCAGTCTCATGCAGTCGTAATATTATAATCGCAAGAAGAAAGAAAAAGAAGAACCCCATGAATGAAGTCATGATACTTCTTGTGATTATACTACTTCTGCTTCTACTATTCGCATGATAAATATGACCTTTGTGTTGTTGTTCTTGCTGTTGTTCTTGCTGTTGCTGTTGCTGCTGATTCTGATTCTGATGCTGATGCTGATGCTGATGCTGATGCTGATGCTGATGCTGATGCTGATTCTGATTATGATTATGATTATGATTATGATGCAAATTCTGATGCTGTTCATCGTTGTTACATTTCCCATTGCGACGATGAAGAAGAGCACATGAGTCCACTCCTTGAATCACATTATCATCGATCGTCATCGTCGTCGTCGTCGTCTTGCCACTGTTGCTATTGATGTTACTGTGTCGATGATGTCCGGTAAATGCCAACCTCCAGCGCCTCGAACGCTTTTATCTATTTGTTATTAGAGTATACAACGTTATACAACTTGTTACATAAAAGATGTGAGACAAATTCTGTTTCTCCCGTTCAGTACCCTATTATATACAATTACGACTATTCCATAGCTGTTTCCTCGCAGTACTGTAACGTTAGTGACAATAATTGTGTCCGAACAAAAATATCACCAAGAATGAAAGAATCATTCATGATAGTGGGCATATTTAAAAGCAATGCAATGCCACCACTGAGGGGCCTGGTAAATAATCGTGTATTGTTGGTCACGTGACTGAATTAGTCATATTACATATTACTACAAAGGCTGAACATTTCCATGTTGTTACTCATACGTGTATAACAGTTCTTACCATCAACTAATTGTTGCAAAATAAACAATTTCATTATCATTATCATCACCCTTGTTAATTATCAACTAGTAAGATCATAGGCAATTCATCTTTCAATCGCATAGCATACTACCAATAGTTTTCTTTCTGGGATTGAAGCATGGGTAGTAGAGAGTAGCTGCTGCCTATGAAGAGTTTGGACCAAACTATTCTACATTTCCTGTGGAGAAAACACCTCAATTGTCTTAGTATTTAATACAACTGTGTGATTCCTAGGTTGTTATGCATCAATATGACGAGTTAACATCATTTGTGACTATTACTATTAAAATAGGATGTTAGTAAGACCTAGGAAAGGACTTTCTTTTGTGCTAGCTTCATAGGAAACAAAAAAGAAGTGTGCCAGTAAATACCAAGTTATTGCTAATTGTTGGGGACCTACTACTGTGAATAACAAAAACAGTGGCAAAATCAAGATGTACTAATTGATGACAAAAAGTATTCAGTCTTTGTAGACTTGGAAAGACTTGTAGTATGCTTAATAGCGTTGGACTTTGCTGGGATCAGAGTCCTAAATAAATGTGTTTAATACTATGAAACTTAGATGCGACTATGGAAATAAGAGTGTAAGACCACTGGTGGTTTAAATTAAATATTTGTTTAATTAGACGCATTGTCGTATGTCATATCTTTCCTCCGCCGTCATAGATGTATCTAACAATGAAATTTAACAATGAATTCCCCCATGATGCATTTCGGTATTTTAGGACGTACTATATAAATTCGAATTAGCCTACACTCAATAATTATACTGCAATATCTTCTTTAAAGTCGCTGCTGTCTTGTTCTGTCAACTCGCCTGTATCCGCCGTTGGTGTTGGTGCCGGTGCTGGTTGTGACGATTCTGGTGGTACTCCGGGTTGTTGTTGTTGAGCAGTAGCGTTTTGAGGATGAGGATGAGAAGGGTGAACATCAGTGGGGTGCTGATCATGATCCTGTTGCTGGTGCTGATCCTGTTGAGCGTTATGTGGATATGAATTGTGTTGCGTGTGATATTGATCCTGATACTCATGCGGCTGTGCTTGTGGTGGCGGATGTTGCTGTCCTGTGTGATTATGTTCTTCGCCACTTTCGATACCGCCTTCAGAGGAAGGATGCGGCTGCAGTGGTGGTGGTGGATGCTGCTGCTGCTGCTGCTGCTGTCCGTATTGGTGATGCGGATGATGATTATAGTAAGGCGCAACACCCGGATGCTGCTGCTGATGCGGATGGTGCTGATGTGGATGCATATGATGAGGTCCGCTATGTGGAGGAGGATGCATATGGTATGGTTGCTGTTGTCCGTTTCCTCCTTGATCCGTCGACGTATCACCTGAAGTTGGTTGTTGTGGATGTTGAGAAGGATATGGAGGCAGTACAGCTGGCTGCTGCTGCTGTTGCGTTCCATCACTACCAATCGTATTGGCATTATGGGCAGCCGTACTTCTATCACTACCGTCCACATTAGCATTCACGCCAGGCACACTTCCCCCAGTATTTGCGGTGATGGCTGATTGCTGTGCTGCTTGGAGTTGCTGTTGTTGAAATTGTTGTAATTGGAATTGCTGCCACTGCAATTGTTGCAACTGTTGGTTGATATATTGGTTTTGCTGTGACAAATCGGTTGGAGGTCCCGGTTGCATATTTGACGCCGTCGCTCCCGGCTGCATCACCGCTTGTTGTTGCGCCATTCCGTAGAAAGGAATTGGAATTCCACCAGGAGCGATGGCAGTCTGCATTAGATGAGCTTGGACTTGGTGATGAGCCTGAGAATGAAGCACATTTGCCTGACCGTGAGGGGAATGACGATACTTGTACTTGCTGGAAGTATGGCTACTCATCCGTAAGCACAATTCAGGTGAGTCTCTAAGAAACTGTCTGTGGTAGTATGATCCCATTTCTGGTCCTCGTGTGACACGGGTAAATCCCCAACGATTCAATTTGCGGGTGAAACTCGTAAACTTCGTCGCTTTGAAAAATTCCGGCAAGACCGTGGCTGCAAACGTTTTCTTCTTATAAATAATAAAAGACCGCCCATGTGGCAACCATGATATAGTATCAGCATGATCGTCACTTGTCAGAATTTCCATGAGCTATTCGTTTTATTTATTTATTTTGATTTCGTAAGATTTACAAAAAAAGGAAAAAGAACAGTGAGAACACCCTAACTAATACAAAATACAAAATACAAAATAATGTAATATTGAACTGAATATGCGACTTACAATCTGGGGGAATGTCTTGGGAGTTTCATCATCAAGTTCATTCAATATTTTGTTGTTGATATCGTTGATGCTCGTATCCGTTGAGGTTTTAGTCGCAATGACTTCGGTGCCCCGTTCCTCTTCCGTCTTGGCCATGGAAGCTTTGGATATGGATTAAAAACGAAGTAACGTTATTAATTATGTTTAAATGTACCTAGGCTTTTCGGATTTATGATGAATACACTTGACTTGACTTGACTTGACTTGTGAAGAATGAAGTCTATTCATTGACTAAAAATCAAAAAGTATGTCTTATCAAATGTCGCAGAGAAAGAGTATTACGACGCAACCTGCTCACGTCTCTTCGCTGTACAATTAATTGTAGGCGCTTTAGCTAGTAGAAAGCTAAAAGGGTAGCTACGGCTAATACACGACAACGCCTCACACTGCGCTGTTAACTTCCACTTCATTATTTATATATTTTGAAGGTTCAGGTCAAGCAGGCCATAAAATCTACATTAGTACAGAAATAGTTGTTTACACAATAATATATGAAAATAAGTTTTAAAAAGGTGTACAATTGTACTATGTATTTTAAAAGAAAAATAGAACTCTATTTAATCCAAAAATATTGACATATTTGAGCTATCTTTGCAATTAAGGTGAGTAGTAGAAGACAGCTGTCTCCTTCTTATGATTATTGCTACCATGTTTTGATCATACAAGTAGAGAGTAAATAATGATTGATGGCATTTTTGTTATTGTGAAGTACTTTAAGAAAAGTTATTAAGTTGACACTCTTGATCAAGAAGAATTGTGGAAATGCTGTTTTACTTTGCTTAAGAGACACAGGAAAAAAGGAAAGCAAGGGAAAGAAATCTTAAATCTTATAGTTTGTTTGTGTGTGATATAGATATATAGATATAGATATACATACATACATATATGTATGTAAATAATTATAATGTTTTACCCAACCTATATATCACAAACAACATGGTGGTTACTTGTACACAGTTTCTAAAATCGAAGAGATCAATTCTATTCCTTTTGATTATATCCAAATGTGTCTCTCGGTTAAATTTGGCTATTCAGAAGCTTTCTTATTGTGTTCCTGTTTGCTCTATGTTGCTGCTGCTGCTACACGTATTCAAATTATGATCCTAGTTTTATCCCCCTCTCCCTCTCTCTGCTCGGATACGACACCCGATCATCACACCTAGCATCATCATTCCTGGTAGAGTACAACTTGTATGTACATATTTGTGTGCATGAGTGCTTTCGTTTGCTATAAAGCCGATCTTCACCACTCAAATCAATTTCATTCAAGACAGACTGACTGACTCGTCATTTCTCGTTTTTTCCTCCCCTCGACCATACAATTAAAATCATCTCCCCAAAAAGTACTCTATACTACAGTATCAAAATCACAAACAGCACATATATGTCATCATTCTCACGTCGGAGTTTTCTTTTCATCCGCCGGTCGTGCATTTTGGATTCGTTTGATCAGATCGCTCGTTGATAAGCCTTGGGTACGAGATAATGGACGTGCAATACCCATTTGTCTTGGGACTTTGTAATATGGATCATCATTCGGATCGGGATATCTCTCTAGGTATTCTTCTCCGTAGGCTACTATGTGAATCTGGTGTCGATCCAAGAATTCACGCGTTAATCCGAAACAGGGTGCGTCTGGGATAACTTTAGTGACAGCTTTACAGGCTTCTACTTCCGCACATCGTTCTGAGCAGGTCATGATCGGTGGACGTTTGTATGCGTTCGCGTCTTTATCTCCGACAACTCCAACATACAATCGATTTCCGTACGTTAACGCGTTTTGGAAGAGCATCTTATGTCCGACGTGGCACAAATCGTAGATCCCGTCACAATAAACGTTCCGGCAGGTAGTCAGCAAGGGTAGATTGAGATAGGCGCACAAATCTCCAAAAACGGCGACGTAATAGGTAAGCACAAGAGCTAATATCGTCGAATGGGAGTAAACACCCGCTAACGACATGAGAACGACCCATGGATGAAGTTCTCGTCCTGCCATTTTTGCCAAGGTCAAATCACTCGTTAAAACAGCCATAAATAAACCATCACAAATAACATCAGCCATGCTCACATTGGGAGTGTCTCCCGCCGCTGATACGGATGAGTCGATACCCTCTATATTGTCCGCACCAGCAAAAAAACGGAAAACGACATCGGAATGAAAGTACAAGACAACCGGAATAAATCGCATCAACAAAGACGCCGAAAGACCGAACCGACTCCATCCGTGATTTTTTTCTAGTAGCATAGTTCTAGTAACGGCCAAAACATACATAGCATAATATCCGAATTTTACCATAAGATGGGGAGTGAGGCTGCTGTAGAGTCGAGCAGCATCATCGGTATCAATTAACCCACCTCCATGATCGTCGACTTTTGTCAGTATAGTTTCTACGGCAGTTTCAGTTAAGGTCCACAACCAATCAAATCCTATGGTAGCTCGGATGGCAAGCAGAGAAACGGCCATAAAAATCACTTCCCCCGGTCCACTCAAAACGCTAAATCTCAATGGCGCCTGTCTATTGAATGCTGATAAGTGCTTAACGAACAACACGAGTTGCGCACTCTGTACGGCATACCATTGAGTTTCCAGTATGGTTGCAGCTGTATTAGCGTTACTATTTTCGCCCGTCCCACCGAGGAGACAATAGGTCGTCAATACGCTCAAGAAAACCGTCGCAGCGGAATCCGTCGAATATTTGAAAAAATCTCCCAAAGGAGTGCGCTGTCGGATACGATCGGCATGGACCAACACCATCGAATTTAACGCAAAAAACACGCTAATGACGGAAGCAGCCAACCAAGCGTATCCGGAACTTGTTGCAGCCCCACCGTAATGAAATACAATATACCAGGTTTGTCCTAGCAACCCTAAACCACCCAAACATAACACGTTCGGTGCTACGGTAGCTGGGACATATCGAGATAAAAATACCCACAATGGTAACAAGTATTGGCCGCTCAGACTTTTATCGGCGATTTCTTCCTTCCAACACCCGAATCTATACTTTTCAGGCGTGGTTAAAAACAATTCCAACCAATTTTCGGTTGCTCGTACAACAACGTTGTTTGAAGACGAAGCTAAATCACTGTAGCTGTTGGTTTTGGCGTTCATATTAGTCGTACCATTGGTTGCAGTGGAACTAGACATACTCGTAATTGGAATTGTTGATGATTCGATTCGATTCGATTATAAGTGATAACCAGGTGGGCGAATGTACATACTATACTTTTTCGTGTCCCAATACCATTTTGTGTAGTTTACAAAAAAAGGATTCTTTTAGTTGAACTTTGTCCGTAAGGTAGTGCTCGCTCACCTCTTTTTGGTGGTAGCTAGCTAGTTTCGAAAACTCCGTGCTTTTAATGCGCGCACCAGAATTCTATTTAGAAAAATAATTTATTTAAATTTACGCCTTATAATTAATTAGAAAACAAATGATAAATAATAATAATAAAAAGTCTCATAAAATAAACAATAAATCCTACAAAATACAATAATATTATGTCTTCACACAAATCTCTCATGGAAAATATAATAGTATTATGTACGGTATGTGCTCTCTTTGTTTCGCATTCAGTCTCTGAAGATTTTGATCCAACAAATACTAGTCTTCAGTCTAAGATCCTAGCTAACTCTGCAATTAGATGACGATGTAAACCAGTAAGCAAAAGCACGTCTCTTTCAAAGACAGTGAGAGATCAATACCAATCAACTTTAACCTTAACTCATTGATTTACTATATAACTTGTATGAATGTATATTTATTAATCTAGTTAATTTCTATGTAAATTTGTATAGCAGACTATTACATCTTTAAATTTGCCTCCGTTAATTAAGTGAGAGATCTAACTCACCCCGGGTAAAACAACACTTGCCACAAGTTGCTTTCAAGAGTACAGCTGGTCAATACCAACCGGCAAAAAACTAAGGATCAAAGGCAATGATTATTGTACCTTGTATTTGAACGAGAATACATATTGATGAATATCCAAATCCTCACAAAGGAGAACACACAGTTTGGATATCACCTGGAAATCAATGCATAAGATAGAAACTATTAGGAAATGGTTGAATCATCATTACACCAACCAATAGTGACAAATTACTGGTAAGTGTTTGACTCATCAGTGGTAACCAATTATTGATAGGAATGAGCATCAAAATGTAAATTCAAAAGCTCAAGACAAAGCAATAGACGATAAAATAATTGTACAAATAATATATGAACACAAAGTGATACCATAGATTATTCAATCCATTGTGTGGTGAGTGTTGATGGACTACTAACTTGCGCATGAACAGGGTCTTGGTGAGCATCTTGGTGTTCTGGTACAGGTAGTAGTAGAACGCGGCAATGATGTATACAAAGAGATACTCTACTTAGTGCATCTCATTTTATGAAAGGAAAACTCTTAATATCCAGTTTGAAATGTCCACATATCCCAAGCAACAAGAAGAGTAAGCTTTAGAACAATAGATATCACCAACAAAGCATAGTCTTCAGTCAAGATCCAAATCTGCAATTAGATGATGTAAACCAGTAAGCATAAGCATGTCTCTTTCAAAGACAGCAAGAGATCAATGGCAATCAATCAAGAAGGTGTACACCAAACATGTTGTTCAAGATAAATGTATAGCTACTTTTCCCTTCTTGCCAGAGTAAAACTTATGATAAGTGCTTTACATGAGAGCACAATTTGTCACAGTATGAAAATGATTTGTGTTCATTTATAAAAACTACTAAAGGTGGTACGTACTATCATAGAATAGTCTGTAGTAGTGGTCAATAAAAGCAAAACTAATACGCCTATCTCATATTGATTTAATTTTATGGATTCACTATTTTTTTGAGTAAAATATCCAGGTAATGCATTTTGGTTTTTTAGAGATATGTTGTATGATCTGGTCATGTTAAAGGTGTACAAGTATGTGACGCTTATAGTACTGAATCTTATTCAAGTTGACAAATCCCTATTGCTTGTATAGCATCAGATAATACAATTGCATAAGTTCACAAGGGTGTAAAGTGTGCTATATTGTTATAAGCAACTATGGAATATTACAGAGAACAAGGAGATATATGTAGTCTAGAACAAAAATATTACTGCATGAGGTCTGAGAAAGCCTGCTTAATTATTTGTAGTCAATGGAAGAATGTGTATGGCACATTCTTTTAACTGTTGAAGAACGAGCATGACCATAGCTCTAAACAATGTTTGCAGGTCGACCATTGTCTCACACTAGCCTTTCTTGAGAAGCGGCACGTGCAGCTACTCTAATAAAAAAAAAGTTATATATGCAGAGTAAATGTTGAGTATAGGACTATAATATGTTATCTTTGATACAATTGTAGCAGTCTATCTCCGTTCACAATAAAAGAGAGAAAATAATCCTTTAGAGAATTTTCTTGGCTCTTCGAAGAAGGGATCGCCACTCGTACGTCGGTACGAGGTAACATCTTTGGTTCTCAGCCGGGTCCGCGCGACTCAGAATCCCGATCACTTCTCCTTGCTGGTTAATGCAAGGTCCGCCACTGTGACCGCCGATTGTAGGGCAAATGATGACAATTTCTTCACGTGGTTTGAAACGATGACGAACCGGCTGTTGTTGGTGTCCGTTCCCGTCGTTGTTGTTGCTAACTTCGCCGAACTTTTTACACACATACCCTCTAGCGAAGTCAGCGTATCGATTCAAACTCACACCAGGGCCCATCAGACCTTCTCCTCCTTGATTGTAACCTACAATCCTTACTTGCTCGTCCAATTCACACTTGTCCGTTATTTTCAGTTGCTGTAACTTTTCTTGTTTGATAGCGTGGGGGTTATTCAAGAGAAGATGTTCTATTTGATCGCCACATCCTTCCCCAGCGCCTCCGATATCATTTTCCATCCTCGTTGTGATGCGTAGAACGCAAGCATCGAGATGACATGTGCCTTCATCGATTTCTGGATCCTTAGCTACTATCTTTGCAAAGTATCGAAAGACCGCCTCTGTTCCCGATTCTTCCCCCTTCTTTCGAGGAATTATTCCTATGACAACCTTCCCTTGTCGCATTCCGTAGTAGTTTTCACCGAAAGGGGTACTTTTCTCGCCCCAAATATTCATTAACGTGTGAGCCGCTGTTACAATTAAGCCGCGTTTCTTGTCGGCAATGAAGCCGGATCCGACACGAACAACTTTTCCAGTTTTTCCGTCCCACAATCCGACAACCACCACACTTCGCAACATCTCGTTGATTGGGACGACAGCTTCAGTCATATCTCCCCTTATCGTAACTCTCTTGGAATGATAAAGGCTATTAGAATAAGGGCATACTAGTCTAATATCAACCTTATGACCATGGCGGCATCGAAGTGTGAGATCACCTTGCAAGACTCTCCTGCGAATGAAATTAAAGTCCCAGCAACTAGCCTCGCTCACGCCTTTCTTCGACAGACATTCTGGACAAAAACCTTGCTTTTCAAACTCTAGACAACTGTATTCTTCCATGACCCTTATCGCCGCCTTAACAACTACCCAATAACCACCCATCCAAATCTTATTACCTCCGTTACCTTCTTGCCCTTTACCGCTTGTTACGAGGCGCATCGACCCGACGGACATCTGATCGGATCCGACGCAAACTTTAGAATCTCTGTCCACAAGAGCCGTGAAGATTTCGACGATACTCTCTTTTTGCTCCCCATTTGATGACTGGACCTGCATTCCAAGCTTTACAATAAATGCAGTGCGCCAGCAAATAACCTCTTTTACCGTGATATTACCTTCATACGCAAGCTGCCGACGCTTTGCACCTGAATCTTTTGTGTGAGACATAGCATATAGGTCGCTCAATACAGAGGCTGTAATACGCTCCATCAATCCTGGCGGAACTCCGTCTGGAAATAGAATAGAATGACACAGGGTAGCCTTCCAAGAATCTGTGCTCTTGTACGTCCAGGCTTCAGTTGGTTCTCCTGGACCGAGTAGACTAGGTAAAAAGAAATATGTCGATTGAAGCGAATCTTTATCATCAGAAGCGGATCCACTAGTCGTTATAATATCTGGAGTTTGTGATTCGCCCAATGACTGACGCGAATATTCTTTTCCGCCCAAGAAAGCCTTTTCAATGCAAAGATCGATTGGAATAAATACTCTAAACCGTACCAAGAGTAATTGTAGAAATTCAAAGGGCTTCATTTTCATTTCGTTTGAATATTCTTCTGCACGTTGTGCTGCTTTTTTTGTAAATCGCTTGGCCTGCCATAGCATACATGCATCTTCTGCTGTAATTACTGGACAATTCATATTAGCTTCGTAAAAAGTATTAGAACGGACTGCTTGTTGATGAACATCGTCTAATGTACGCCTTGTTTCTTTAATCTCGCGATCTAGATCATGACGGAGAATACAAGCGACTGCCGCCACAAGCCACCTCGGATTGAGAAATATAAATTGCGAGAGCCCACCCGAAAGGTGATCATCAGTTGATACAGAACTATTTTCTGCCGTTGGAACTGCACTGTTCGTTCCAGTTGAAGACTTGTTAGAAGTCCCATCAACGTCAATGTCATCGTCATAATCGTCGTCGTCCTCATCGTTGCAACGACCGTCGCAACGAGTGGTATTTGGTTTCTCTAGTTGTACCGCGAGGTTGTGCTGTGCTCGATCTGGTAAAACATCACCAAAATATGAGAGCTCACCAATATTTGTCAAGAAATAGAGAGCATCCCTAACATTTTCTGCGCATGTAATGTCATACTTTCGTAATTCTTCTAAAAAGTAACCCCATTCGACTACCTTAAAACGATCTCTCATTCTTCGCACGGCATCTAAGACCTTCAAACGCATGCGAGGAATACGCGCACCGACGTGACCACGAAAAATTGGATATCGATCTTTCGCCGTATCTCGACCGGTTGCAATATTGTTGATCTTCTCGGTCAATTGCGCAAATCCAGTGTACTTCGTCCCGCTGACTCTAACAACACAATCCTCTCCATCGTTACCAAAAATTATTTTAGGGCGAGTGTAAGATCCAAGTAATTTGCGCAAACGCAGAGCAGGCGCGTCATTAGCTCTGTTCTGTTCAGTGTATTCTTTTAAACGATCCTTGATGCCTTGGATGCGAAGAGCTTCATGTTTTAAGAGTCGTTTTTTAAGGATGCCGCACCTTCGTTTGGCTTCGTAATGGTCATTTTCCTCAAATAGGTCGTCAAAACTAGCAACTGGCAAAATGGCAGCACCCGGAACACTGGACTGTATGCAATTTACCCAAAACTGAACTTTTTCATCAATATCTCTTTCCAGGGCTCGATCCGCTCTTCGCGCTTCCTCTTCGCTGATAAAATCATCGTCATCTGAGTCAGAAAACCCATCATCAGAATCGTAACCTAGTTTAAAGGCGCCAAAAAGATCGTTGGAGCTATTGTCCGCGTTTTTTACACGTTTTTTGGTCGCTGGATTTGTTGCCCCCATATCCCATACTAGGACATATAGGGCACGTGGGGAAAAGAATAGTTCGTGGGTGGCATGGTAAACGTGCTGCCCAGCGAAGTCCCATACGCTAAATTTCACGTTGGTATTTCCACAAACCTCCTCCAATTCTTTGTCTTGTAACTGTATCCGACTGTCGATATGTTCATATCGCTTATCAACAGCAGGGTCCCATTCGTATATGTCAACGCCAATCGTTCGCTCATCTCGTTTCGGGATGGCAGCATCTTCTCCCTCGATGAGTCGTTTGATCATGGATGTCTTCCCGGCCATAGCCATCCCAACAAAAATTACCTTTAGGGTATCATTTATAGTCACTTGGCCGGTATCACCGGCCACATTGCTAGATTCTATCTCCGGTACCAACTCTGACCTGGAGGAAACCGTGTAAGAATTTTGCTCTGGAGAGTATCGTGTTGAAGGGGAGCTTTTGGTTGATGTTTCTATATCTTGCTGTAACGAAGCTTCTTCTGTAATTGGATCTTGCAGGCTTTGTGATCGTTTTGGCAGTTTATTGACTGATGGATCATGCATTGCTATCGACGCACGATTATCAGAATTGGTCGACAATGATTTCGACTTAAGAAGGTCATCCCGTCGATTCTGACTGGATGGGGACGATTGTAATTTCTGTGGTATAGATTTAGATGTGGAAGAGTGTGAACTGTCTGTGTCGCTGGAATGCCTCCGTCCCAAACCGACTTGCATCCTACGTTTTGGTTTGGAGAAATTCAAGCTCAACCCAACCCCGCCAACCATTTTCGATTTGGACTGGTTTTTAGAATGACGCGCCGCTTTGGATTGCAACGCTTCTAACGCATTCGGTTTGGATTGGTCCTCCATACTGAGACAATGATAGTAGCGTTTCATGCTACCAATACCTCGTTCACAAGTTTCAATCGGTGGTTGAATAACAGGATTACTCGACACGTCAATTGTCTTGATATCCATATTACAGACTCGCATAGGAATTCTTTCCAAAAAATTGTTCATTACTTTGAGTGTTTTAAGTGTTTTTAGGCGGTCTAATTCTTCCGGTAGATATGCGAGATCGTTGTAACCTAAATTCAATATCTCTAATCGAGCAAGCAACTTTGGATTGTGGGGAACCACTATCACCGAAATCTTATTCCCGTACAAATTCAAATCTTGTAATTCTAAGAGTCCTTCCAACATAGTCTGTGAGGGACGATAAAAAATACGACAAGAAAGAAAAATGCGATTAGGACACGAAGTGATTCCATTCCATTTCGTTGGCAAAAACGAACGGCTAGCACGGTATCAAAACACGTCAACATTGATTGATTCAATTTTTGCTGTGTGTGTGTGTGGTGTGTGTGTTTAAACGTACCTCTTCAGGAAAGTCGGTTAGACGATTGTGTGACAGGTTTAATCGTTTCAATTGCGGCAAATTCCATCGCTCCGGCAGCTGATGTATCTCGCACTGGGATATGTCCAACGATTTGAGAGAAGGCAAACACGTGACCAATTTTCTAGGGACGGTTGATAACCGGTTGCCCGACATCGATAGTTTGTATAACGATTGCCCCAAAACTGTTCCGAACAAATCCTTCACGGGTATATCAGCTGCTGTCATGTGCAATGAATTCAGAATCAGTTTCCTTTTGAAAGGAAATCGGATTGTTTCGCATGCGTCTAGTAGCAATGCAATTTTGTTCTGTAGCTGTGTGTCGTTCGTCGAGCTTCTCTGGGCGTTATTGTTTGCGGTATCACCACTACTGCCGCCACTGTGTCTGATGTGAATCAGCGGCTTGTAGACGACGAGCACCATCGCCATCACCACCACCAATTGAGGTGGTAGTTGTTGAGGTTGCAATAGTGGTATGGTTTTCGTCCTTTGGTGTGCTACCGATGCTATATTCTGATTATGGTTGTCGCTGACGTTGCCAGCACCACCACCAAAGGCTGTACTACTATTGTCGATTAGAGAGAAAGGCTCTACTATCCCACCAGTAATTCTCGAACCGCTTAGGTCGCCTCCATTTGCGTTAGAAAAGTGTTGCTGCTGTTGGTGATGCGGGATCAGCTTACCAGAAGAAGCAAAAGAACGGCTTGGTACCGGGTTGCCCTGTAGAAGACTATTAGAGGCGTTGGCGTCGCTGCCAATCTTACTACTGCCTCTATCGATACCACGTGTCATCGTCCCCGTATTATTGTTGTTATTCTTGCTGCTGTTATAGTAGTGGTGTTGATGTTGATTGGCGTGATGCTGGTGACCGTTATTCTCGGAGATTGACAGATCACTTAAAGTGCTAGTCGTCGATCGACTATCGGTGTTATCGCAGTAATATGAGGATGCGGGCGCAAAAACTACAGGTATTTGATGCTGATTTTGATGCTGCTGCTGTGACGACGAAGATGCAGTAGACTGTTGTCGTGTGTTATTATTTATATTTTGCGTCAATAAATGTGCCCTGTCGTCTCCACGATTGCTGTTGTCGTTGTGCGCCGCTGGAACGACGACGCTCAGAACTGCTGCCGCAGCTGCATCCGCAGCGGAAGCATATAATGTAGAGGATAATATTGGTTGATGTTGTTGTTGTTGGTACGACGGTGGAGTAGTAATACGATGGATGTTGCTGCTGTTATAGCATTAATTTGGTTGTTATGGTTGGTCAACGTGGTCGTCGTCGCCAAGTTGGAATGCAAGAAGGTATGAGAACCATCATTATCCACCGAGTTATCGTAGGTGTATAACTATCATCTGTTGTATACACATCACTGGACATCTCTTCTTCTAACGCACTCATCGTTGTATTATGACCACTCGATACTTGAACATTATTGCCATTGCCATTGCCATTGCCATTGTCATAATTATAACTATTTCGATTGTCTCTATTGATGTTTATGTTGCTGTTCACGGTTGGAACCTCTGTATAATAACCATTATCGACGATCCCGCCGTCTACGCCTAGTTGTTGTTGTGCGTCAAGCTTTAAGCGCCGTACCTCGTCACGTTGTTTACTCTTTAACCGAGCTTCAGCGCTGTTTGAGCCGGTACTTCCCAAGCTGGATGCGGAAGCACTATGGTGGAATGGATGAACGGGTGGTGATGATCGTTGTTGCTGTTGCTGTTGCTGCTTTTGATTTTTTTGGTGATGATATAACATTAATACCATGTTGTTGATTATCGTTCGCTGCCTCCCTCGTAGGCTTCCTAGTGGCTCCAAACATTTTCGGCCCGGACGATAGTATTGTTTTCATTTTGTGAATGCTGTTATTCTTCTTCGAAAGTGAATTTGAGCGTGAGTTTTTATTGTCAATGTCAATGTCAACGTCAGCATATCTTTGTTGTGCCGTTGTTTGATCACTGCTACGGAGTCTTCCTGTTCCTCCTCCCAAAGCCCTACCACTACCACTACTGCTACTAGCACGACTAGTACGACTGGTTTGTCTAGTCGTTGTCTTCCAAAAATTGCTTCCGCCACCTCCACCTCCACCACTTATGCCACTGTATATAATACCTCCATTTCCATTTCCATTTCTGCGAGGAATTAACACCACCGAAATTCACTACTGACGGTGCTACTATTTTTATTTTTACTATTATTATTATATTATTATTATCTCTTAACAAGGAAGAGGAACCAAGATCTGGAATACTACTAGTACTTGTATTAGCCATCGTTCTACCACCACCAGCAACAACACCACCACCAGAGTGTCCGTGTTGTTGGTTGTTGTTGTGGTTGTGCTGATTATTATTATTATTATTATTGTGACGTCCTCCCAGCTCCAGAAGAAGCCGCAAATTGTCGATGGAATTCGTCAACGGCGTCTTCTTGTCTATCGTATGCTAAAAAACTTTGTTCTTCATAACTGTAACTTGGTTCGGTTTCATCAGGAGTTTCGTTCAAAGGTTGTTGTCTCGGGTGGAAAATGAATTGGACGTCCTCTCGTACCTCCGCCACTGACGTCGACGTTAGTTGACATGATGATACAATTATATATATTGATTTTAATAACGCGATGATTCGAGTATGATGCTTCGATTCGTTTTTTATTTTACCCTCAACTCTACCCATCCTATCTTGAACTTAACTAAACTACCATTTAATTACTACTATATACTACTATATATTATTATATACATTTGATAAAACAAACACCGGCGTTTGTAATGTTTGCTTTCAAGATTTCGATTTTCGATACTGTATCGCTTGTTCTCTATTTATTTACAATACTCAACAATACCAAGTTACGCCACTTTAGAGTAAAAGAGTTACATCACAAGAAGGAAGCACACAGAAAAGAACCTAAAAGATGTCGCGCTCGCACGTAGCAAACTAAATACCGTAGAACATACTCCTCCGTGCAACGTTTAATTCACTCG